>OZ024741.1:31029134-31051634 GCA_964016885.1 Eledone cirrhosa
GTGTGTGTGTGTGTTCGAATGGCTAATTGCAGTAAAAGTATAAGGCATAATAATCTGAATATAGAAGGTGACCTTGATTGACACAGTTTATGAGGTTCCAAACATCACATACTATTATTTCAACAAGAGATATTAATACATTTGTAACAGTTATTACTTTAAGGCAATCTCCGACGCACACGAAATATAGACACGCACATACACACGCGTGCACACACACACATACACACACAAACAGATAGATGTATATAGTTATATATATATATATGTGTCTGTGTATGTACGTGTGTATGTATGTACATATATCTATATAAATATATTTATATATATACATGTGTGTATGTATGTTGCGTGTATTTGTGTGTTTATGTGGTGTGTGTTCGTGTATGTTATGTTACAAAGTGCAAACAACTTTAGTTTCTCGCATTCAAGATATGAATAGAATTGTAATAGAAGACAATTGTATACGAATTATTCAATAGATTGGAGCCGCGTTCCTCTAAGATACAATAAATATAACCGTAAATACATGACGCAGATATGTTAAATATAAAAACAAATCAAAATATTCTAAGTAATAAATAAGAGAAATAATATTCTTAAGCTGCCTTCAGTTTGTTTTGATTTGTTCAAATAAGATTTCGATCCTCTTTCTTAATTATAATTTACAAACGTTCAGCTTTAGAAAATGTGTTTAAGATATGTGAAGTAAAATAATCCACGACATTGTGTGGAAATTAAAGAAAACTGACAGTTTGTTCAATTGATAAGAGGAGTTATGCACATTTTTTTCAATAACTATCAACAATCTATTGTAGCCGTTGTTTTCTATATATTTGTTTATTTTTTAATCATTTTCTATTACTTTATTAGTTAATGTTTATCACTTTCTGCATTCTATGATTGTACACGCTTCTATTTAATTGTGTTATTTATTAATTTTTAGAAATTTCATATTTTTAGGAGTGTCTGAATCCTGAAGGATCTTCAAAGCTAGAATGCATCAACAGTAATGATTTCTTTATTGATACAGAAAATGCTTCCTAATTTAAGACCAAGGCCGGCAGTTATGTGGTTGGGAGGAAAGCCTATTATATTGACTCACGTCCTTGATTGGTACTTTATATCATCGACTTTGTGAGCAGGAAAAACCCAGTTGAACACAGCATGAAAATAGCCAAAAGAAATTCTCAAAGGGTATGTTGAAGCTTTAACTAGTCTGCAGATTAAATAACAGAGATAAGGAAAAGAACAGCAATAATCATTATTGTTATTATTAGGGTGGCGAATTGGCAGAATCAGTAGAGCGTCGGACACCCTGTTTCGCGAAAGTGTATTACGTTTCTTTATGAGGTTAGCTTTGCCTTTCAGTGTGACGGGGTCGATAAATAAAGCACCAGCACCGCACTGCGGTCCATTTGATCGATTTTAATTTCTCCCCAATTTGCTGGCCTTGTGACTATATAAACCATTATTATTGTGATGAAAGGCAAAGTCAACCTCGGCGGGATTTGAACTCAGATCGTTACGTCCCTTTACGATCTGAGTTCAAATCCCGCCGAGGTTGACTTTGCCTTTCATCCTTACGGGGGTCGATAAAATAAAGTACCAGTAATGCACTGGTTAATTGCTGGCCTTGTGCCTAAAGTAGAAACAATTATTATTGTTATTATTAGGATCGTGGATTAACAGAATCGGTAAAGCGTCGGACACTCTGTTTCGTGGTAGAGAGTTACGGCCCTTTACGTCCAGGGTTCAAATTTCGCTGAGGTTACCTTTGCCTTTCATCCTTACGGAGTCACGAGGATATATCGTATTGATAAAGGGCAATATCCCCGAAACAATTGTCGATATTGTTCTCGCTGCTACTGCCGGAACAATAGGATAACGTTAGTCATCGAGAAAATACACATAGAATATTGAGGTTGTTTGCTTGCAAACGAACCGGATATTGAAAATATTATAATATTATTACCATTCACTCACGAATACATTTTTTTGGCAGTATCGGTAGATCTTCAGACATCATCCTTTGCAGCATAGAGTTATGGCTCTTTACATTCTAAGCTCAAATCCGGCTGAGGTTAACTTTTCCCTTTGTCCTTACGGGGGTCGATAAAATAAAACACCAGTAATGCACTAGGGTAATTGCTGGCCTTGTGCCAATAGTAGAAACAATTATTTGTATTTGCTGTTGATGTTTTCTAAAATTGACATCCATAATAGCTATATCGGTTTAGAGAAGATATATATTTTATGATGTTTATGTTTTTAAGAATTTTCAGAACTATGGCTGTCTCGTAAATGATGTATTATATTAGCTTTTGTAGGTATATATATATATATATATATATATATATATATATATATATATATATTATATATTATATATATATATATATAATATACACGTACACACACACACACATATATATATATATATATATATATATTATATATATATATAATATACACGTACACACACACACACATATATATATATATATATATATATATATATATGCACTCCTTAAAAAATTCAGTTGTCTGATTAAATACTTGCATTACCCAATATTTGACATGAGTGATCAATTTATTGAATAATTGATTGCTTTGGTATAGAGAAAAACATGATTTGAACATAATGGCTACTGTTGTTGTTTGTTAATTTAATATTTGTTATCTTTGAGCTTCTGAAAACTACGTCACAGGTTTTCTTTCTTGTTAGAAGAATTACCATTTTGTGAAATGAAAGTCATGTTTGAGAAAGACGTTTATTGTTAACTAAACTGTTCGGGTTTAATGAAAATATGTACAGTGGAAGGATTCTATGATAATGTTATATGTTAACATGAAGGATATCATGATATCATGATATCAATGGAAGGATTCCATGACAATGTTATATGTTAACATTAAGAAGTTTGTTTAAATTTTATAAAATATTTCTAGAAGCAATTTATTCAATGTCACTATATTCTGTGTGAGAGATCCTTAAAAATATTTAGAGATAATAATATAATTATTCTCAATATCTTGCGTATGTTTATATTGATAGGTAATAAATCAATTTACAGAAATGTTGCTGGAATGATAGACATGAGAGTTCACTGTTGCTGGGATGGTAGACATGATGGTTGAGTGTTACTGGGATGGTAGACATGGTTCACTGATACTGGGATGGCAGATATCGTGTTTCACTGTTGCTAGATGATAGACTTAATGCTTAACTTTCAAACTTTTGATTTCAACAGCTGGTTATTTATAATTCTTTAGCTTTTCAACCTATTTCTCTATTCATTTTTTAAAGTTGTGCCAATAAATAGTACAACAATGGTTACATGTTCCTCGATACAGCAAGAATAGTAACCTAAACGTGAAACACAAACCATATTTTGCATGTACACTTGGTAGGGTACTCATTGTAAAATAGGACAAGAAATCTGTTCGATGAAGACGCTTTCTGGAAACAGAATACAACTGCCTACTCGTTCAAAGTACCTTGCTTTGCCTGTTTATGGTTTTTTCCAGACAGTTGTTTTCATGTTTCAAATGTATCGTAGGAAATAATGTCTATTTTAATTTATTTCTACATATTGAATCCAATGTTTGTCTCTTTAATCAAATGAATTTCCATTTTAGCCCTGGCTTTCTCGCACCATCATACCCCGCATATAATTAATAATACTGATGATTTCTGATTAAGGCACAAGGCCAGCAATTGTTTTTTGTTTGTGCGGGGGGGGGGGGGATAAAATAGAAACCAGTGCGTGACTGGTACTTTATTTTATCGACCCCGTAATGATGTAAGGCAAAGTTGACCTCATTGTGATTTGACCTCAGAGTCGTAACTTTATGTTAAGCAGCATGGAGTATAACGCTTTACCGATACTGCCAATCCTGAAGATTTCTGGGTTAGGTAGAAGGCCATTTAATTGTGCTTGATGGGAATGCCGATTGTACCAACCGCTGTTATTTACAGTTACTTTATTGTATGTAGTCTTTAGATGAAAGGCAAAGTTAACCTCAATAGGATTTCAAATCAGGTAATAATATTGTAATCACATGATAATAAAAGATATAACGAGTTATCAATTTTAAATTCAATAGTTATATATTATGAATTATGATATCTGCATTTCTGATTTATGACTTACTACGTTTAGGGAGCGGTTGCAGTTAATCAAACGTATTATATTTTGCACATATAACTTAATAATGTACCTTCAATAAGGGCTATTTAGAGTAATGCTGATATGTTGCCTTTCAATAGCCGACATTAATGGCGATGAACTCTATCCATGTAGATATCATATAAATATATGCTTAATACCATACAAATACACCCAGACACGTTTACAGGAAAAAACATTATGACAAACATGTATAAATATATAATTGTATATTCACACGCGTACATACATACAAATGTAAATGTCTCCATTTCTCCCCTCCATCTCGCTTTATATATATATATATGTGTGTGTGTGTGTGTGTATATGTATGTGTGTGTGCGCGTATGTATGTGTGTGTGTGTATGTGTATATGTGTGTGTACCCGTAGGTGTGAAAAGAAAAAAAGGAAAACAGTGTTCAATGGGGAAGAGATCAGAGATATATTAGTATTTATTAATATACATACACAAATGAAATTGCTACCCAAAGTTCCAAGACCCGATATAGATCACAATATTGATCAAAATTGTGACCTGTTTTTAGGCGTTTATACGAGTTTTTAAGATACTTTTAATTGTATCTTACAATGTCGTATAAGTGCCTGGAGATAGATCACCCTTTTGTTGTCTGTTGTATTCTGGAGGTGTGATCAATATTGGGCCTTGGAACCTTGTTACCACTTTTCTTTCATATTTGAATATTAATAAATACTAGACTATATAGATGACTGCCTGAAAAGGCCACATCCAATAGTAGCTGTCACCGAAATATATATAGCAGTAAATTGATAATTTATAATAAAAGAAGCCAAATTTTACATATTTGACTTAATTATTTTATTTAACATTACTCCGGAGTAAACAAACCAACCTGCGTACTTGGTCGAGTGCTCCAATCTGCATACTGTGTTGTCGGTAAACAACTAAATATATATATATAAGTGTATATATATATATATATATATATATATATATATATATATATATATATATATATATATATATATATATATATTTAAAGGATTGTTTAATGTTTGTTTGTTCTGCTCATCAATTTTTATAGTTCTGGTATCTCGAATTAGTACCATAGAACAACAATTATATTGTAGACACCCTATATATCTCAGTGTGTACTTAGTGCTCAATGAGATATTTACCTCATTTTTATATATTCTCCAATCTATGTAGAGAAAAAATTCGTTGTTGCTTACTGCTATTTTTTTAGCAGCCTAGCCATCAACAAGTCTATAATATTCCCGCTTGCTCTAGTGGCCAGGTCATGTACGGGTCACTTTAACGGCTATAGCCCATACGTGCTGGTAGTTAGCATTATATTTGCTGACCGTGAGACAAATGTCCTATAGAATAGAAATAGCTATCTAAAGAAATCTACTTTCCGTTGGAAATTCTCCGAATTTCCAATCTTTTGTGGATGGAAACCGCCGGTAATAGCATTATGAACAGGTAGATATTTAAATTATTTTTTAATTTATTTAAAGGATTCTTTAATGTTTGTTTGTTCTGCTCATCAATTATATATATATATATATATATATATATATATATATATATATATATATATATATAGTAATAATAATAAATTTGAAAACTAAAATCCAAAGAGAGCTCGATAAGGATAAATATATATCAAATATATAAGAACCGTAGAGCAAATATTTATTAAAATAACAGATTAAAGTTTAAGCAATGAATCGCTGTTGTCACCCTTAACGGGATCTCCTGAAGACCCCGTTAAGGGTGAAAGCAGCGATTCTTTGCTTAAACTTTAATCTGTTATTTTAATATATATATATATAATATATATATATATATATATATATATATATATATATATATATATATATATATATATATATATATATATATATATATATATATATATGTATATATATGTATATATATGTATATATATGTATATTTATAGAATGTGTATATGTATGTATATATGTCCGTGTGTGGTTGACGGTTGAGAAAAAAGAGTACTCAATACCGAAGTAGAGTTTAAATATTCAATTGATAAATCTGTAATAAACAGACGAAACTCCAGCGTTGCATGACGCATTATATAGCCTTACTAATATATATATATATATATATATATATATATATATATATATATATATATATATATATATATATATATATATATATATATAAATATGAGAAAGCATGACCCCGACGGCAGAGCTCAAGCCGTTTCGACTTCTATTTCTGGAATAGAAATAGCCGTCGAAACGGCTTGAGCTCTGCCGTCGGGGTCATACTTTCTCCTATTACCCACTCTACTCTAAGTATTGAGTACTCTGGTGCGTTATGGTCCATCTGGTTCCTTACCACAACTCGTCCGTTATATATATATATACACGCAGGGTTAAAATTGTTAAAAACATTAATTGACCCGCGTGTAAATTATTTTACTTTCTTGTGTTTCGCGATGACCTCCCCTTTCCGCTTCATGACGCTGTGAGATTCCTCATTCTGAGACTGCTGGAATTTCAAATTTGGCGGTCATTCTGACGCGGAGAGAGACCATCGCTGACATGGGATTAAGCATCGGTAAGAGAGTTTTTTATATCGATGTTAGACGGGCATCCACTGATGATTTATAAGTGCCCACCTGCATATATTCCTACGTAATGTGGGCAGGCTTCTACATAACCCGGACATATTCTCCCAACTTGTAGAAAACTTATAATGAAATAATTGTTTGGAAAGGGAGATATATTTTAATTATGTCTCATATAAAATAATGCAACTGGCTTTCCGCAAAATACATATAGTTAGCACCCCAAACGTAAAATTGGGATTATACTAAGGTATATCCTAATGTTTGTTGAGTGAGTTGGTAGCCAGTCAGAGTATAGCTTAAAGCTTTCTCTGTTAATGTATTGTATATATATATATATATATAGATGTGTATGTGTGTGTTATATGGATTTAAGTAAGATCACATTTAAAACCATACCACTCCATCATCGGTGTTTCATTAATGCTGTGGAGTGGTCATTATTCAATCAATATGATCAATACATTATATGAAACATGAATATCTGTCATGTTCCTACTATTTTATATCTTAGCTGGTGTAATTTTCATTCACTTTTAACTCTAATACTTCATAACTTTTGTTTTACAAACAACACACGAAAGTATATTTCTTCCAAACAGATATGTATATAATCAACGGTGGAAGCCAACATAGAATCACGTGTATGATTTTATATACATGTATAAATATATAATATCCCGGGACTGTGGGAAATATTTTTTACACAAGAATGGAACAAACTACCAGAATCAGCTGTAGGGACACTGTATCATTCAAAACCTCCAACACTACATTTGATATTCTCCCTCCATGCACACACTCGCGTGTGTGTGTTTATATCATGACAAATGTACTGTTCAGTTTCCTCACATTTGTACATTATTCTAAATACTATATACTATATTCTATATACTCTATACTATATTCTATATACTATATACAGGGTGGTGAATTGGCAGTATCGGTAGAGAGTCGCACGCCATGCATTACAGCATATTTACGTCCCTTTACGTTTTGAGTTCAAATCCCGCCAACCTTAACTTTGTACTTCATCCTTACGGGGTCGATAAAATAAAGTACCAGTAATGCACTGGGATAATTACTGGCCTTGTGCCAAAAGTAGAAACAATTATTATATAAAAAATACATATGAAAATGGAAGAATTCGATAGAAAAATCATGGTAACAAATGATTTTTCATTAATTTGGCAAAGAAGGATTTCAATCCCTCAAATCTAACATCTAAGGTAATGAGAGTTTACTTCTATGCCTTTTAATACTATGTATTCAGGAAAAACTGGAAACATAGAAAACGTAGTGCAACCGTTAGGAATTCTGTTTACCACCCGTGTTGCTTCGAATTCGTAGCGTTGTTGGGCTTTTTCTTATTTCATTTTAACTGGTGCTACATTTTCAAAGAAAATACGTTTGGGTATTTGACCTAAAAATACGATCGCGAGTACAAGCGGCCGAAATGTGGTTCCTTCGTAGGGTCTCGCAGTATCGTTACTAGATAGTATGGCTAGCTTGGAGATCAGGTAGAGTCGCTACTTCTCCGAATTGAGAGATCACAGCTCTGATATTACTGTCATGTCGATAGTCCTGGCTTCTATTTCTAATTCTTCATGTTATATATATATATATACACACACATATATATATATATAACCACAGACCCTCCATCTCAACTCACCTTTTGAAAAGCAGAAGAACTGCGAAACCGGTAAAGGAACCAAATAAATATATATATTTTTTAAAAAAAATAAGACTTCAGTTGCATTTTCGATTTCATCCCTTTTTCTTTATACTTCCACTCGTGTAGGACACCTCGGTTATTTTTCATTTTGTAAAAAAAACCTCACTTTCTAATATATATATATATATATATATATATATATATATATATATATATATATAGGTTTACATATATATAAAGTCATAGATATATATGTGTTTTTGCAACGGGTCACGTTGTGGCTCAATGAAGAATTAATAAATTAAATAATATATATATATATATATATATATATAATGAAAAATTGAACAGGGACAGAACAGAGAGGCAGTACAATAAATGTTTATTAAATTCACGCTCAGGAGAGTGGGGGGTAGGTGGGGGACGACGTTTCGGGCATAACCCCTTCTTCAGGTGAGAAGTGTGTGATATATATATGTATATATATATATATATATATATATATATATATATATATATATATATATAATCAAGGTTTAGCAAATAAGAAAAATTTGTTAAATACATTTTTAAATATTCACTCTACTCGCTGTAGTTACCCTTACCGTACGGTTTCAAGTCTCAAAAATAAATGGATATTCCTTACGGGCCTTCATTGAAAAGAAAGACTCTCGCCAGAACCTTCTTTTCAGTCGGAGAATATAAACTTACCGAGTTCAAATTACGAACTGGCGCTATTCAAAATTGTTCCCGGGATGAGAGTGAATGATATAGAAGCAATTCTGTCTAGTGCCGTGTGCAAAGATAGAAGGCAGAGGGGGAAAGGTCAATCCACTGCCATTAGAAATAGCAGCAGTCAAAACGACCAAATGTTATCTCGACCAGGGGAGATTAATAATAATAAAGTATATATCCCTACATCCAAAATACATATAGGGACACATGTATTATCCAACCATATGCCATGGGGTTATATGGCAGGTTAATAAATTAACGAGCCAGAACATATATAATCAAGGTTTAGCAAATAAGAAAAAATTTTAAAATAAATTTTAAAAAATTCACTGTACCTGCTGTAGTTACCCTTACCGTACGGTTTCAAGTCTCAAAAATAAATGGATAGTCCTTACGGACATCCATTGAAAAGAAAGACTCTCGTCAGAGGGTTCTTTTCACTCGGAGAATATAAAATTCCCGAGTTCAAATTATATATATATATATATATATATATATATATATATATATATATACACTAGCAGCGTATCCCGGTGTTGCACGAAAATATACCGACAGGAAACTTGTTTTATTTGGAGAAAATTAAGAAGTTGAAAGTACAGTTTAACTGTCTACATGCATTGTTCATAAAAATATTGTTGAGCCCCTTCTTTTCATACTCCTCTGTTTTGGCATATTGCAGCAAATGTGAAAGAGAAAGTCACAGGTTAAATTGGCAGAAGGTTCCAGTGTCATAGCAGTAAGGCGTAGGCTACTTACCTCAAAAGTCCATTTGCACTATTTCCACTAAGTTACTCTTTCTCTCTATCCCTCTCGGTGAAGTCCCTTGCGAATTTCTCGCGTAGGCCTGGTGTAGATTTGCACCCGATGCACATGCCCGCTTTGTACGGCTTTTGGAGGAAGGAGTGACCAGCAATACGTTGTTCGGTATTATTGCAGTATCGGTAAGGGTCGGACGCCATGCTTTGAAGCATAGAGTTACCTCCCTTTATGATCTGAGTTCAAATCCCGCCGAGGTTAACATTGCCTTTCATCCTTACGGGGTCGATAAAATAAAGTACCAGTAATACACTGTGCCAAAAGTAGAAACAATTATTTCGAAAAGGTGTAGCAGAGAATCCCGCGTGCGAAGATAATACGTCAGCACAGATGTGTGTCATAATGTCGTAATGCAGACATGCAAACATACAGACAGATATTATAAGGGCGCTAGGGAGATCGATAACCAGCGCCTAACACCCATTTAACAACAGAAAATTGGAAAATAAACGCTGCAGTTAATATCTTTAGACCGCAAGGAATATATGAATGCAAGTTTGAAGTCAATCGTAGTAGAAATGTGGATTTGTATAGACTTTGCAAAAATGAGGACACACACACAGAGAAAATGTTACTTATATGTATATATATATATATTGTTATACTTGGGGAGGGTCATATTTGTGTAATATTGCCAGAATTAATAACAGAACACACTCACTGTTTAGTTGGTTTTGCTTTTCGCTTCTGTGTCTTTTATATCCAACTGCATAATAGGCAGCATGGATGTGGTATCACTGTACCCATCCATTAACATTGATATTGCTGTGGAAAAATGTGTGGAGATGATCATTGAGAGTGAGGTGGAGTTCTGCGACGTCGACACAGACGAACTGGGACTCCTAAAAAGACTCCCATGGGAAGGTGGTTTGGGTGGACCAAAGCTATACGGACCCCCCAAAACAAGAATAATGGTCGCACATGCAATAGGGGCTAGTATCAAAACTACCCTAAAGGGCCACATATTCAAGTTCAATGAGAAGATCTACACCCAAAATGAGGGAGCAGCCATTGGCGTCAGCATAGCTGGTGACGTTGCCAACCTTGCTATGGTATGGTGGGAAAGGAGACTTAAAGATCTCCTTAATGAGAGGTCCATATACCTCAACATGTACTCTCGCTACGTAGACGACATCAATATTGTAATAAGGACATCCCCACAAGAGAGTACTAACAAGTTTGATTTAGAACGTAGCACAATGGAAAGCATCCAGCAGATAGCTAATTCCATACACAGAGTATAACTGTAACTATCGACTACCCTTCCAAATACCCTAACAATAGACTACCTGTATTAGACACGGAACTGTGGATTAACACTATAGACGAGAGAGCCCAAATTCTCCACTCACACTATATTAAACCCATGGCATCCAAATACCTGATACTCAAAAACTCAGCATTGTCCGGTAGTGCTAAGTTTAATATTCTGATCGCAGACTTGGTACGAGTGATGAAGAACGTGTCCCGCATGTGCGACCTAACAGAAAAGGAAAGACACATCCAACACTTCATCAACCGCATGCAGTTCTCTGGCTACAACCAAAGAGACAGAATCAGAGTATACGAAGGAGCCACGGAGAAGTCAATCATAGAACTGGACATGAAATGAATTTGCCCATTATACAGGAGCAAATCATGGAATAGCTTAGATAGGGCTAGACATAAGATAGGGAAAGCCACCTCATCGTACGACAACCAGAGATACCAGAGTGTCATGTTTATGGACGCTACCCCTGGAGGGAAATTAGCTAACCAGTGTAGAAAGGCCCTGAGAAAGACCCACTTAAAGATTAAGGTGTTAGAAAAGTCAGGAACCACCATAAAATCCCTGATCAGCAAATCCTATGGTTTTAAGAAAACCCACTGTACTAATAGGAAATATATCATATGTAAGGTAAACCCCCGGATAAACTGTAAAACTAGAAACGTAGTCTATAGCATAAGATGTACAGAGGGTACTTTCAGAACCATGACAACAACATACATAGGCAAGACAGCTCGTAGTATAGGTGAAAGGATAGACCAACACTGGGGGGGGGGGGACTAAAAGAACAAAAAAACGGTTCAGTACTATACGAACATGCCAGACAACAACACGACAGTAACATAGACAACATAGAAATTAGAATAATATCTAAACATAGAAATGATCCAGCAGATAGGCAAATCAGAGAGGCCAGTGAAATAGAACTTAGAAGGCCAAGGCTAAACAGAAAAAATGAATGGAATAACAACAAAACCCAAACAAACAACACTGACCTAAGAGAAGTATATATAAATAAATGAATAGATAAATAAATAAATAAATACATACACAAGCACAATAACAACAAACACATATAAACACACACTAGTAAAGATAGAAGACATTAACCAATACACAGTCACCCAATCACGAACACACATCAAACAAAACACTATACACACACGCAAACGCATGCGCAATGAAGACAAAATTAAAATAAACAAATAAATATGTAAACAGACTAAATAAAGATGGCGTAGAAAATACAATGCAACGGGAGGGAAAAATAGCACCACTGACGATGTTGCAGATGAGCAACGAAAGAAATTTGATAAACTATATATATGTGTTTGTGTCTATATTGTATCTGTATTATTGTTTACCGTCGGTCAGTCAATGGCAACAAGGAGGACCGAATAAATTAGAATACTGATATAAAAGACACAGAAGCGAAAAGCGAAAACCAACCAAACAGTGAGTGTGTTCTGTCATTAATTCTGACAATATTACACAAATATGACCCTCCCCAAGTATAACAATATTTGTTTCGACACACGATTTCATATCAAAAATCTCGCAAATCTAATTCATTGCCGTTATATATATATAAATGGTCCAGAATTAGCCGTCGAAACGGCTTGAGCTCAGCCGTCGGGGTCTTACTTGTTCCTATTAACCACTCCATTACCCTAAGTATTGAGTACTTTGGTGCGTTATTGTCCACCTGGCTCCTTACCACTTTTCCTTCGTTATATATATATATATATATATATATATATATATATATATATATATATATATATAGTAATAATAATAAATTTGAAGACTAAAATCCAAAGCGGCCTCGATAAGGATAAATATATATCAAATATATAAGAACCGTAGAGCAAATATTTATTTAAATAACAAGATCCCGTTAAGGGTGAAAACATCGATTCTTTGCTTAAAATTTAATCTGTTATTTTAATAAATATATATATTTATATTTATTGTTATTTGTTTGAGTGTGTGTATGTATATGTATATAACCCTAACCATTCAGATACAGACGCATACACTTATATATCTCTACATCATATATATATATAAATATAAGTATATATATATATATATATATATATATATATATATATATATATATATATTTATAATGAAAAAATGAACAGGGACAGAACAGAGAGGCAGTACGATAAATGTTTATTAAATTCACGCTCAGGAGAGTGGGGGGTAGGTGGGGGACGACGTTTCGGGCATAAGCCCTTCTTCAGGTGAGAAGTGTGTGGGAACAGAGTACAAAAGGTGTGTAGGGGAGTGGTGGAGAGACATATAGCGAAAGGAAACGGTGCGAATGAAAAATTAACAAATAAAGACAAAAATATAATAAATAATAAATAAAAATAAAGCATGATCAAAATACAAGGAATGAGAAAATTTAAAAATAAAGGCATGATCAAAATAAACTGAAATTAAAAGGGGAGTAAACAGGTGGTGGAAGGGTGTGGGGTGAGTAGGGGTGGTGGCGGGTGGAGTGGGGAGAGGGAGATGGGGTGTCCGAGCGGGGAGGGCTGAAGGTGGTGTGTGTGGTTAGGTGTGCGTGTGTGTGTGTGTGTGTGTGTGTGTGTGTATGTGAAAGTGAGGGTTGGGGGAAGAACGGGGTTGCATGTTCAGAAATGGTGTGTGTGGGGGGTGTTTTTGTGGGTCGGAAGGTCTGTGCGTGTGTGGATAGGGAGTGGGGGAGAGGAATCAGGAGGCTGAGGGTGTAAATATGTGGTGGGAAGCACGTGTGTGTGGTTTACGCGTGTTGTGAGTGTGGGTGGCGTGTGGATAAAAACAATTGTTTGGGGTGTGTGTGGGGGTGAGTTATATAGGTGATGGTGTAAGAGGATGGTTGAAAAGTTGGTAAGTTACACGGATGTTTGGAGATTTTGGTTAGAAGTCAATATCGCGTGTGGGTAATCCAAGAAGCTGTGGTCGGAAGAGGAGAGATGTGGGGTGCGCGCGCAACAGGAAGTGGTCAGCAGTGGGAGTGCTGTAGTCAGTTGGTGCTGAGACAGTGGTCGGAAGGGCATAGCAGCAGTCGGCGGAATGGTAGGGAGGCGAGGATGGGTAGGTGTGAGAGTTGGAGTGAGGAGGGTGTGTGTGTGTGTGTGTGTGTGTGTGTATTAGTAGGGGTGTTAGTGGGATGAGTGAGTGTGGAGCGGGGAGAGAAGGGTGTGTGTGGTTCTATGGAAGGAGTGTGGTGTGCTGGTGTGTGTGTAGTTTGGTGAAGAGGTGTTAGTGGGTGTTAGTATACGGGAGGTGGGGAGGGGTGGAATGCAGGTGTGAGTGGGGGTTAGTGGGGGTAGGGTGTGTAGAGTTGGTGGTGTACGAGGGTGTGTGGGTACGTGTGCGTGGGGTTGGAGGGTGTTAGTGATGTTAGTTGCGTGTGGGGTGGGTGGTGTAAGTGGGTGCGTGTGTGCGTGTGATAAGGAGGGGGGAGGAGGAGAAGAGGAGAGGGAAGGGATGTTAGTATGGTAGTTGGGGAAGGGTGGTCAGATGAGGGGTGGAGTGGAGGTGTTAGTATTGTTAGTGTGGGGTGGGCGGTGAGAAGGAGGGGTGTGTTAGTGGTGTTAGTGGGGGATAAGTGTGGGGGGAGGGAGGCGGTCGAACGCTAAAGGAATAAGGGTGGGGAGTTCAGGCCGGGGGGAGTGTGGGTCTGTAAGATGAAGATAGTGCGTTGTTCGACCGTAAGGCGATGGGCGGGTGTTCCGTGGCACTGGTGTAGGCCACAGACTGTGAGATGGCGTGCGGAGTGTCCAGGGCCACCAAAGTGGCGGACGATGGGGGAACTGCCCCCGAGACGAATATCCCGGAGGTGCTCCGTGACTCGGTCCGCCAGGCGACGTCCCGTCTGTCCGACATAAGTCGCGCTGCACTCCGTGCAACGAAGTCCGTAGACTAGGTTGGAGGAGGTGCAGCGGAAGGCATGCCGGACCGAGAGAGGGTGGCCGTTGGGACCCTGGAAGGTGGTGGTGTTGGTGATGTGGGGACAGGTATTGCAGCGGGGCCTAGAACAGGGGAAGGAACCGGGGGGAAACGGAGCGTGGGTTGGGGGGTAGGGAGCTGTGGACGAGGAGGGTGCGGAGATTGCGTGCGCGTTTGAAGGAGGGGAGTGGTGGGTTTGGGAAGATGTGGGAGGTGGAGGGGTCGGACTGGAGGTGTCGGAAGAGGCGGTGGATGGTGCGGTGGAGGGGTAGGTGGAGGGGTGGTAGGTGATGGGGAAGGGGAGACGGTGGGTGGGTGTGCGGTGGCGTGGGGTGAGGGTGGTGGCGCGGGGGATAGCACGGGCGCGGGTGAGAGCGGTGTGGACGAGAGAGGGGGGTAGCCTCTGCGGATGAAATGGGTGACTAGGGAAAGGGCCTGGGACTCGAAGTCAGCATCTCGGCTACAGAGGCGGCGGATCCTGAGAAGTTGGGAGTAGGGAATGGAGAGTTTAGTGTGGGTGGGGTGGGAAGAGGTGAAGTCGAGGTAAGAGTGGGAGTCGGTGGGTTTGAAGAAGGCGGAGCTGACGAGGGAGTGGTGGGAGGGGTCGAAGGTGACGGAGATGTCCAAGAAGTGGACGTGGGTGGTGGAGATAGAGGTGGTGAAGTGGAGGGAGGGGTGGAAGGAGCAGAAGAAGGAGAGAAAGGAGTCGAGCTGTACTCGGGTGAGGGTCGTGGCTCCGATACAGTCGTCAATGTAACGACCGTAGAGTTCGGGCGTGGGGCCGGTGTACTGGGCAAAGATTTGGGCCTCAACATGGCCAACAAAAAGGTTGGCATAGCTCGGGCCCATTCTTGTGCCCATGGCTACACCCGTGACCTGTTGGTAAAACTCACCCGAGAAGGAGAAACAATTTAGGGTGAGGACCAGCTCGGCGAGGCGAAGGAGGGTGGGGGTGGAGGGAATGGGGGAGGGGCGAAGGTCGAGGTAGTGTTTGAGGGCGCGAAGGCCGTCGGCGTGGGGGATGACGGTATAGAGGGACTCGATGTCTAGGGTGAAGAGGAATGGCTGAGGGCCGGGTAGGTAGGTGAAGGAGTCGAAAAGGCGCAGGGCGTGGTTGGTGTCAGAGATGTGGGAGGGGAGGGTGGTGACAAGGGGCGCGAGGAGGGAGTCGAGATAGGCGGAGATGAGTTCGGTGGGGCAGTTGCCAGCGGAGACGATGGGGCGGCCGGGGTTTTCGGGTTTGTGGAGTTTGGGGAGGAAGTAGATGGTGGGGGTGCGGGGGGTGCGGACGATGAGGTGGGAAGCGGTGGGGGGGGGGGAGGCGATAAGGTCTTTGATGGTGGAGGAGACTTGTTGTTGGTAGAGGGGGGTGGGATCGGAGGGTTGAGGGCGGTAAAAGAGGGGGTTACAGAGCCCGCCTGAGGGCTTCGGCCGTGTAAAGGTCCGCGCGCCATACCACCACGGCGCCTCCCTTGTCCGCCGGTTTGATGACGATGTCATCTCGGCTACGGAGGGAGCGGAGAGCGAGGAGTTCGCCCCGTGAGATGTTTTGCCGTTTGGAACGGTGGCGGAAGTCGAAACGATTTACTGCGCTACGGCTGGCATCGACGAAGGCGTCCAGGGTGCTAAATTGCCCTGGGGACGACGTACAAGAAGATGGTCGTCGGCCCAGGGCGAGAAACGGGTCTGGGGCGTCCGGAGCCGGTGGCGTTCGGCTGAAATGTGCCTGTAGCTTAGTGCGTCGCACGAATCGCTCGACTTCCGTTCGGGTGCGGAACTCGTCGCTGAGCGGAGTGTGGGGTATGAAGCGAAGGCCTCTACTAAGGAGTGAGCGCTCAGGTGCGGAGAGGGGGAGGTCAGGGGGTATGGTGACAACAATGGGTGGGGTTTGGGGGGTTGGGGAGGGAAGGGAGGGTGTGGTGAGGGGTGAGGTGGAGGGTGCAGATTGGGTGGGGGTCGGGTCGGGGGAAAGGTGGAGAGTGGTGGGCGTATGGGGATGGGCGGGTGGCGGTGGAGGGGGGGGGGGGGGTGTAGCTTGCGGGCTTTGGTGGAGCTGAGGAACCAGAAGAGGTTGTGGTTGAGGTTGTGGATGAAGGAGAGGATAGCTTGGGCGAGGAGGGGGTGGCAGGTGGAGTAAAGGCGGAGGAGGGTGGGGGTCAGTTGGTGGTCAAGTAGGCGGAGGGTGGAACGGGAGGCGCGGATGGAGTTGCGCATCAGAAGGCGTGAGGATCGGGTGAGGATACGTTGCGTGGAGGGGGAAGCAGGGGGACGGGTGGAAGTGAAGACGGAAGCCGAGGGGGATAAGGTGGAGGCGAAGGCAGTGGCTGAGGAAATGGATGTGGCTGGAGTGCCGGGTTTTGGCGAAGAGAAGGTAGAAGAGTTGAAGGGCGGAGGGGAGATAGCAGGGTGGAAGGATGGGGGTGAGGAAAAGTTTGAGGCGATTGTGGAGTTGGTGGAGAAAGGATCTCAGGTTGGCCATGATGGGCGTTGGGTGAAAGCAGGGGGAGGGATGAGAGGGCTGGGGTGTGAAGCGGGGTGGAGTGAACGAAGGGGTGAGTGCGAAGGATAGGCAGAGACGGGGAAGGGAAAAAGAAACAGAAAAACGTAGGGAGGGGGGGAGTAAACACCGGAAAATTAAAGACAAAAAATCATAAAGGTAATAACACAGGCGATCGTGAACAAAAAATCATAGAAATACAATTGTAAGAACACAGGCAAAGAATCTTATACGGAAAAAAAGGGGTACGGTAACAAAATCAAACAGAGGTAATGCGTGGAAGGAAAGACAAAGTGTGGGAAGGTGTGTAAAGTTCGGAGAAAGGTCACGGCGGATTAGATCGGGGTTGAGCCGGTTGTTAAGTTAAGTACCAAGGATGGAAGCCGTGTGAGCGTGTGTTATATATAATGAAAAATTGAACAGGGACAGAACAGAGAGGCAGTACGATAAATGTTTATTAAATTCACGCCCAGGAGAGTGGGGGGTAGGTGGGGGACGACGTTTCGGGCATAAGCCCTTCTTCAGGTGAGAAGTGTGTGGGAACAGAGTTCAAAAGGTGTGTAGGGGAGTGGTGGAGAGACATATAGCGAAAGGAAACGGTGCGAATGAAAAATTAACAAATAAAGACAAAAATATAATAAATAATAAATAAAAATAAAGCATGATCAAACTACAAGGAATGAGAAAATTTAAAAATAAAGGCATGATCAAAATAAACTGAAATTAAAAGGGGGGTAAACAGGTGGTGGAAGGGTGTGGGGTGAGTAGGGGTGGTGGCGGGTGGAGTGGGGAGAGGGAGACGGGGTGTCCGAGCGGGGAGGACTGAAGGTGGTGTGTGTGGTTAGGTGTGCGTGTGTGTGTGTGTGTATGTGAAAGTGAGGGTTGGGGGAAGAACGGGGTTGCATGTTCAGGAAGGTGTGTGTGGGGGTGTTTTTGTGGGTCGGAGGGTCTGTGCGTGTGTGGATAGGGGGTGGGGGGAGAGGAATCGGGAGGCTGAGGGTGTAAATATGTGGTGGGAAGCACGTGTGTGTGGTTTACGCGTGTTGTGGGTGTGGGTGGCGTGTGGATAAAAACAATTTTTTGGGGTGTGTGTGTAGGTGAGTTATATAGGTGATGGTGTAAGAGGATGGTTGAAAAGTTGGTAAGTTACACGGATGTTTGGAGATTTTGGTTAGAAGTCAATATCGCGTGTGGGTAATCCAAGAAGCGGTGGTCGGAAGAGGAGAGATGTGGGGTGCGCGCGCAACAGGAAGTGGTCAGCAGTGGGAGTGCTGTGGTCAGTTGGTGCTGAGACAGTGGTCGGAAGGGCATAGCAGCAGTCGGCGGAATGGTAGGGAGGCGAGGATGGGTAGGTGTGAGAGTTGGAGTGAGGAGGGTTTGTGTGTGTGTGTGTATGTGTGTGTGTGTGTGTGTGTGTGTGTGTGTGTGTGTCTGTGTGTGTTTGTGTGTGTGTATTAGTAGGGGTGTTAGTGGGATGAGTGAGTGTAGAGTGGGGAGAGAAGGGTGTGTGTGGTTCTATGGAGGGAGTGTGGTGTGCTGGTGTGTGTGTAGTTTGGTGAAGAGGTGTTAGTGGGTGTTAGTATACGGGAGGTGGGGAGGGGTGGAATGCAGGTGTGAGTGGGGGTAGGGTGTGTAGAGTTGGTGGTGTACGAGGGTGTGTGGGTACGTGTGCGTGGGGTTGGAGGGTGTTAGTGATGTTAGTTGCGTGTGGGGTGGGTGGTGTAAGTGGGTGCGTGTGTGCGTGTGATAAGGAGGGGGAGGAGGAGAAGAGGGGAGGGAAGGGATGTTAGTATGTTAGTTGGGGAAGGGTGGTCAGATGAGGGGTGGAGTGGAGGTGTTAGTATTGTTAGTGTGGGGTGGGCGGTGGAAAGGAGGGGTGTGTTAGTGGTGTTAGTGGGGGATAAGTGTGGGGGAATATATATATATATATATATTTAAAAGAATAGAGGTGTAACACACGAGTTGTGATATATTAGTAAAAGGAAAAGAAAATGGTGACCAATTTTTCCCAGTGGAAAATAGTTTAGTTTAATTAGGAATAAGTAAAAGTTAGTAATAAGTATTGGTTAGTATTCAGTTTTAGTTTTAAGATTTTACCGGTTGCGCATTTCTAATGCTTTTCAAAAATAATTTTGAGATAGAGCGCCCGTGATGTTTGCTCTAATCTGATCAGTTTTGGAAATTCTACCTTTTTTACGTGAAAAAAGTGGCTCCCGAGGTATTAAGATTTGGTTGGTTGTTGAATGTCACGTGAATGAGTACTATAAATTTCGCGCCAATTCGTGTTGCAAACATTCTTGTAGTCAAAACTATTTTGATTGGTCAGTAGAGGTCACGTGAATGTTAAAAATTGATTTTGCGCCAAATGTAGGTTTGTCGAAGAGCGTCCTTTTTCGCCTGATTGAGAAGTCACTGAAAAATAAGTCTTTTAAGACAAATATGTGTGTGTGTGTGTGTGTGTGTGTGTGTGTGTGTGTAGTAAAGAGGTTCATTGTTGTGATAATGGTCAGTAGGGATGTGCGTGTGAATTGCAGTCATGTTGAAAGGTCAACAGTTTAGGTGCCTATTAAGACAAATATGTGTGTGTGTGTGTGTGTGTGTGTGTCTGTGTGTGTCTGTGTGTGAGTGTGTGTGTGTGTGTCTGTGTGTGTCTGTGTGTGAGTGTGTGTGTGTAGCAGAATAATTCGTGGTAGAGGGATCGGTCAGTAGGATGTGTCTGTTCATGTGTGGGGGATATTTTAACATGTTGAAAGATCTTTTCAGCTCTCGTCGTATACGGAGAAGTGTGTGTGTGTGTGTGTGTGTGTGTGTGTGTGTGTGTGTGTGTGTGTGCGCGTGCGTGTGTGTGCGTGTGTGTGTGTGTGTGTGTGTGTGTGTGTGTGTGTGTGTGTGTGTGTGTGTGTGTGTCTGTTTGCATGTTAGTGTACGCGTGTGTATGTGTGTGTGTATATGTGTGTGTGTGTGTGGATGGACCAGTATTTTTGTGATACTGGTAAAAATGGTGTACATTATTCGATATTTTCAACAAAAACGATTCTCTCAAAAGAACATCAAAAACATTAATAATAAAAGGGGTGAAATGATATATAGTATTGTCATAACACCAAGGTGTGTATGAGTGTCCAGATTGTACGTACTGCAAGGGGAATCCATTAGGCCCTGCCGTATGGGAATACTTGTGCCCATCAGTGTGCAATGCATGTGTGCGTATATGTATGTGTGTGTGTCGGCACGTTTATATCTATAGACATCAAAAGGTATACAAATGTGTGTATATTTGTGTTGCACCGTAGAACATGTGTGTTTACGTATGTCATTGTGTTTATATATGGTTACAGATGTATGTAGGATGTATGCTGATGTAGGTATGTATGTTGACGTGTGTATGTTGTGGGTTCGTCTTAGGGAGAAGTGTTTAGACGGGGTCCGATTTGTTAATAAAGTGAGATTCCTTGCTGATGTGGGTGGCATTATCTTTGAATTTGTAGAAGGGAAAGATTCTAAAGTTGGGATGATTTTGGGCGGCACAGGTATCAATGTGTTCACTCAGTGGTATTTTTCTGTATTCCCGTATTTTAATTTGGGATCTATGGACAGCCATGCTTTGGCGGAGGCTGTTTTTAGTCTGGCCTATGTATTGTTCTCGACAACCTGAGCAAGTTAATACATATATTAGATTTTCTTTTAACATTCACGTGACCTCTACCGACCAATCAAAATTGTTTTGACTACAAGAATTTTTGCAACACGAATTGGCCCGAAATTTATAGCACTCATTCACGTGAAATTCAACAACCAACCAATTCTTAATACATCTGGAGCCACTTTTTTCACATAAAACAGGTAGAATTTCCAAAACTGATCAGATTAGAGCAAACATCACGGGCGCTCTATCTCAAAATTATTTTTGAAAAGCATTAGAAATGCGCAACCGGTAAAAACTTAAAACTAAAACTGAATACTAACCAATACTTATTACTAATTTTTACTTATTCCTAATTAAACTATTTTTCACTGGGAAAATTTGTCAGCATTTTATTTTCCCTTTACTAATATATATATATATATATATATATATATATATATATATATATATATATATATATATATATATATATATATATATATATATATATATATATATATATATATATATATATATATATATATATATATATGGCCTTATGTTTGTATCTATGAATATACTTATGCACATAGAAATATGTACGCACATACGCACACACACATATATACACACACACATATATGTGTGTGTATGTGTGTGTGTGTGTTAAATATCCGCGTTAATGTTCATTGTATTAAGCTACCATATAAACATACTCCATTTGGTTTGATGTGTATTATTTTGACAGGTTATCAATGATTCATGTTTTCTGGTGAAGAATAACGGGGCGGATCCTGTGAAATTGCTGCCACAAACAATATGATGTTATCAAGAGTTCATAAAGCCTTCTTTTAAATGTATGATTTATGTGAAATAATGACTGTTGCCACGTATGACTATGATATAACAGTCGGCAGGTTTCAGCTGAGTTATGTCCTCAAATGTATTATTTTGGCATTGTTAAAATTTAAAAATTTTTTATTTTTTTATTTCCCCGTTATTTTAATATACCTTTTCATTATTGTACTAGAGAGATTTCGTATTGTTTTGCTGGTACTTTTCCAATTTCTCCAGACATTAAATGGATGCAATAGATAACTCATTTATTCTTACATGCAACTCTGGAAATGGAGTATATTATTATTATGTTGCGCTTCATCTGAAGGAAATATA
>OZ024741.1:31056634-31061634 GCA_964016885.1 Eledone cirrhosa
ATCCAAAGAGGGCTCGATAAGGATAAATATATATCAAATATATAAGAACCGTAGACCAAATATTTATTAAAATAACCGATTAAATTGTAAGCAAAGAATCGCTGCTTTCACCCATAACGGGATATTCTGAAACTAAAAAAAAACACTCTGTGAACGCAGAATGTAAATATTTCGAAGACAATAGTATGGGTAGTAGAAACGGTGGGAGCTCAGCAGTCGGGGTCCTGACTCTTTTGCTAAAATGAAAACACACACAGGACAAAATGAAAACACACACACACATAGAACAAACAACTAACCAACAATAAATAAATAAATAAATAAACAAATAGATAAATGAACACAAACACACACAGACACCCGGATGTGGCGCATGCGCAAACTGAGCACACAACACACACACAGAAACAAAATGGCGTAGGATAGAAGAAAGGAAAGGCACAGAAACAAAGGAAAGGAATCCCCAGTCACTGAAGAGGTCACAGAGTGTGTGACGAAAGGACTATGACTATATATAAACAACTATCTGGTTGTGGAACCAACCAACCAACCAGAAATTTATAGGTTTGTAAATTTGTAAATTTATAAATTTATAAATATATAATAAATTGAAGTGAAAGCAACTGGTGCGTGTGTTTCTTATTGGCAACATGACCCTCCCGAAGTATAACAATATATATATATATATATATATATATATATATATATATATATATAAACATATGCAAAATGTAGTGTGCACTCTTTCATTTTTTTATTTGTATGTATGTGTCTGATTGTCTCATTGCCTGTCTCTATATTTTTATATGTATCTGTTTGTGATTGTCCCCGTACTCATTTTACGAATAAAGATCGCACCAATGCCATATTCAATCTTATGTGTGAAGAATAAAACAAAAAATATATAAATCAACCGCTGGATATGAGGCTATAACTATTGCTTCGAGAACGTAAATAATTCAGTTTCTATGGAAAAACACTAAAATGAAAGAATCATTTCTAGATGCCATTGAAATTTCTATCTTGATTCACTTCCATTAAATGCATTTCATTGCTGTTAGCAACTAAAATTGCATGAGTGAACTCAGTATTAATTCAATTCGGTTATGATGAACAGAAATTTAAACCACACTGTCACTGACATTAAATTTAGAGTCATTGCTTCACGGAATGGAAAGCTATTTTTCTGACTGAATTTAAAGCAGTAATATTGATTTCTTAAGTGTTACAGATGGCTGTGTCGGACTGAAGATACACAGAAGGTTCTATAGTTCCCACGTTCGTATCTAGTCATCAGTGTCCAAGGCCAAAACAATTACGATTACATTTTTGCGTCGTTTTTTTTTATTTTGCATCCACAATTGGTTTATCAAAAATAAAATAAATTTACAATTTATATACCTTCGCAAATGGATAAAAGAGTGGGAAAAAATGAAAAAGCGAACGTAAGGGAAAGGGCGGTGCTGAAAGATTATACACACCAGCCCCCACCGAGAATGTAGCCCTGGATAACAACCAGTGACATCTGCTACGTTAGACATTTTATCCCACGGATCTCTTTTTTCATGCGTTTGTCGCAGTTTGAAGAACCATGACAACCCAGGACTCGACAACAATCGTCACGAAAAGGAAGTGGTCATTAAAGTCCCAATTAATCATTTTTCTCAGCAAGCGAAACGTTTCTTAATTAACTATTTTTTTTGTTTTTCTTTGTCGATTTATTAATTTTCATGGCTTTTAGTAATATGTGCCTAGATTGAATAATGTTAAGTTACTATGGCGATTCTGAAACCGATAGCCACCAATTGCTCTCTCTCCTCCATCTCTCTCTCTCTCTCTATCTATCTATCTATCTCTCTATCTCTCTCCTCATCCTCTCTCTCTCTCCAACGCTCTCTCCCCCCTCTCTCTCTGTATATATATATATATATTTGTGAATTCAAACACTCGACGTCATATTCAGCTATTAAAAAGGTTAGGATGACGGTGTATATTAAGTATAAGGAAAATGCTAAGTTGTATATGTTCAAGTGTCCCTTATCAATTGAACCGTTACACATATTTCAATGACGCTCGCATACAAAAGAAAACTACTGCCCAAATATCATTGTATGTACACACTCAGACACACACACACACACACACACACATTGTTTGTGTTTCTGTGTATGTATATGTGGGTGTATGTGCCTATACGCATTTGTATGTTTGTGCTTATATGTGTGTGTGTGGGTGTGTTTGTGTGTGTATGTGTGTGTATATATTTGTGTGTGTGTATGTGCGTGTGTGTGTATGGGGGGGATATGTGTGCGTGTGCGTGTGTGTGTAAATATTTGTGTTTCTTAAGAAATATTTCGAAAATTTGAAATTGGAAATGTAGTCTTCCCAATTAAAATGATTATATCACGAGTGAATCTCTACAAGTAATTGTTTGGAAAATCGGATAAAGTACCCCTAGAGATAGAAGGCAAATGAACAGAGGCGTCTGCGAAAATATAACCCCGCTCCTCTGGGTTGCCCGACGAGTGCATTAAGCATTTTTCACAAAGGTACTTTTAAAAAAGGTCCCCTAATTGCCGTTTTTTGGAATATTTTAAGCAAATACCTACAAGTGTTATAAACCTAAGTAACTATAGGAAAATTTGAAATTCACAATATCGTCCAATGATTATATTTTAAATTTAAATTTTCCTACATTCTTCAAGTTAGCCTAATGTTCACATTTCAAGCTTCTTGCTACTTAATTAGAGAACATCGACCCCTTAGCGCAATGATCAACGCACTTCCCTCTCATCCGAGATTTACGGGGTTCTATCTCTCGCAGATGTCTCGGTTCACTTTTTTCTTCTCCAGAAGATCCTTACCTGAGTTTCCAAATTATTATTTATAATGAGCAATTAGTGCTGGGATGGCTACATTTATAATTACAAATATTTGTTTGGTCATATGAATGTTCACACACACACACACACACAAACACACACACATATACATACATACACAGACACAAACACATCCATATATTATTTGTATTTTAAATACAGGGATATTCTATATAAATCGAGGTATTTCAGCCCACTATATTATATATAAGAGACTTTACCATATCTGTACTTAGTATTCAGAACACTTCAGGAGGCATTTTTATTCTGGGATATTGTTCATACGTAACTAGACTCACCACATTCAATGTTTTGGTTTTTTTTTTTACTTATGTTGAAAATTGCACGAAAATGACTCGGTGGGATTATCCGGGGTCGCAGCCCCAACACTGCCACGCCCTAGGTCCTGAGTTCATCGCCCTCCCCCTTCTTATACTCATTCTTCTGTGGCCCTAATGTCCTTGCTTTTACCCTCCCTGTTCTCTCATATATGGCTCTCATAGTCCTTTCCTCTACTTTCACAGACAGCCAGATCTGCCATTCATTACCGTTTCCCAATTTTCTCTTTACTTAATTTTGCTTTCATAGTTCCCTCCATTATTTATTGAACTTTTGTAAATATAGTTTAACAAAGGGAATTAAATCTTGACACATACATTTAAAATTAATATTTCAAGCCTTTTTTTAAAGAGTAAACTGGTTATTCTTGAACGATCTAATAATATGAAAAAAATTATTAGGAATTAATTGTGTAAGGCATTCATTAAAGCATAATTGAATTACTCTTGCCCCAGTCATATTCAGTTAATCTGTGTCCGATTGGTTATATATATATATATATATATATACTATTATTAAATATATAAATAAATAAATAAATACCATTGTTAATTAATAAATAAATCAACTAATACCTTAACACATCATACAAAGTAAAATATTTCGTTTTAATCATTTTCTAACCCAGAAAAAAAGAGAGAAATAAATAAAGAGGGAACAAAATATATTTTTCTTCCTAATAATCGTCTTTTTCTCCCTGTTTTCATATATATATATAGATGAGATTCTACAGGACTAGAACTGTTTCATTCTTTAGAAATCATCAGGAATCTGGGTATCAAAAAATAAATATGGTATTTATAGGTCTCTACAAGTGGTAGGAGAGGGTGGGGAGTGGGATGGGTGTAGGTCATTGGTTGATAGAAAAGGGAATTCATTAAAAGCTAATTGTACAAAGCTATAGTTTATTTTTATTTTTATTAATTTTTGTTTTTAGAGTAACAAAGGCAGACAGAATTATATAAACAGGTTCCGGATGGCATACCATTCCTTGTCATTAAGTTTCTCTTAAGCTAACAGATGTCTATAAGATCAGTGGGGGGTCAGTCATGGTAGATAGAATTAAAGGAAAGGGAGATTCTTCAAAAGCTAAATTTATTAAGGTTCTACTATATATATATATATATATATATATAAAGAATGAATAATAACAGGTAGACATCATAAAAATGTAATTTATTCCGTGTGTTTACAAATGTTTCCACGGTGGTTATACACCTTGGTTATGCTATGTGCAAATTTATAACTATTTGCAAAACTCAATTATCAAATGCTGTGACCACTGTATCATCAGAGCAGAATTGTAAAATGTGAAATGTAAATACCCTTAATGGAAGATATTGGGGAAGATAGAGTAGAAAAGGAAGAGAGAAAGAAGGGGAGAGGGGGAGAGAGAGATATATGCAAGGGTTGGAGAAATGGGAGAGAGTGGTTTGTATAATACAGATATCTTAATCAAAATGTTGTGGTAGGGGTTTTATTATATTGGTTACTCTCAAAGCGACAACTTTAAGCCATGCGTTGATAGTCAAGGTTGGAATTATTTATTGCCACAGAGGGCAGGTTCATAGATGTGGAGAGGGAGAGAGGTGGACTGAGGGCGACAGGGAGAGAGAGAGAGAGAGAGAGAGAGAGAGAGAGAGGGGAATGGAGAGAGACGAAGAAATAGAGATAGAGAGGGGACAGACGAAAGCTATGGGATGGGTGTTCTTCGAGTTCATAGTTGTAGGCTACAAAGTGCACTTAAGTAACCATGTATAGTGATAAGCAGGGTATTGT
>OZ024741.1:31066634-31081634 GCA_964016885.1 Eledone cirrhosa
GGGTGTCTAAGGTCCTGGGTACTGAGTTTTAGGGCACGTTGGATTCCATTGTCAATTAGTGATGCAGGGTAGTCCCTGCCTATGAGTGTGTCATTTAGTTCTTGTAGCCGTAAGTAACAGGTGTTTTTATTGGAGACTTTAGTACAGATTCTCTTGGCTAAGTTGTAGGGAATATTAATTTTAACGTGTCTAGGGTGGCAAGAGTTGAAAGGAAGATATTGCTTGGAGTCTATCGGCTTGTAGTATATGTCTGTTTCTATTTTTTTTGTTATGAATCTTAATGAGGATGTCGAGGAAGGGGAGTTGTTGATGGCTGTATTCCATTGTGAAGTTAATATTCGTGTTCAGCTCATTTATAAGGGTGCGAAATTCTTTAAGTTTCTCGATGTTTTCGTGCCAAAGGATAAAGCTGTCATCTAGATATTGCTTCCAGTTCCTTTCTATGTGTAAGTGGAGAGTGTTTCCAAATTTGTTTAATACTTTAGTGTAGAGGGTGATTTCCAGGTATCCCATGACTAGGTTGGCATAAGTGGGGGCTGTTTTCGTTCCCATAGCGGTCCCAGATTTCTGCCTGTAGGGTTTGTTATTGAAAACGAAGTAATTGTTCTCAAAGATAAAGTTGAGTCCCTCTATCACGAATTCTTTTTTGATGCGTTGTGGGAGTTCATTGTGGTAATTATCAAGCCAGAATTGCATAGCTTCTATTCCTAGATGGTGGGGGATGTTGGAGTATAGGTTGACTACATCGAACGTCACTAGTACAGTTTGTTCAGAAAGGGGCATATTAGGGAGGTGATTGAGCATATCTAGGTCGTCCCTTATATAGCTTTTGATGTGTTTGAGAAAAGGCTTGAGAAGGGTATCAATGAAGTTGCTAAGGCGGTGGGTTTCGCAAGCGGGGCCTGCTATTATAGGTCTTAATTTGAGATCATTGGGTGAGGGGACATTGATGACTATGTCTGTGACTTCCTTGCATGCCTTACTTATTAATTCGCTTTTATGTACTTTAGGGATACCGTATAAAAGGCTGGATTTCATTGTAAAGTCTGTGATGAAGCTGAATTCCTTGTTAGTGAGTCCTTCTTTGTATTGGTTGATCAGAATGTTTAGGTTTCTCATAATTTTCTGTTGATTGTAGTGTTCAGCCTTTTCGTAGTATGTTTCGTTTTCCAAAGTGGAGAGCGCTAAGTTGATATAGAATTCTGTCTCCATTAGGACTACTGTAATCCCTTTATCAGCCTCTTTAATTGTAATGGTTCTGTCACTTTTTAATCTATTTAATTCTTCCCATTCTTTCTTGTTGAGGTTTGGCCTGTGTTTTTGTCTGTGCAAGTGTTGGTAAGGGAAGTTTGTGATGTATTCACAGAATTCGTCCAGGATTTTATTTCTACCTTTTGATGGGGTGTCATTGTTTCTATTTCTCTCTAATAATTCATCCTCATTGTACTGGTCGAATAGTTCTTCACTGAGTCGTAACTTTCTACAGAAGTCTGTGATTTCTTCCTTTATTTCATAGTAGTTAGGACGTAGGGGGTCGGTGTGAATTTAAGACCTTTGGAGAGTAAGTTGATAAGGTTGGGTGTTGGTTATGCACTAGTTAGATTGATAATTTTTATTACTCTCGGTTTCTCCTCCCTGTCTTGTGTTATATTGTTTACCTGTATCTGTGTGATGTGTCTAAAAAATGGTTCGGGTAGAAGGGTTGTCTGCTGATGTTAAGTGGTCTCCTATGTTTGTTATATTCCTTGTTGTTGTAACATGTGGTTCGGGTTCGTGGTTGTAGATTAAATGGGGTGTTCCTGTATTGCGAGTATGGATGTGTGTTTCTATGTGGCATGTTGGGTCGTGGTGTTATAGGTGGCCTACGTTGTTGGTTGTATCGTGTTGTGTGCGTTTGTTGTGTATTGTGGAAGCGAGAGTTGAGAAAATGGAAATTACATTGCTGTCCCCTTGAAGCGGGGAAGTTGTTACATCTATCATGGTGGTGGTATATTTTCCCTATGTTTGACGATGAGGTATCCGCGTAGTAGTTGAGTCATTTGGTATGGTGTCCCCTTGAAGGGGGAAAGTTGTAAATGTCATTCTGGGGGAGATGATTTCTAGGGTTTTTGTTCCTTCTTATGGTAGCGAGGTTGGGAAGTTCATCTTCGGTCTGGTGCTTCCTTCTTCTTTTGTTAGTGGCTGGGGTGTTTGCAAAGTTGTTGTGCCGTTCGGTTATGGGTTTTCCTATTTTTATGAACGGGTTATTGGAGGTGTAATCCGTTTGAAAAGTCGATTCATAGTGTAGGAACTAAGCGGCACTTTTTTCCCAGCGTTGAAGGGATTTCAGTTCTTCTCTGTTGCAGTCCCCTTTCCATAATTTAAAGATCTTCTCTACCTCGGGGCCTTCAGTTTTATTGTTGATTTCCAGGAGGATCTCTTCATCAATGGTTTTGATTTTTTCCTCATTTGTCTGGGCCCTCAATTTAAGAAGTTCAATTTCTGTCTTCATTTTTTCCAATGCCATTCTTTCCCTAAGGTGTCTTTGAGGTTCGGCTTCATTTGGAATGGATTTATTTGTATTTTACGAGGGAGAGTTAGAGGGGTTGAGTTAAGCCATTTTTCATATATCTCCGCTTTGTTGTGATTTTGTATCATCTTCCAGAATGAGAACTTTCTGTCGCTGAGAGATTTGTTCTATTTTGGAATTGTTCGAATTTTCATTTTGTATGAATGAATCTCATGTTTCTTCGTTGGTTTTTTCTGTGTTGGTAATAGTGAACATAGTTTCGATAGTATCGCAAAGGTTTTGAAGTTTATCGTCGATTTCGGAGGGTTTGTATCCGATGACGGTTTCCTCTTTTGTGGAGTCAAGTTTGTCGACCAGCACAGATAGGTTGGTGTTAATTTTATGGAGTTCCTGTAGAATCTCTTCATTTGTGTTGATAAGAGTTGTATCTGTTTTTGTTGGCATTTTCTGTATCTAGTGTGAGGATATGATATTTAAAAGAATAGAGGTGTAACACACGAGTTATGATATATTGGTAAAAGGAAAATAAAATGCTGACAAATTGTTCCCAGTGAAAAATAGTTTAATTAGGAATAAGTAAAAATTAGTAATAGTATTGGTTAGTATTCAGTTTTGGTTTTAAGTTTTTACCGGTTGCGCATTTCTAATGCTTTTCAAAAATAATTTTGAGATAGAGCGCCCGTGAGGTTTGCTATAATCTGATTAGCTTTGGAAATTCTACCTGTTTTATGTAAAAAAAAGTGGCTCCAGATGTATGAAAAAATTCTTGTGGCCAAAACAATTTTGATTGGTCGGTAGAGGTCATGTGAATGTTAAAAATTGATTTTGCGCCAAATGTAGGTTTGTCTCGGCTGATTGAGAAGTCACTGAAAAATAAGTCTTTCAAGACAAATACGTGTGTGTAGTAGTAGTAAAGAGGTTCGTTGTTGTGATAATGGTCAGCAGGGATGTGTGTGCGATCCGCAGCCTGCTGACAGGTCAACAGTTCAGATGCCTATTAAGACGTGTGTGTGTGTGTGTGTGTGTGTGTGTGTGTGTGTGTGTGTGTGTGTGTGTGTAGCAGAGTAATTCGTGGTAGAGGGATCGGTCAGTAGGAATGTGTCCCTACGTGTGTGGGGGATATTTTAACATGTTAAAAGGTATATTTCAGCTCTTGTCTTATACGGAGAAGTGTGTGTGTGTATATATATATATGTGTGTATATATATATATGTATATATATATATATACATATATATATACATATATATATGTATATATATATATATATATATATATATATATAGTGATGTGTGTTTGAAATAGAGGGAGGTGGGGAGAGACAGAGATATGGTACTATATCAATCCGTAACGCCTGCTGGGGTCGTATGTGCGTTGCATTCGGCGTTTGTTTTGTTGGGCATTTAAAACCGAGTGGAGCCTATATCACACCAACTTTCTTACATTGAAGGAGAGAAAGTGAGACATGAAATAAGAGAGAGATATAAAAGAAAAATACTTGACTGGTACTTTTGTTTAGACCTCGAAAAGATGAAAGTCAAAGTTGACCACGGCGGGATTTGATCTCAGTGAGGAAAGAGTTTGAACCAACACCGCAAATCATTCTATCTGACGTTCTAATGACTCTGTCATTTTCCCGACTTTATACTTCCCTACAACACCAATATAATACTCTTTATTAATAGATTTGTTAACGGAATAATTGTGTCAATAATCTAATATACTTGAAAAGTTAAGAAGATTAAAATAACTCTTACAATTCCACACCTGACGAAAAGCATGAAATAAAATTACGCTGCACATACACTTATATATATATATATATATATATATGTGAGGGCGGGTGTATGTATGTATATATATATATTTATTTATATATATATGTGTTTTGTGTGTATATATATATATAACAAATATATATATTTGTTATACATATATATATATATATACAAATATATTTGTTATACATATATATACACACACACATATATATCTATATAGAAATATATATATATATATATATATATATATATATATATATATATATATATATATATATATATATATATATATATACGCAAACTAGCATGCATATAATTCTTTTTTTGCGTTTGAAGCTCGTTCGAAGAATCAATCGATGTAAAACTCGTCTCTAGTTCAAACTAAAGTGTGAACATCAAATAACGTAATTTGTAGGAAAATGAACATTTCGAGGTATTTAATCTTTAAGACTTCTTAAGAATCTCAATATATCTTGATTGACATTTATTACACGTAGTATAGTTGTTATCATTTACCGTTATTGAATTTCATGCTTTAGAAGGGATATTTTTCTATCTTAATCTCTTTCTTTCATACTTAAATCTTTATAATGTTCTTCTTATTGTCATTCCAATTTACTTTGCTGTTTTATTTTATACATGTGGAGGTTTGCGTGTTATAGACGAGTCGGGTGTTACTTATTATGGGCGTAGATATCTATAGCTTTATTTCTGCATGTATATATATATTACACACACACACGCACACACGCACACACACACACACACACATATATATATATATACATATATATATTATATATATATATATATATATGTATATATATATATATATATATATATATATATATATTTACATATATATATATATTATATATATATATACATACACACACACATATATATATATATATATATATATATATATATATATATATATATATATATATATTATATATATACATACAAATATATATACATACATATATATATATATATATACATGCACATATATATATATATATATGTATATAAAGTAAAAATCACAGACAATAACAAAGAATGCAGTATGAACAGTGTTGGTATATATATATATATATATATATATATATATATATATATATATATATATATATATATATATATATATATATATATAATGAGGTATAGATACCTACATATATTGATATACATATAGTTCGAGCGAAGTTTACATACAAAAATAATGTAACATGAATCTACCAAGTGAATACAATAGATAGTTCTTTATGATCGCTTTAGCTGGCATTTGTTCTTTTACCAATTCAATAATATCTATTTTACCTGAATAAAGCTGTTCATTACTAGTTGCAAACTGGGTACTTTCCTGTTTAGCATAAAGTGTAACAATACATAAGGACAGAAGATCAAATTAACAAGATGAGAATGGTTGTTTAATATATCTATATATCATTCTAATTGTTGCATTAACTCACTTCCACAACTTGCGTTCGTGTCTTGTCGGCACACACATATCACACACATACATAGATACATACATATATACATATATATATATATATATATATATATATATATATATATATATATATATAGATAGATAGATAGATATAGATATATACAAATATATATATATATGTATATATATACGTATGTATATGTATGTCAATATATATATATATATGTGTGTGTGTGTGTGTGCATGTATATGTATATATATATATACATATATATATATATGTATGTATATATGTATGTATCTATGTATCTATGTATGTGTGTGATATGTGTGTGCCGACAAGACACGAACGCAAGTGGTGGAAGTGAGTTAATGCAACAATTAGAATGATATATAGATATATTAAACAACCATTTTCATCTTGTTAATTTGATCTTCTGTCCTTATGTATTGTTACATTTTATGCTAAACAGTAAAGTACCCAGTTTGCAACTAGTAATATATCTATATATATGTATATATATATAAATATATATATATAAAAAAATATATATATACACATACATAGATACATAGATACATATATACATATATATATATATATATACATATATACATATATATATATATATATATACATATATATATATTTATATATATATATATGTATATATCTCCGGGAGAGATGACCCCTTAGCCTTTGTCAAGGCAGAATTCTAGGAGAAGGAAAACTCTGATATAACACCTGCAACTCTGATGGTATCCAATGATGTTGACTTGTTCTTCTTTTTGGTAAATATCATCTTGGTTAAAAGAGTGGGACTGGCTTTGTGCAGTGCCTTTGCTCACTATAAAAGCTTCACGGCACAGGCATTGCTTTATATCTGGAGATCTCTCTGCACTTGTCGTCACATGGTACCATGGGCCCAGCACTATGTGTCAATAATTGTCACAAGTGTAGTGTTTGTACCAGAGTTTTCAAGTCGCTGGCTGGACTAAAAAGTCACACTCGTTCAGCGCATTGGTAGGGGTTCTCCTACATGGATATAAAGTAGTGGCCGTACTCGAAAACGAGTTGGCAGCCACCATATATATATATAAAACATGAGAAGAAAGAAGAATACTGCGTGGTTGCACATGGGTTACATATTATAAAATTAGTCCTTCGTCGGTGATTTGCCAACCATCATTGATATTTCATATGTCTTAGATTCTTCCGCGCCATTCGGCTCATCGAGCAGTAAATACCCGCCTTTACGCCGATCATTTGTTGTTTTATTGGCTTTTCTTGGTGTTCCTTTAGCAGTTAGAATGTTTACAGCAGTGCCTGGCTACTAACCCGACGCCTACCGCCTGTATTTGATATATATATATATATATATATATATATATATATATATATATATATATATATATATATATATATATATATATATATATTTAATACAATAACAGAGATAGCTTTAAGCTAAACTCCGACTGGTAACCATCTCACTCAACAAACATTAGGTTATACGTTAGTATAAACCCAATTTAAGTGTTTGGGGTGCTAACTATATGTATTTTGTGGAAAGCCAGTTGTATTATTTTATATGAGATATAATTAAAGTTAAAATATATCTCTCTTTCCAAACAATTATTTCATTATAAGTTTTCTACAAGTTTGGAGAATGTTTCCAGTTTATGTAGAAGCCTAACATATTTTCATGTAAGAAAATAATGAGGTGGGTACTTATAAATCGTCAGTGGAAGCCCATTAAACTTTGATATAAGAAAAAATTCCTTACCACAGTTAATTTTCGTGTCCGCTAAGTTGTTCCTTCACGCATCGAATGACCGCCAAATTTGAAATTCCAGCAGTCTTTTGACTGAGGAAGTATCATAGCGTCACAGAGCGGAAAAGGGAGACAACCACGATTCACGAGAAAAGTAAAATAATATACACGTGGGTTAATTAGTTTTTTCAAAAACATTATCAATCCTGCGTGTTATGAACTCAATTAATTTAAAAAAATAAATGTGTGCGTGTATTAAATACACACGCATATAGATATTTTCTTAGGCCAAAAACAGAGAAATGATACCTAAAAACAATCACATCTCATAACTGTAATAAATACGGAAAGTTACGCTTTAAAAGGCATTTGGGAATGTAAATCTCCGGCCAAATTAAGAGTAAAATATTTAATACACGCGAGTTAATTAGTTATTTCAAAACCAATATTAATTTCGCGTGTTAAGAACTCAATTAATTAAAAAAAATAAATGTATGCATGTAATTATTTACACACGCAGATAGATATTTTCTTAGGCTAAAAACAGAGAAATGATTCCCCAAAAAACAAACAATATCTCATAACAGCAATAAATACGGAAAGTCATGCTTATAAGGTACCTGGAAATGAAAATCTTTGGCCAAATCAAGAGTAAAATATACATATATATATATATATATATATATATATATATATATATATATATAAAGTACCAGTAATGCACTGGTGAATTGCTGGCCTTGTGCCTAAAGTAGAAACAATTATATCCAATTGAGTTCTTCACGCATGGTTAAAATTCTTGACATTATTAATTGACCTGCGTGCATATTATTTTATTCTTTTATGTTTTGTGACGACCTCCCCTTCCCGCTTGGTGACCGTGTGAGATTTCTCATTGAGAGACTGCTGGAATTTTGGCGGTCACTCTAACACTGACGGGTACAATCGCTGAATATTAATATCGGTAAGGTTTCTTTTATATCGATATTGTCGGGCATCCACTCATGATTTATAAGTGCCCAACTACATATATTCCTATAGACTATGTGTAGGCTTCTATATAATCTGGACATTATTTTCCCAATTTGTAGAAAACTTATAATGAAACGATCGTTTGGAAAGAGGGATGTATTTAATTATGTCTCATATAAGATAATACAACTAGCTATCCGCAAAATACGTATAGTTAGCACCCAAAACTTATAATTGGGATTATACTAAGGTATATCCTAATGTTTGTTGAGTGAGATGGAAACCGGTCAGAGTATTGCTTAAAGCTTTCTCTGTTAATGTATTAAATATATATATATATATGTGTGTGTGTGTGTATATATATATATATATATATATATATATATATATATATATATATATATATATATATATATATATATATATATATATATATATATATATACATACATATATATATGTATACACATACATATATATATAGACATGTATATATATATATATATATGCATATATATATATATATATATATATATATATATATGTGTGTGTGTGTGTGTGTGTGTGTGTGTGTGTGTGTGAGTGTGTGTGTGTGTGTGTGTGTGTGTGTGTTTTGTCCGCATTTTTAATGACCAATTTGCAATGAAGTATTACTTCTCAAAATCTGGAGGCAAGCAGTCGAAAAGTGTACAATTTCCGTCGCTGCCATTCGATACAGTCTGAAAATCTCCAAATCAACAAAGCCAACTAAAAAACAACGAAATCTTCTCTACTAAATCTTCACTATTACGTTTTGGCAAATCAGCACATTTTATTTTAGATGACTGTTTTGTTCACCTTAATTCCATGTGTCTGTTAACTACTACTACTACTACTACTACTACTACTACTACTACTACTACCGGCACCACCTCCACCACCATCACCACCATTACCGCCATCTCATCTTCACTACTACTACTACTACTACTACTACTACTACTACTACTACTACTACTACTACTACAACAACAACCACCACCACCTCCACTACTGCCATCTCATCTTCACTAATACTACTGCTACTACTACTACATCTACTACTACTTATAATAAATGTTTCTACTTTAGGCACAAGGCCAGCAATTTGAAAGGGAAGGGAAAATCGATTAAACGATCCCAGTACGTTGCTGGTACTTTATTTCATCGACCTCGTAATGATGGACGGGATTTGAAATCAGAAAGTAAAGTGTTAGTGTTAGGGTTAGGGTTAGTGATCTAATTATATACTGCAAAGCATGTCCGACGCTCTACCGATACTGCTAATCCATCACAATTCTAAATATATTATATTCCTGTTGTAAGTTTTTTCTCTGGCAATGGGTTGCTAGGTGAAGCTTGTTACTTGACCTCAGATCAGTCCCTTATCTCAGAGTCTCAATATATCACATAGGTCTCTGGCAGTGCTAGTGATGGTTGAAATATGGGCTCTATATATGTAGTTGGGTATCCCAAGTCTTTTGATGAAATGTGTTAGAATTTTATTAACCGTACAAAGTGTCCTAATAACAATTGGAACGTCTTCTGTGTCTACTTGACGAGTGGCCCTACAACACAACAAAAAAATAAAAATATCGGTCCAAGTTTAGCAAGATTACCCCTATGTATACATACGGGCCTTTATTGGAGAGCACTGCTATTCCAGCAGACCAACTAAGAGAAGCGTAAGGCTGAGTCTTATGAAAAATGAGTCGTGTCTATCTAGTTCTTGTGTATCTGAAATATAGTGTTATACTCGATTCTATAGAATATATTCATATGTATGCATATATATATATATATATATATATATATATATATATATATATATATATATATATATATATATTAAAATAACAGATTAAAGTTTAAGCGAAGAATCGCTGCTTTCACCCTTAACGGGATCTTCTGAAACTAACAGTGTCAATCTGTAAACTCAGAAGTGGATATTTCAAAAAACGTTGCAACCGGAGGAAGACAGGAAGACGATACTTTGGTTCGTGGAAACGTTCCCTGGCAAAGAACGGGAAAAAACGAATATAATACGTCATTAATAGGAGCGGTGAATAACAATTACACGCAAAGACAGAACCACGTTTATGGTATAAAAGAAGTCGTAGACTAATGTTCTCTTAGGTGGTTCATAGAGACGTTCTCTGACAATGAACGGAAAAAACGAAGATAATACGTCATATGTGGAGTGTGGAGAACAATTGCACGCAAAGACAAAACCACGTAAATGGTATAGCTGAAGTCGTAGACTAAAATTCTAACTAGGAATTCTATACGGGTAATACAAGCCATTCGATAAATTGAGGGTAACGTCGAGGTAATTATCGACCTGTATAGAGAGGTTGAAGCCTTTAAAGAAGGCTGTGATTTCTTTTCTGAGCCTGTCGCAAGCACGAGGTCCGCACTTAGTCATGGTCAAAAGACCATCATCACGGTACAAACCACCGCCCGCATTGGGGAATTCGTCCTTGATACAGAAAAGAAGGTAAAGGCCGATAAGATCAGTAACCTCTGCAGAATCACTGGCCCCCATACTCACGTCGAATGGGGTACTATTGCATTTTTTAATCCAAATAGAGTCGTCGAAATTAATCACCGACTTACGGGCATTGACGATGACATCAACTTCGAAATCCTTAACCACTGTGAGTGTTTTAGCTAAATTGATAGCTCTAAGGAGAAGTGGTAAAGTGATGAAGGAGTACTAATTGTTGATGTCGAATTGGATAAAACGGCAATGTTCCTTGTTGCATATGCCGTTGAACCAATCAATCACCGCGAAAGAATTGTTCCACAGTGCAAAAGGGGCCAAACTTCTAATTTCAGGTATAATTCTATCAAGAATACTTTTACTAAGTCTACCTAAATCGGACTTCGTAGGGTTAATAAGCCGAATAGAGGGGTTATTCGGAAAATTGGATTTGTGATCCTTCAGGGTAAAGTGGGGAGAAATAGGGTCCAGAGGTTCGGTCCGGTCCAGGATGTTGAGATCAGAGGTGATTTTAAACTCAGCATCGTTGATTTCATTGATGACGCACCGATTAGTTTTACGGTAATCCTTAGTCACAGCTTTATGTAGTAGTTGATGGTAAGTTGTGAAGTTATGTATACTTTCTCGTACGTATATTTGATTGTATATATTATGGCGTATAATTTTATATATTCTGGTAGATATAGTTTGGTTGTGTATACGGGAGTTTTGCGTCTGTGTGAGTATGCAGGTTCGTACGTATGTAGGTTGTGTGTATATGTGTACTTCATGTTTTGATTGACGTTCGTCTCCGAACATTTTTGTATTTACATGTAGGTATGTGTGTGCGCTTGTTATATACGTACTTATTTATTTATATACGTTTATTTAATTATTTATTTATTTGTATACACGCACACACACACACACACACACATATTTATATGTGCGTGGTTTTGTATACCTATGGCAAGTGTTTTCGCGTATGCTTGTGTATGTACGTATTTGCATGCGTGTATGTACTTATTTAATTTCTATTATATCTGTATTGTATTTTATTTACTTTATTCTTAACTCTGAAGTGGAGATTCATTCAGTTTCCTAGTTAGAATTTTAGTCTACGACTTCAGCTATACCATTTACGTGGTTTTGTCTTTGCGTGCAATTGTTCTCCACGCTCCACATATGAGGTATTATCTTCGTTTTTTCCGTTCATTGCCAGAGAACGTCTCTATGAACCACCTAAGAGAACATTAGTCTACGACTTCTTTTATACCATAAACGTGCTTCTGTCTTTGCGTGTAATTGTTATTCACCGCTCCTATTAAGGACGTATTATATTCGTTTTTTCCCGTTCTTTGCCAGGGAACGTTACCACAAACCAAAGTATCGTCTTCCTGTCTTCCTCCGGTTGCAACGTTTTTTGAAATATCCAGTTCTGCGTTTACAGATTGACTTTGTTAGTTTCAGAAGATCCCGTTAAGGTTGAAAACAGCGATTTTTGCTTAAACTTTAATCTGTTATTTTAATAAATATTTGCTCTACGGTTCTTATATATTTGATATATATTTATCCTTATCGGACCTTCTTTGGATTTTAGTCTTCAAATTTATTATTATTACTATATATATATATATATATGTGTGTGTGTGTGTGTATGTGTGTGATTGTATGCTATAGTGTCTATAGCATACAACCATACATATGAATGCACACATATATATAGATGCCCTCCTATTTGCATCCACTAAAACTTTTTTTCCAATTACCATCCGCCCGTCCCTTCAATCTATTTTATTTCTTATTGTGTCTTCTGATGAAGGACTAGCGTCCAAAACGTTAAGACCCTTTTCCTGCCATATCAAGCGTTAACCTAATATATTCCTTCCATATACTGTACCGATGGTGTTATTATTTCTATTTATTTACATACATATGTACATCAACTCTTACGTGGACCTCTCAAATTCGTTGGATTTTCAAATTGTATTTTCACATTGAAACTGGATTGACACCCGGAGTTTACCTAAACTTCCACATGGAAATCTTTTCGTATCACTGATATTTTCTTTGCTTCGTGCATTATTTAAATATACCACGACTCTCTATCTCTGTTCTTCCACTATACTCTTCTTACTTCCACCTTCTTCTTCTCACCCGTCTATTTTTCTCTCATCCCAGTAACTTCATCAAGACCAATCTCACATTTGTTTTATCCACCAGCTCCATTCCTCACTCAAACGCTTCCTCCAACCTTTTTCCCTTATTTTCATCCACTAATATCAATTTTCCAATTCCACTCCACCTGTCCCTTCAAACTTTCTAATTTCTCATGTGAGTGTGTGTGTGTGTCTGTGTATGTGTGTGCATGGATGTGTGACTGGGGGGGGGGGTAGAGTTGTGTAAATATATCTATTTGCATAGGTGTGTTCATTTTGATGTTAGGTGTTTTGAAATATAATCAGATAATACATACATAGCTACCTTCATTCATACCTACCTACGTTCATATATACATGCATACATACATACACACATTCATACCTACCTACATTCATACATACATACATACATACATACATACATACATACATACATACATATTGTATGAATGGGCCAAAAATTTGTGAAATTATAAAACCAGAGGAACATACATACATACATACATACATACATACATACATATATATATATGCATATATTCATATGTTTAGTGGCTAACATCCTCATTTCCTTATTTGAAATGTCTATTAGCACTTATGATGAAGTTGTGCTATATTACTCAATTCCATCACCAAGCCCCTGTAGCATTTTACGCTTATTTCAATTCTAATGTTTGTCTTTTGGGGATTTCTACACCATCTTGCAGCAAACTTGAGATTTGTATGACATAATTACATTTTCTATTATCTAACTAACTTTGTTGAAATTTCTGGGGTTTTTTTTTATTTCACCACGCTACCGTTATATTCTCATCCAAGTAGTGCTATCACCTATTAAATAGTAATTATAGACATAATTGAATAGGTGTGTAAGTTTATACTTATTTTATTTTACTGTTTTCTGTATCTGCGTTTATCTAAATTATATGACACAATGGCATTCTTTCCTTATAGGTATTGATTGACGTGTTAGCTTCTCATGAAACTTTTAAAATAACCATTTGCCCTCCAAATATATAATATATATATATATATATAAATAAAGTATTTCCGTCGGAATGATACAAGAAAAAAGAGTGCTCTATGTAGGCTACACAGCTTATTAGTTATGTAATAAACAACATAAGATAATTAATTCATTTACCAGTGGTTTCTTGAAGGCAGATGTTATGTCTGTCTTCAGTCGTCAGAACGAATATATATATATATATATATATATATATATATATATATATATATATATATATATATATATATATATATATATATATATATATTTATTAAAATAACAGATTAAAGTTTAAGCAAAGAATCGCTGCTTTCACCCTTAACGGGATCTTCTGAAACTAACAGAGTCAATCTGTAAACGCAGAAATAGATATTTCAAAAAAGGTTTCAACCTGAGGAAGACAGGAAGACGATACTTTGGTTCGTGGAAACGTTCCCTGGTAAAGAACGGGAAAAAACGAATATAATACGTCATTAATAGGAGCGGTGAATAACAATTACACGCAAAGACAGAACCACGTTTATAGTATAAAAGAGGTCGTAGACTAATGTTCTCTTAGGTTGTTCATAGAGATGTTCTCTGGCAATGAACGAAAAAAAAACGAAGATAATACGTCATATGTGGACCGTGGAGAACAATTGCACGCAAAGACAAAACCACGTAAATGGTATAACACACCCAATATAAGTTACACTGGGAGATCCTAGCTAGGGCTAGATCCTATAACGGAAATAAAAGACCATGTGACCTCTGCGCCGTTGTGGCCATGGAAATACTCTACGCCACAGACCACATCTTAAACAAAAAATCTGAGGCAATTCCGGCTTGTAAAC
>OZ024741.1:31086634-31121634 GCA_964016885.1 Eledone cirrhosa
TTTGACAAACCAAACTACACTCACCCTCCAAATTCTGAAAATGATACGCGGTTAACCCATGCAGGGTTGACACTGCACTCAGTGCTCCTGTGGAGCCTCTACATGGACACACTGGAAGAGGAAGACCGTGGTTAACATATGTTGATTCCTTAAGGATAGACACTGGTCTCTTGGAGACGCAGGACATGGCAGCGATAATGAGGGACAGAGACCGCTGGAGAGAACTCGTCCATTGATCTCGGGAACTTTACCCGCCCAAGATAACCCATCCTCTCAAGCTCGGCATACTTAACCGAACCGCATCGGCCATCTAATGTAGAGGACTGGCGTTATCTAGTCTGCAGCTGTCATAGTTTCTATATAATTGTTTCTATTATTGACACAAGGCCAGAAATTAAACAGTACATTACTGGTACTTTATTTTATCGACCCCGTAAGGATGAAAGGCGGGATTTGAACTCAGAATGGCAAGGGCCGTAACTCTATGCGTCAAAGCATGGCGTCCGACCCTCTACCGATACTGCCAATCTACCGCCCTTCTCGTTTCTATATAATAAAGCGAAATCTATTAGACCCTTGATTATGAAATGTCTGATTTCCGTAAGCACTTCCAATTTGAAATCAGATATATTATACTTAATGACCTGATAATATTATCTGCAGCGACTACAATCCCATTATGTAATAGACCTTCATCTATCCACTTAGATTGCGTAATATCGCTCATCGGGAATTCCAGTTCTTATAACCATTACAAAAAAAATAATAAAAAAAATGCGCAAGCCGTTAAAGAAATAAGCGAAATGAATCCAAGATGAAAAATATAAATATGTTATCAGAAAATATGATAAAAGTTGAGGCAAATGATATAAACTTCAATGTCATTACTTATAATCCAAATAAATATAATATATATGTAAAAAATAATTAAGATCAAATCATAAATACACCAACCTACACGAACAAATCAGATCAACCAGAGATTTTCAAAATTAAGTAACGAAATCCAGACTTACCTACCTTGACTGTCGCTAAGAATGTGACCATCCTTCAAAACCTACGCAGAGAAAGGAAATAATCAAAGAAAGAAAGAATCCTAAGCTTCATATGAAAATTCGGTCTAGTATTGGTGAAATTGATAAACGAACAAATCCCTTTATAATTTATTTTATGACCTTTACACAAACCTTTCAGGAAGGCGTGTATGCGGAACTACCACTCGAGGCTCCTAAGAGTGAAGAAGAAGAAGAAGAAGAAGAAGAAGAAGAAGAAGAAGAAGAAGAAGAAGAAGAAGAAGAAGAAGAAGAAGAAGAAAATAGATAGATACATAGAGATAGGTAGATGGATAGATAGGTACGTACGTAGATATATAGATAGATATCTTTATTTGCCACAAGGACGTACAAGAAATGCGACGTTACAAGACGTGACGGCGGGGGTTTTACATAAAAGTTGTGTAAACTTTAACATTAATAAGTTAAAATAAACTATATATCAAAATAAAATAACAATCGAAATCCCCGATAAGGGGAAACGTTAGTGTGGGGTTGTTTAACATCCAGTAGATAGAACAACCCTCAACACCCGGATCACGTTTTGTAGGTATTCTCCTCTTTCCTATGTTTGTCTTCCTCAACCTACTGCCCTACGACAAGTGCCAGCCACGTTGCTAACACCTTGGCCAAAATCTTCAACTCTGTGTTGAGCAGAGTTACGGGCCTGAAATTGCTTATGTTATCCCCTTTGATCTCATCTTTCCTGATTATCGTTACTACGTTTCTGCTTACAGAACTGGGAATTATCCTATTCTGCTGCCAGTTGCAGTAGACCGCTCGCTTCGAGGACGTTAGAGAACAAGTCTGGCATGCCTATTTTAAACTCAGAGGATAGACCATCTAAACCGGGGGATTGGCGTTTCCCACGGCGAACTTGGGCGTCTTCTATTTTGCTCGCTGTGATCCGCCTTTCGCAGCTCTCTGTATCCGTGTTCGAGAATCGCGGTAGGCCATCGAGGTAGGAATTCTTTTTCTGTCGTGTACTTTTCTAAAGCTTCTTCCTTGCTAAATGCTATAGATTCTATTCTAATTGCTCTCTTAAGAGAGCATCACCACCTGTTGTTGATGATGGCCCCCGTTAATTGGAGTTTAACTAAAGTGCTATTTCCGTTTACTGAAGGCTTTACGCATCGGAAGCGACATGTTTAGCTTCCAGTATCCGGGTCCCTGTTTATGTTTTCTATCAAGGTTGACTATGCAGGTCACTAATGTGTTGCCTGAATAGGCAACCATGTGCATTTGTGGAGAGCTTAATGTTTCCCTATCGTTTTGTCTAATTAGAAATCTATCTAGAAGACGATCTAGAAGACCCAGTACGGTTGCTCCACGTCCACAGTGGTGCACTTGGGAAATCTAGTCGATAGCTATCAGCCAGCTGGAGTTGGCTGATAAGATTTGTGAGGCTATTACACCCCCCTCTACTATCACATGGACCTACATAGTCCCAACGTGCGTTTAAAATACCATTCTAGTCCCCCACTAAGAGTAAAGAAAGAGCGAGACGTTTCCAGGAAAGATTCTAGGCGCTTAAAGAACTCCGGCCTTGATGTCCCAGTCGGGTCATAGACGGCCACTAGTCTGAAAGTTCCACTTTCACTACTATTCACGTCTAATACCCCCAACTTTCCCTCCGAGTCAGAGAAGCTTGTCTGTAGTTTGAGGTTCATGTTTTTCCGAAACAACAACAAAAACAACTCCCTCTCCACCTTCCGGCTGACAAAGAGATGCATAGATCTTGAAGTCGTTAAGTATGGGGGTTAACGGCTGTTTGTCATGATTCCTGGACTCGGTGACAGCTATCATACCTATACTGTGTGACCTGAGGTCATTTAAAAGGTGGCCCTCTTTCCAGGGCATCCCCAAGCCACGCACATTCAGCCATCCTACTTGTGAATTTGCCATGCCGGTTGAAAAAGAGTCGGGACAAAAAAAAGGAACATTTATCTTTTTTGTTTTCTGGAGGTCGGGTTGCTCCATCTCCATGTCCAGATTGGGGGTGCTTGGAGAGGGAGGGAATCCTTTTAGTAAGACACGGTTAAGGGTTTTTGACAGTGGCTCCCTCACATCATGTGGGAGTTGTGTCTCATGGTTTCGTATTGCAGAGTTGTGACCCTGATTAGTTTGAGGTTTGTGGGTGGGTCATTGTTTGAGAAAGTTTTCCCTTCTGTTTGGATGGTGGGGTTCTTTCGGACAGTTTCTTCTATTTCTTTGTTCGTGGTTCTTATGTATGTGAGTGTGGTTTGCTTTTCATGTGTGCTGTTTCTGTTTTCTTTTTGTGGTATGGGTGTTTGGTTGTGGTGGTGGTGATTTGTGTTGTCGTTGTGGTTGTCGTTCGTGGTGGTGTGCATATGTCGGTGTTGGGGGTGTGCCTGTTTACTGTTGGTGTTTCTTTTTTTTTTTTTTTTTTTCTGTGTCATTTGTTTCTTGGATTTTTTGGGGTCCCTCTTCCTCCTCCCGTGTCTGAGACCTCTGAATAGGGAGTAGATGGGAGGGGTATGTTGTGTGGTGAATGTTTGTGCAAGTGTTTGAGGTAGTATTTTACAGAGAGGGAGGAGGCAAGGGAGGGTTTTTCAGTAGGGTTTTGTGTGTATTTTTATCTCTGGTCTGTGGTCGTGTCGGAATGGATGTTGCGTGTTTTTGTATTATTGTGTTTGGTTTCGGGTGTTGACGTTGGGGTTTCCGTGCTTACAGTAGCCTTTCATTTGTTCCTGGTTTGATTAGGAGAGGGCAAAAGGCCTTTAAGTGTGTGGCTTTTACACATTTATGGCACTGAGGCCTTTTCCCCTCCACTTAAACGGAGATGACATCTTCCCCAATGGCGATCCTGTCCGGGATTTTCCGAACTCTCTCTGGCCTCATTTGTACCAGAACCTAGATGCTGGTTCCAAACCAATTATTCCGGTCTGTCCTGTCTACAGATAGGAGGGTGTCATCACCTTTCTTCAGGATGCAGCGAAAGATCCACCATATGTTGACCTCAGATGGTTCTTCTTCCCATGTATGTAGGGAAGAAGATGTGTTGACCGGTTTTCATTGAGTTAACCGAGTGCTATTAAGCCAGGGTTTCACTCTTAAAGAGCACTGATATCCTCCCATATTGTTTGGCTCTGCGAAGGTCTGCCATGTCTGGAATGATGTTTTTCAACGCCGCCTCAATTGTATTTGTTGGAAGTGCCAGCCATTTATTTTTCTATTTATATCAACTGTTCTGTCATCTTTCGTATTCGTTTGGGTATGAGATAGAAAGATATATAGATAGACAAACAGATAGATAGATAGATAGATAGAAATATATATATAGAGAGATATAGAGTGATAGATAACTTTCTATTTATTTGCCACCAGGGCATCAAAGATTGGGACAAATACAAGGGGGAGGGGAGTTTACATACATTTCAAAGGACGTGTAAAAACATATAACAAATAACAAATCAAATTCAACAATCACACCCCCGAAAAAAGTGTGCAACCCTCCTCCCCAGGAGCACAAAGAGCGGGTGCTCCCTTCCTCTCCTCTCTCTCACCTACAGGCTGATATAGAGAGAAGGCCCATTCACTCGGGCCATTCTCGCCACTTTCACCCACCTTTCATAAAACTTGCTGGCGTAGAGCACCTCTCTCTCCATTCTGATCCTTCTTCTAAAATGGTACTTGAAAAAAAGGACCAGTTGTTGGCCGGAGAGAAAGGTGTCTGAACTTAGCCCTTTCAACCTCGTCCACCATACAACCTCTTACGCCATAGCTATCACACAGAGGAAAACCGCCTCTGCTTCGTTTTTGAAAGGGGGAGGTGGTTTGATCGTGACAATGTACTCGGTGGTCAACCGGATTGGTCCCACCCGCGACAGTAGTCGTTCCACATAGCCCCACAGGTCAGCAACGCTCGGGAAGTGTACGAATGCGTGCGCGACGGTTTCCTCGTCACGTACGCATCTCGGACCGATCTTCTTCGAGGGCGCCCGTGTCTGTAGAGCTTGTCCCGAACGGGTAGAGCTCCTCGGTTGCACTGCCAAGCCAGGGACTTTTGGAAGTTGTCCGTCGGTCCCGGGCCAAACGTCCTACCGAACAGACTGGCTAGCTCGTCTTCCTCAATGCCCAGAGCCTCTCCGAGAGCGTCGTCGCATTTGCTGCGCACCAATCCTCTATAGAATGTCGAGGTTGAGTCTCCACTGATTGCTGGATCCGCTTGCCAGAGGGCCGTGAGCGCCTGGGCACATTCAATGTGCCAGTCGCCAACTTTTCTCGGTCTTTGCTTGACCCAGGATTGCAGCTCCGTGAGTGAGACGAGTGTCGGAAAGGCTCGCCTCACAAAACGGGCCCACACCTACTAACCAGTGAGGAATACCTGGAGGTGCCGTAGCCTTAATGTGTGTCTACGCATCGTCAGCCACGGCAATCCCAGCCTTCCGTTCGAAGGGTGTTGACAGCAGATGGATCTTCTCACCAAAGGGTCCCCCTTCTTCCAAAGGAATCGGAAGAGCGCGCGCTCCATTTTGGCGAGCGTTTTCGCTGGGCAAGGCACGACGGTCAAGCGTTAGTAGATGACAGACGCTATATAAGTGTTCGCCACCTCCGCTCGACCTTTCAGGGATAGCTTGCACTCAATTTCAGCTCAATTTGATTTTGTGATAATTGAGCTGGTTTTCTAGTTGCGTTTGATATTGTCCTGAAAACCACAGTTTTCAGGACAGTCTCTCTACGTAATACCTGGGGAGAATTGATGCTAAAATCACCGTTTTGTCCAAAAGTTACATATAGTTTTGCATCTTGGAGTAGCTGTTTTGCGTAAGTGATGTCAATTGGAGTGTATAGTTCTGTTTATTTTTACAGTTTGTGCGAACGATGTTTTGGTGTTGTGGTCTTTCTTGTTGCTTTTGTTGTCACTGTTGTTGATGTTGTTCATATTTTCCTTGATGTTGGTGTTATTATTGTTGCAGTTGTTGATTGCGGTGTTATTGTCATTGTTCTTGTTGTTGGTGCTGATATTATTTACCGGGTTTGGTTCCGTGGTTGCAATATTTATAATGTTTTTCGATAAGACGAGGGGGGGAGGGAGGCTGCAAGCTTTGTACTCCTACCTTCCCTCGACCACTTTTCTTAGTGGGCGTGGCACTCACTACAGTGTGAGAGGTTGAAATGGCATCCATTACTAACTAACAAGTCTACACAAATTTTTCAGATGAAAATTTCGCCCCAAAAAGGGTTAAACTAAACAATAATAACAAATTCAACAATAAACTCACAGTTTTTTGTACAATAATCCGTAAAAAATCCGGAGCGAAGTAATACGCGTCTACCAATCACGAAGATAGATAGATAGATAGATATCTTTTTTATATGCCACAGAGGCGTACAAAAATAGGACATTACAAGTCGTGACGGAGGGGGTTGTACATAAAATCTTTAACAATGATAAATTACAATAAACTATATAAAAATAAAAATATTGAAATCCCCATTGGGAGGGGGGCGGGTAACGCTACTGCGGGGTTGTTTTAAACCCCGTGGATAGAACAACCCTCAACACCAGGAACACGTTTTGTAGGTGTTCCTGTCTTCCCTCCGTTTATCTTCCTCAACCTACAGGTTTATATACAGAGAAGGCCCATTTACTCGAGCCATTTTCGGCACATTCCCCCATCTTTCAGCGAATTTACTGGGGTGTAGCACCTCTCTCTCTCTCCCTCTCCACTCTCACCTTCCTCTGAAGTGGTACTTCAGTTGTTGTCCGGAGAGAAAGGTGTTTGCCCTCAGTCCTTTTAATCTCGTCCACCATATTATCTCTTTCGCCATAGCCATCAGACAGAGGAAAACCGCCTCTCTTTCATTCTTAAATGAAGGCGGTGGGGTGATCCTCACGATGGACTCGGCTGACAACTGGATGCGTCCCACACGTGACAGTAGCTGTTCGACATAATTCCACAGGTCGGTCACCTCTGGGCACTGAACAATTGCGTGCAGAACGGTTTCGATGTCCTGCTCACATCCTGGACGGGTACTTTTGGCAGGATCTCTGCCAGGGTGTCCCCACCTGTATATTTTGTCCCGAACTGGTAGACCTCCTCGGTAGCACTGCCAGGGCAGAGATCTCTGGAAGTTATCCATAAGCTCTGGACGGAAAGTCCTCCCGAGTAGACTGGTGAGTTCGTCCTCCTCGATGCCTGGCGTTTCCCCGAAAACGTGGTCGCACTTATCCTCCACTAATCCCCTATAGAATGTCGAAGTGGAGTCTGCGCTGATTGCCGTTTGCGCTTGGTAGAGGGCTGTTAGCGCCTTGACCCAGGACTGCAGCTCTGTTAGTGAGACGAGTTGTGGAAGAGCTTGTCTCACAAATGACAGCCACACCGGTTCACCAGTCAGGAATAGCTGGAGATGACGTAGCCTTAGCGCGTGTTTGCGCATCATCAGCCACAGCATGCCCAGCCCTCCGTTAGAAAGGTGTTGACAGCAGATGGATCTCCTCACCAATGGAGCCTGTTTCTTCCAGAGGAACTTGAAGAGTAGGCGTTCTATTTTGGTGAGGTATTAGCGGGGACAAGTTACGACTGTGAAGCGGCAGTAAATGACGGACGCTATGTAAGTGTTCGCCACTTCCGCTCGACCTTTCAAGGAGAGTTTGCTCTCAACCTACTTCTAGGTGAGTGCAAACACCGTCGCCATGACCTCGTTCCAGTTCTTGTCCACCTGGGGGTCGGGACCAAACCAGACCCCGAACAATTTCACCGGTCCTTCCGTCCAGCATCCAACGACACTGTCGGAAGGCATGGGTTTGCCTCCCCATGTGCCGAGTGGCAAACCGATAGACTTGTTTGGATTTAGTCTTGCTCCTGTCAACATTTCGTATTCCTGTAATAGGTTACCGATTACCCCTGTTTCCGAGGCTTTCGACACCATTACGGTTATGTCGTCGGCATAGGCCGACGCTGCTTTCCGCAGTCCTGGTTTGATCGGGATGCCCTGCAACAGCTCCAACTTCCGCAGCAGTGGCTCGAGAGTCAGTACATACAGAGTGGAGGAGAGAGCGTATCCCTGACGGATGGAATGTATGATTTGGAAGGGCTCCGATAGGTAGCCATTCACCTTGACTGCCGAGAAAATGCTGGTGTGAATGGAAGCGATCCAGCCTCTGAAGGCGGGACCGAAGCCGGCCGCTTTGAGAACCGCTTCCAAGTATTGATGGTCGACCCTATCAAATGCCTTAGACTGATCTAAATTGATCAGGGCCCCACCGAAGCCAGGTTTACACGCTACCCTCTCCATCATGTATCGCATGAGGTGGAGGTTGTCGTGTATGGACCTGGTCGGGATTGCACACGTTTTCGCTTCCCTTACCAGGTTCTCGACGACAAGCGCCAGCCTCGCTGCTAACACCTTGGCCAAAATCTTTAACTCTGTGATGAACAGAGTTATGGGCCTGAAATTGCTTATCCCACCCCACTTGTTCTCATCTTTCCTGATCAGCGTTACGACGCCTCTGCCTACAGAACTGGGAATCCTCCCGTTCTGCTGCCAGTTACTGTAGACCGCTTCAAGGACGGCAGAGAATAAGTCTGGCATACCTATGTAAAATTCATAGGGAGACCATCTAAACCGGGTGATTTGCCTCTTCTACTTTAGCTACCAGTTCCTTTTTGGTTTTGCTTTTTTTCTAAATGCTATCGATTCTATTCTAATTGCTCTCTTGAGAGAGCTCCACCAGTTGTTGATGATGGGCCCCATCAACTGGCACTTAACTAAGGTTCTAATCCGTTTACTGTAGACCTTACGCACCGGAAGCGACATGTTTAACTTCCAGTATACGGGTCCCTGTCTATGTGTTATATCAAGGTTGACTACGCAGGTGACTAATTTTTGGTCTGAATAGGCAACCATGTGTATTTATGGACAGCTTAAGGTTTCCTTATCATTCTGTCTAATTAAAAATCTATCTAGATACGATCTAGAAGACCCAGTGCGGTTGCTCCACGTCCACAGTGGTACACTTGGGAAGTCTAGTCGATATCTATCAGCCAGTTGGAGTTGGCTGGTGAGATTGTTTAGGTTATTACACTCGCTTCTATTCTCAGAAGCTCCTACATAGTCCCAAGGTGCATCTAAGATGCCATTCCAGTCCCCCGCTAACACTAAGGAGCGAGACGTTCCCAGGAATGGCTCCACACGAATTGAAGAACTCTGGTCGCGATGTCCCAGTCGGGGTATATACGGCCACCAGTCTGAAAGCTCCACCTTCACTACCATTTACATTGAGGACCTCCAAGCTGCCCTCTGGGTCCAAGTGAATCGTCTGTGCTTTGAGATCCAAGTTTTTTCGAAACAGAACAGCAACTACCCCTCCACCTCTTCGCTGACAGGGAGATGCGTAGATCTCAAAGTCATCGAACATGGGGGTTAGTTGCTGCTTGTCGTGAATACTGGACTCGGTGATGGCTATCACATCTATACAATGTGACCTGAGATCATTTAAAAGCTGGCCCTGTTTCCAGGTCATGCACAGGCCACGTACATTCAAACAACTAACTTGTATAGTCGCCATGTTGGTGATGAAGCGTGAGGTAGAGAAAAGGCAGGAACACTTACCTTTTCGTTTTCTGGATGTCGGGTTGTTCGATCTCCATGTCCAGATTGAGGTTGTTGTTGTTGGGGGAGGGGGATCTTTTTAGCAGGACACGGTTAAGGTGTTTTTTGGCAAGGGGGGCCCACGTCATGTGGGAAGTTCCTTTTTAAAGTTTCGTACTGTAGGGTTGTTACCCTGATAAGTTTGATGTTTGGGGGTGGGTCGTTCGTGGGGAAGGTTTTCTCTTCCATTTGTTCTTTGTTTCTTGTTTTTATGTATGTGTAATCTTTTGTTTTTTATGTATACTGTTTCTGTTTGTAGTTTTCTTTTTGTGGTTGGGGTTTGTGATTGTGGTGGTGTGGGTGTTTGTTTTGTTGGTGAGGTGTTTGGTTGTGGCGGTATATTTATGTCAGTGTTGGGTGTGTGCGTGTTTTTAGTTGATGTTTTTGTTGTAATTTTTTTTTTTTTTTACTTCTTGGATTTTGGGTGTTCCTCTTCATCCTCAATTGGAGAGTAGAGTTTTCCGTGTCTGGGGTGCTATCATTGTGGGTAGGTGGGAGGGGTATGTAGTGTTTTAGTGGAGTGTTTGTGGGACTGTTGGATAGAGGGCAAAGGGGTGGGACAGAGTCTTTCAGGGGAATTTAATTTTTGGTGTGGTGTCTTTTGTGGTTTGTGATGGTTGGGTGAATGTTGATGGTTTAGGGGTTGTGTTATTTGTTTTCGGATGTGTCTATTGTAGTTTTGGGGTTGGCAACAACATCTTCTTTTATTTTTCCACATCCAGCATTGGGCAAAATGCTTTTAAGTGTGTGTTTTTTCCACATTTGAAACATTGTGGGTTTTTTTCCTCCACTACGATGTGGATAACATGGTTATCATCCACAGGCACCCTTTCCGGTATTTTTTCGATCCTCTACGGTTTCATTTGAACCAAAAGTTCCATTGAGGTCCCGTTCCAGTTCTGTCGGATTGATTTTTTTACAGAGAGGAGGTTGTCTTCATCCTCCTCCAAAAAACCACCCAGAATCCACCAAATGTTGGTGTTTTGGGATCTGGGAGATCCTTATCGTATGGGTTCTTCTTCCCATGTATATTGGGAAGAATATGTGTTGGCTCGTTCTAATTGGAGCCACCGAATATTTCTGGGCGAGGGCCTCGCTTTTAAAGAGCCCCGAGATGTTCCCGTACTGCTTGGCCCTCTGGAGGTAAACAATGTCTGGCATTGCCTCGTTTAGCGCGGTTTCCACTGTGCTATTGCTTAAAGCCATTGGTTTCTTGGTTTGTGATCAGAACGTCCGGAAGAAAATTGTTTTTCTTAAGGTCGCGGCCCTATTTTCCGGTGTGGTACTTATTCGAAAGCCGTTACCTTCGAAAGTTATATGTTGCGCAGCTTCCTTTAGGTGCTGCGCTGGTTTGACAGATCTATTTCTATAAAATATGTCTCTTGAGTAAGGCCTTATGCAAACGTTTTTTTTTTTTTTTTGTGTATTTGGTTGTTTTCCCTTGTGCTGAAGTTGTTGTTTTTGTTGTTCTTGTTATTGTTTTGTCTTCGTTGTTGTTGGTGTTGTTTTTGTTCATAGCATTGTTGTTGTTGTTGCTGGTGGTGCCGGTTGTGTTGTTTATGTTCATTGTTTCACACTATTGTATTTGATTTGTTTCCATGGCAACGTCAAGTTGGTCGTCAGCAGGTAAAGAAAATCCTTCCTCTGTCTGACCTTTTTCTGAGACATCTGCTACTATGACAGTGGAAGGGGGAAGCTGTAAGTATATCTTCCCTTTCCTCCTTCGAACGTTGGTGAAGAAGCTGTTGCTTCAGTCATTTTTTTTAAAACGTTATTTTTTCGAAAAAAATTTTTTTTTTCATGAACGATTTCGCCTAAAGGCGTAGAATATTTTGAGAGACTAACCAGATCAAAATTTGACCTGGCAGTCCCTCTACAAATTGGTATAAAAATGAAGGCTCACAGTCACGAATTTCTATAGAAATTTAAGCAGAAGTTACCCAGCAAGTTTCACACGTCTGTCCAGCCCAGAAGGTAGATAGACAGATAGATAGACAGATAGATAGATAGATAGATAGATAGATATGTTTCTTTTATTTGCCACCAGGGCATCAAAAGTGGGACAAGTACAATGGGGGAGTTTACAAAACAAGGCGTCCTCAATAGGGAGGAGGCAATAACAATATATAAACAAAATAAAATATATAAAAAAAATAGAATTATAACAAAATCCTCAATAGAGGATTTTGTTATAAAATATAACAAAAAATAAAATTTATAACAAAATCCTCAATAGAGAGGAGGCGCCTTGGGGGGTCGCACACACCCCCGAAAAAAGTGTGCAACCCTTTTCCTCGGGAGCACAAAGAGGGGGTGCTCCCTCGTTCCTTCCTCTTTTCCACCTACAGGCTTATGTAAAGAGAAGGCGCATTCACACGGGCCATTCTCGCCACTTTCACCCACCTTTCATAAAAACGACTGGGGTGGAGCACCTCTCTCTCCATCCTGATCCTTCTTCCGAAATGATATCGGAAGAAACGGACCAGTTGTTGGCCAGAGAGAAAGGTGCCTGACCTCAGTCCTTTCAGACGCGTCCACCATACAACTTCTTTCACCATGGCTATTACGCACAGAAACACCACCTCTCCTTCATCTTTGAAGGGGGGAGGCGGCTTGATTATTACAATAGACTCGGTGGTCAACCGGATCGGTCCCACCCTTGACAGCAGTTGTTCGACATAGCCCCACAGATCGGCTACGCCCGAGCAGTGTACCAATGCGTGTGCAACGGTTTCCTCGTCGCACACGCATCTGGGACAGATCTTTTTGGCGGGGTCCCTACCCGGGCGCCCGTGTCTGTAGAGCTTTTCTCGAACGGGTAGAGCCCCTCGGTAGCACTGCCAGGCCAGGGACTTCTGGAAGTTGTCCATAGGTCCTGGGCTGAATGTCCTACCGAACAGGCTGGCCAGTTCGTCCTCCTCCATGTCTAGGGCTTCTCCGAGGGCGTCGTCGCACCTGCTGCGTACCAGCCCTCTATAGAATGTTGCGGTGGAGTCGCCACTGATAACCGGATCCGCCTGCCAGAGGGCGGTGAGCGCCTGGGCACACTCAGTGTGCCAGGCGCCCAGTTTTCTCGGTCTTTGCTTGACCCAGGATTGCAGCTCGGTGAGTGAGACGAGTCTGGGAAAGGTTCGTCTCACAAACGAGGCCCACACCGGTTGACCGGTGAGGAATACGTAGAGGTGCCGTAGCCTTAATGCGTGTTTACGCATCATTAGCCACGGCATCCCCAGCCCTCCTTTCGAAGGGTGTTGACAGCAGATGGATCTCCTCACCATAGGAGCCCGTCTCTTCCAAAGGAATTGGAAGAGCGCGCGCTCCATCTTGGTGAGGGTTTCCCTTGGGCAGGGCACTACGGTCAGGCGATAGTAGATGACGGACGCTATATAGGTGTTCGCCACCTCCGCCCGACCTTTCAGGGATAGTTTGCAACTGGCCCACTTCTGGGTCAGTGCAAACACCCTGTTTGTAACCTCCGCCCAGTTTTTCTCCACCTGGAGGTCCGGTCCGAACCAGACCCCGAGCAACTTCACCGGGCCCTCCGTCCAGCGTCCGACGACGCCATCGGAGGGCATCGGTCTGCCCCTCCACGTGCCGAGTTGCAAACCGATCGACTTGTCCCGGTTCAGCTTAGCCCCTGTGAACCTTTCGTACTCCTCCAGTAAGGTGCCGACCGCCTCGATTTCGGAGGCCGTCGACACCATTACTGTCACGTCATCGGCGTAGGCCGACACCGCTTTCCGCAATCCCGGTTCCAACGGGATGCCCTGCAACAACTCCAACTTCCGCAGTAGTGGCTCGAGAGTCAACATATACAGAAGGGAGGAGAGAGGGCACCCTTGTCGGATGGACCGCGCGATTTTGAACGGCTCCGAGAGGTAGCCGTTCACCTTGACCCTAGAGCAGATGCGGCTGCTGTGCATAGCAGTGATCCAGCCCCTGAAAACGGGTCCGAAGCCTGCCGCCGCTAGCACCGCATCCAGGTAACCATGGTCGACCCTATCGAACGCCTTAGATTGATCCAAGTTTATCAGAGCCCCACCAAAGCCGGGTTGGTTCCCAACCCTCTCTATGATGTATCGCATGAGGTGGAGCTTGTCATGGATGGACCTGGACGGGATAGCGCATGTCCACCAGGTTACTCACGACAAGCGCCAACCTCTTTGCTAGCACCTTGGCCAAAATCTGTAACTCTGTATTTAGCAGAGTTATGGGCCTGAAGTTACTTATTTCGTCCCCCTTGTTCTCGTCCTTCCTCACTAGCGTGACTACGCCCTTGGTCACAGTACAGGGAATTCTCCCGTTCTGTTGCCAGTTGCAGTAGACCGCCTCGAGGAGATCGGGGAACAAGTCCGGCATAGCTAGATATAATTCGTAAGGAAGACCATCGAGACCCGGGGATTTGCGTTTGCCGCATTGGCCCAGCACGTCCTCTATCTCAGCGGCCGAAATCGGCTCCTCGCAGGACTTCGCCTCCCTGTCCGAGAGACGCGGCAGGCCGTCGAGGTATGGACCGAAGTCCACATTCCCAACCGGTCCCCCGCCCCTCCCGAACACTCGGTAAAAGTGCCTTTGAAAGGCCTCACACATCTGCTTAGGCTCAAGAATCGCCCGTCCATCCAGGTCTCGCAAAGACCGGATAGTGGATTTAGTTCCACTGTTGGCCTCTGTCACGCGGGCCCAGCTAACAGCTTTGGTCCCCTCGTTCCCTAGAGCACGTATTTTACTTCGGACAACGCAGCCTTCGTGCTTCGCGTCGAAAAACTGGCTCAAAGCCGTTCTCGACGCTAGCACTCTGGCCACGTCGCCGCTTCTAATTGCCTCTTCTACTCTATCTATTAGCACCCTTTCCTTCCTATTCCTATCCGCAGCTAGAACCTTACTAAATTCTATCGAGACTACTCTAATCTCTCTCTTTAGAGATACCCACCACCTGCTGTTGACGATCGCTCCAGTCAATCGTTCCTTAACTAACGTACTAATCCGATCCCTGTAGGCTCTACTTGCCGGCAAGGACAAGTTGAGCTTCCAGTAACCGGGGCCCTGTCTATGCGTTCTATCAAGGTTGACCATGCAGGTCACCAACTTGTGGTCTGAATAGCCAACCATGAGCATTTCTGGACAACTTAAAAAGTCCCTGTCCTTATTTCTAACTAAAAATCTATCTAGGTACGACCTAGATGATCCGCTGCGATTTGACCAAGACCAGGTTGGCACCGTCGGAAAATCTAGTCGAAATCTATCGGCCAGGTCAAATCGGCCGAGTAACCCCTTGAGGCTGTTGCACCCCTCTCTATCGGGACATGCCCCTGCATAGTCCCAACGTGCATCCAGGATACCATTCCAATCCCCCACTAAAAGCAGGGAATGGGACGTCCCTAGAAAAGACTCCAGACGCTGGAAAAAGTCGGGCCGCTCTGTCCCAAAAGGGGCATATGCGGCTACCAGTCTAAAGGCTCCACCTTCACCACTGCCAAGGTCCTGCACCACCAGTCGACCCCCTGGGTCCAAGTGAACTATCTGTGTTGCAAGGCCCATATGTTTTTGCAGCAGAACGACAACCCCACCCCCACCTCCGGGCTGACAGAGAGATGCGTGCATCTCAAAGTCGTCAAAGGTGGGGGCTAGCTGTCGCATGCTGCTGATCCGGGCCTCGCAGATAACCATCACATTTATAGATTGTGACCTGAGGTCATTTAGAAGCATTGCTTGCTTCCAAGACGAGCCCAGGCCACGCGCATTTAGACACCCTACTCTTAGCACAGCCATGTTGGTGGTAAAGAGAAAAGGCACTTACCTCTCTGCGTCCCGGGAAACGGGCCGCTCAATTTCCATGCTGGTTGGGGATGGGTTGTTGGGTGGGGTGGTGGTTTGTGGAAGTGAAGGGGCATCGGTGTGTTGTGGGGTTGGGGTGTTTGTGGTTGAGTGGGTGTCTGGGTGGGGTGGGGGTGGGGGTGGGGTGAATTTTTTTAGGAGGACGCGGTTGATTGGTTTGGCGCGGGGGGGGGGGGGGCACGTCCTACGTGAAATTTATTTTCAGTGTTTTGTACAAGTGCATTGGGACTTTTATCATTTTTAAATGAGGTAGTCCCACAGCAGTTATAAAGTTAGGCCCTTCAGTTTGGACCGAAGGGTTTGCTGAAATTGTTTTCCGTAATTCTTTAGATAGATAGATAGACGCTTTTATCCTTGAATTTCCAGTACTTAAGCTAATTTCATTATACGGTGACTGTAGTTTGTTAGCAAAGTCGTATAGTGTAACAAGCAAAGACTTGTTACAAATGTATATATAACTGACTGAAAGTTGGAACAAGAAAAGCAAAGAAGGATTATACATTGATAAAGAAGGAAATCAAAACAAATATGAAGAGTGCACTGCAAATATAATCGAATGGAAAATATAACAAGAGTAATAAAATAAAATATACTAGATAAATGAACAAACAGTATTTGACTTTTTACAATGATTTGTATTTGTGATTAGTGTTTAGAATTTTAAGTTTGTGTATTTCTTTTAACTGAATTCGAAGAACGTTCATATATGAAAAAAATAATTGTGTAAGATTTGTAGGTTTCGTCACCTGTAGTATGTTATATATGTGCATATTCAAGTGAAAGAATTCTTATATCTTATATCATTGGTTCTCAAGTAGATTTTGTTGTACGGTATTTATACGGTACTTCAAAACTTTAAGGAATTTCTATCTGTATCTTGTGAACAATACCCTCAGCTCTTATGTTATAAATATATTAAATCGAACAAAAGTGCTATGGAAAGAGAATTTATTCACAAAAAAAAAAATAGAATATATATTTAAACCTTATTTTGCGGAAAGACAACATTTCTTCAGGAAATAGAGGTATTCCTCTGATATACACCTTTTTTTTAACTTGTCTTTGTAATTTCACAGTAAACATTTATAATGAACTCGCGTTGCTCGTTGTGAAGGAATCGGTGCCATATATTCGAAGCTTGAATATTCTAATCGAAATTTACTTCAAGGCGTTTTAATGAGTAATCTAGTTAGTTTTGCCTCTTGAAATATACTAATGAAGACACCACAGAATGAAGAAGATATAAATATCACACATACTTCGATAGAAAGGTGTTAATGCGAATGATAGTAGCTCTGCGTCAGAACTCGATTACTGTGTGAGTGATAATATGCACATAGTCAATGTGCTAGGTAATATGGTCAGTGCAGAAACTGATTGTTGAAGCAAATCTTTATGAGATATCTAACAATAGTACACTATAGCGACAAAAATATATTTCTCATAGTATTTTGATTTGTAAAAATAACATTAGAAATACATAAATAACATAACAAATTGCTCACAATTCAGTGAGAACAATATTACAAATATAATGCCGTTGATAAACACAAATATAAACACATATAACAAATACAACCAACCATCGCCACGAAACTCACAAAAACAAAGCACCAAAACACATGACCAGAGTGAGAGAGAGAAAAGAAGGAAAAGAGATTAAAAGGGTGGAAGCAATACCAAAAACAAAAATGACCATCAATTCACCACCATGTATGACAATTGGCCGCACATCATAGTTGAATGTCTAACAACTACAAATAGAGGAATGGATAATTTTCACACAACACTGTGCTACTGTTTGAATAGTTGTTGTTAGCACTGGTATAGGCTGTGTCAGAAAACATGGCGTGTGGCATCTTCAAGTCTTTTTGCTTTCTGTTTTCATATGGGCTTAGACATGGCTGTGCATATCTAAAAAAACACTTAGTTATCTATGGCTTTTCAGGTCCTATCCTATTACGTGCTGTTCGTGCTTAGCCCGTAGTTAACCTCCAAATTATAAAACATTTGACAAATGACTCTAGACACGACCATACGGTTTCTCTCGTAGTTATTGTGTGTTTTCTACGATATTATTGTAATATAGGTTACTCATTTTTTAAAGGATGTATTTTCTAATATTTATCTGTCAAGTGAGATATTTATTGTTTTTCCTTTGGATCTTTTCTGGTGTGTGGATTGTGAATAGAAAAACAGTTGTATTAATCATCTAATATTCCAGTCGCGAGCGGATATTTCGCCTGTTTTCTCGTCTTTCAGGTGCTCTGGTTAATGAGAAGACGCATCGTTTTACATCTTATCCACTTCTTCATTTTGGTAGACCAATTCACCAATAGGTTGGTTTGGTAAATGGAAATCATACGAAACGTTTAGGTATGATAAATTACTCATGATTAATAACATATCATATATATATATATATATATATAAATGAAAATAGAGAAATTAATGTGAGCAAGAAGCCAACAGTATTTCATAATATTTAAGTGACTATAACGTCAAAATGGAAAATATTTAACGTAAGTAACGTAAGATATGGGGAAAATAATTCAAACTCAATTTTTAAAAATAGTCAAGACAGAAATTTTATCCACAGATTTTGTGAAATCCAGGGAAAACACCAATAGAGTCTTAACTCAGAATAAAATTAAACATATATATATATATATTTACAAATTAAGAAACTCTCAAACGTAGGATAATACCTGTGAAAACAGCTTTCGAGAATCAGGTAAAATTATCCTTATAGACAGAATAATTGGCCCACAGCCTCCACAGGAAAGCAAATTATGTCATTGTCTATAGTGGCTGCTGGCCACTGTTTTATTCTATAGGTGTATTTTCGGCGAGTGACTAGTAACATATTTGCACTCATTTGTACATGCTTAATTCTGTACATACTAGACAATTTTTTGATCTTCGCAATGGTGTTCTTCAAGCGGAAACATCAGCATCATATCTTTTCAGAATCACTCTGGACTATGCCACGAGGGAAGCCGTTTTTCATGAACAAGATCTCAGACTGACATTGTCACAAAGGAAAAGTAAGCAAAGTCCACCAACTGTTATATGTGATACAGATATTGCTGATTATATATCTTTCCAATTGAATATGATATGACGAATTCTGTGCAAGTAAAATTGGTCTGCACATAAATGTTACCAAGACAGTTCATGTCAGTAAAGATGGAAAACTTGTCATATTGGAAGGCAGACTATTAAATCGAATTGATGATTTAGGGGCAGCTGGAAGAGTTCATTAAAAAGGACATTGACATTAGATTTTCCAAGGTTTGGGCTGTAACAAACAAAATAGAAAGGATGTGGAAGTCAGATCTATACAGAAACATCAAAATATCATTCTAAAGTATATATTTTGAGTCAGTGCTGATGTGTACATAGACCCTGACTCGTGCACCTGTGAAGAACCTAAATGGCGCATATATTAAAATGCTTGAGATTCGAAAAAACATAAACTGGCGCCAATATATTACAAATGAAAGTATAAACGGAAACTTGCCCTAAATAGCAACCTTACTCGCTCAAACACTATTTTGATTTGCATGACATTGCTTGAAGTTATATACAAACTACTATTGTGGGAACTAACTCACGGGGGAGATGCATTAGAGGAAGAACTGCTCGAATATTTACCGACCAACTCTCACATGTAAACGATAGTAGGAAGCAGCGGCCAGTAGCAATGGAATATTGGGAATTATGGAGAGACTTTTTCATGAATGTCGCAATGATGATGATTCATATGATAGAACTTTATAGTATTGCCATGCTTCTGCTTCTTGTTAAGATTTGTTAAAAATACTTGAATTGTTACAATTTATTTTGCTGAACCTGTAACATTTAGAGGTGAACATATCTTTCACGTTGTTCTTGTTGAAATTCAGATGCAATCTGTGTTTTTCGAATATCCCCTGGATATTCGAAACCGAGAAAATTCGTTGCATCCTTTAACAAGTCAAGTATCCAAATTTGTCACATACTCAATCATGTCACCCGCCGGATTCTCAAAAACGCAATTAAATGTCCAGCAAAATAAACTACTGAGAGTTTTTTTCTTTAAATTAAAAACACCAATGAAATCGGGAAGAACCACGTAATTAATCAAGTGACAAACAATACCGTCATCTGCATCTCCAATAAAGAAGATGCATAGTACGTAACCTCCGCAACACCCTAGTACGCAGTAGATTCTCATCCTCTTCTACGAATCCACCCGGCTCTCATTCTTGTTAACTTCCCCGCTGTAACACCTCTCATGTCTTTTCCAGCCTCATCACTCTCAAAGGCACCAACGGTTCATTACGTATCACCACTCCTTCATCTGCACCTCAACCCACGCTGCCTATGCCCTCCGGTGTTCTCTTTGCGTTGTCATTATACGTCAGACAAACGGGACGCTGTTTGGCGGACCGTTTTGCTGAACGTTTGAGGGACATACGACTCGGTATGGGTACTCCCGTGGCCCATCATTTCCTACATGTCACTCTTCCCTACATGTCTCAGTCGTTGGTGACCTTTTACATCACGGATCATAGGCCTCGCGTACCAAGACTTGACAGAGTCTATTTCCCTCCTTGGCTCCTGTTCCCCTCAGGGACTCAGCCCCCTCCATAATTTATTTGCTATTACATATATACGTTCGTGCTTACTTCTCCACCCCTCGCAACCGTCACGTTTACCCCGTCGGTTATCACACAGGCACTTGTATATTCACCCTTAGATTCCTATGGCTCTCTTGTGGTAAGAAACATATCCACTTACAGCTGATACAGACCAACTAAATACGCCCACACGCCTCTACTTTTCCATTCACAGCTCTGTATATACACACACACACACACACAGACACACACACACACATACACACACACACACACACACACACAGACACCCACTTATATTAACATACTTTTTCCCACAGCTTGGTACTTACAAGCATACACACACACACACTATTTTACTTACTTATACACACATATATCCTCTTAGCTTCGTACGGACTGATAATAACACACACACACGTGCACGTGTATAGCTCTATATACAAAATATTTTTTTTCATTTCAGGTAGACGCGCTCGATCAACCACTTTTATAAAGAAAAGTATATCATACACAAAACGACAGCATCAACTGTTTTCCAAGTGATGGCAACATTGATGGACCTATTATTTTTCCCTGAAAATATTATTTTCTGATTCTACCCCGCCCCTCCATTCAATCTTTCTAATGTCTCATTCATTCTCTGATAAAGGACTGGTGTCCGAAATGTTAAGACCCTCTTCGTCCTATTACAAGCGTTAACTAATATATTCCTTCCATATACTGTACCGATTGTGTTGTTATTTCTGTTTAACTTCCATATACATATATATATTCATAATGAGTAGTTTATTCGGGTGGCACGCACATTTCCCAAATGATCAGCTCAAGGTTTGATCTGTATCAATCGAACTCGACTCTGGAATCAATAGCTCATCGGATTCTTGGTCCGTTAATAAATAAATGAGTCTATTAAAAAGAGTCGGGAAAAGATGGCTGAGCCCTTGCTGTTTCAACAGCTATTTCCAGATTCTGTTGAATAATGCACTAGTTTCAAACTGGGTCAATCGTGATATATACATATGTATAGGTCGGAACTGAAGATCTGCATAAGGTGAAACAATTGTCCTCGGTATGGTGAGCTAACTGTTGTGTAACTTCTTCTACCACACTCATCCCATGGACTGAGGACTCTACCACTACGGATATTACCTTCTAGTGTTCTACCCCCCCCCCCCTCTCTCTTTCTCTCTCTCTCTCTCTATATATATATATCCAGAGGTTTCAACAAGCTTAAACATTTTTATAAATGATATAAAGCACTCAACTAGTTAGTGGAGTAAATATACAAGAAAGTAATTGTTTCTACTTTTAGCACAAGACCAGCAAATATCCCAGTGTATTACTGGTACTCTATTTTATCGACCCCGTAAAGATGAAAGGCAAAGTTAACCTCGGCGGGATTTGAACTCAGTCCGTAAAAGGACGTAACTGTGCTGCAAAGCATGCGTCCGACCCTCTACCGATACTGCCAATCCACCAATAATAAATGGAAACTGTATTTAAAAAACTATAATTATTTTATTATATATATTTCAAGAGCGAGCAAGGTAAATTATGGTGCGCTTTCATCAGATAAAATACAGATTTCTTTTTATAAATAAATATTGACATACCCGGAAAAAAGACAACATCAACCGTTGAAATTCGCTGGATATATATATATATATATGTATATATATTGAGTTAACATTGAACCCTATATTTGGCTATGTCGATCCTAGCATTTCACTGATAACATATCAACAATTCTGGCTCTGTTAAGTTTGATGGATACGAGTAAAAGAGATATGCTGCATCGTTTTAGATTTTGTTATTCACGAGGAATTTCGATGAATAGAATCGGTAACATTACCCTAATTCATTGTGTTTTTGTTCTTAGTCGTTTAGAGATCTGTTGAACCTCTGCTAATGATAAATTACTTTGAATTCTAGCCTGAATTTCAATCACCTCATGAATAGTTTCTTTGTAATCGTCAACTCCATAATTTTAACCTTTAAACATGGTCGAAAATATTCGACATTTACGAGTATATATGGTACATTGTATCAACAGGGAATGCAAACAGGTATATCATAACCTCTTCAGCTACAGTACTGGCGGGTAATTTCCCGCATTATACTGGTAATCCAATTGTTATGGTGATCTCAGCAGCAGAAACGAGAAACTCTCTGATTGTATGGTGCATTACGGACGATAAAGAAACAAAGAATGGAGTGAAAAATTTACGCCGGCCATTAAACAAAACAGAAAAATTCATAAAAGATTACGACAAAAAATAAATAAGCAAAGAACATACCAGGTAAAATATGCAACAAGGCAACGTAGGAAAAAATAAAAAAAGGAAAAATTAAAAAATTTGACTTTCGTCAGAAGAATATGCTTGAGATGGGGAGCTGAAGAAAAAGGATCTAATAGCTATGTTAGAGGGAGGAAAGATCTTAGGTTGGGGCAAAGACTGAAGAGAACGAAGACGGAAGAGCGAAGGTCTACTACCTATTAAGTTTCAGGGACAGAAGACCTTAGATTGGGGCACATAAAGAGAGAAAGAAGACAGAAGAGGAGCTGAAGAATAAAGGTCTTCTACGTATTAAGTTAGAGGGACAGAAGACCTTAGATTGGGGCACATACTAGAGAGAAAGAAGACGGAAGAGCGAAGGTCTACTACCTAAGTTAGAGGGACAGAAGATATTAAGTTGGGGAAAAGACTAGAGAGAAAGAAGACGGAAGAGCGATTGCAAGAGAACCAAGGAAAATTATAAGAGAGGGAATTAGAAAGAGACACACTGGGAAGGGAAGAGAACGATGTAGAAACAAGAGGGAGGGCCGCATAACAATGAAGCAAACATTTATCGAAATTCACGGATGTTAGCGCTGTATATATCTAGAGATTATCAGCAGAAATTGCACACACATACACCTACCCCATTCCCATATATATACACATGTTCACACACAAACACACACTTATATATATACGCGTGTGTATGTGGTGTATATATATATATATATATTTATATATATATATATATATATATATGTGTGTGTATATATATATATATATATATATATATATATATATATATATATATATATAAATATATATGCGTGTGTCTGTGGTGTGTGTGTATATTTATATATATATATATATATATATATTAGAAAGTGAGGTTTTTTTACAAAATGAAAAATGACCGAGGTGTCCTACACGAGTGAAAGTATAAAGAAAAAAAGATGAAATCGAAAATGCTGCTGGAGTCTTATTTTTAAAAAAAGAAATAAATATATTTATTTGGTTCCTTTACCGGTTTAGCAGTTCTTCTGCTTTTCAAAAGTAGAAATGAGATGGAGGGTCTGTGGTTTTTCTCACATATATATATATACATATGTATATATATATATATATATATATATATATATATATATATATATATATATATATATTTATATATATTTAATATAGAAATGCTTCTACAGGACTAGAACTGTTTCATTCGGGAGAAATCATCTGGAATAAGCTGATGATTTCTCCCGAATGAAACAGTTCTAGACCTGTAGAAGCATTTCTATATTAAATATTTATACTCTGCTTTGTATTGACTACATTACTTACTGTGGACCCCACCGATTAAACTCGGGATGAACTTATATTATACATATATGCATATATATATATATATATATATATATATATATATATATATATATATATATATATATATATATATTTGTCTCAAATTTCGAAATCACTGCCAACACGGGGGTTACCTCCCTTGGAGAAAACCACGTGTCTATAGCGAAATTTACTGCTAGAACACACCCGCTGACTTGTTGACGTAGTAAATCCTTTGCTCTGTCCTCAAAGGCCATTAACTTGCAGACCCCTGCAAACGGAATTAGTCGATCTCAGATTTACAGAAACCTAGCGTGGATGTTGTATGTTATATGTGATGTATATCGTATGCTATACGATATGCATTATTTATTGCATTCGGTCTCCGCGTGATGGTCCAACTCAGTCAAAAATCTTTTCCTGAGTCCAGTCTTTTTCGTTGCTATGGCAATGCGGCTGGACTGCCGATCACTATATTTGATTTGCAAAGCTGTCTAAACGTATTGTTATTACTCTAGAGTAATATTCTCCATCGAGTGGTAAAGCTACATTCCGAATTTGCATTCGTTAGCTTAGCCGCAGCCTAAAGCTTCGTTAATGCTGTACTAAAATTTGTATATATATATATTTATATATATGTTTGTGTATAGTGGTAGCTATGGTGCTTCCATAGGCGGTATGCCAAAATAAACAGTCGATATTCATTAGAATCAGCCAGATCCATACAAGGACCATGACTCGAGCTATCTGCCGGCGAAACATTTGTAACCCGAAATAAACCAAGTCCAGATGCATCACTGATTTTTCGTTTACTTGATAATATATATATATATATATATATATATATATATATATATATATATATATATATATATATAACGAAGACTGCTAATATCTATACTTTCCTCGGTAAACCGTAAAGCTACTGTATCTCCTCATATATATACATGTTTATATATATATATATATATATATATATATATATATATATATAATATATATATATATATATATATATATATATATATATATATATATATATATATAAATCAGGAAAGAAGATTGACATGGTTTGCTATACAAAAAAGTTTTTTAATCTCATTGCTGACAATTGTTTCTCTGAACTGGTAGGTCTAGAGATCGCTGTTCGCTTGTTTTCACGTTATTCGATCGCCAATACAAAATTATAACCAGTCAGTTCTTGCATGCTCCGAAGAACTGACTGGTTATAATTTTGTATTGACGATCGAATAACGTGAAAACAAGCGAATAGCGATCTCTAGACCTACCAGTTCAGAGAAACAATTCTCAGCAATAAGATTAAAAAACTTTTTTGTATAGCAAACCATGTCAATCTTCTTTCCTGGTTTATTATTATTCCAAGTGTTTGCAACATAGGAATTACAGCATACTCGCAACATCACTATGGAAACGCCTTGTTGAGTCAAACCAAGCCAAGCGTGGATATCATCCACTACCCGGAATACCATAACTGGACTACACCTAAGTGGACTGCATATAATTATTATTTGTTACCCCGTATATATATATACACACACACATATATATATATATAATTCAAATCAAATGATATAGAGAAGGAGAGATCCATATATTGTGAGAAAAACACAGAGGACTTCATACATATAATAGTTTGGGAAAAGTACATTTCCACTATTAATAATGTATGTAATTTTCCCTGAATAATATATGCTTTACATATATGTACAAACTACTAGGTGTTTAACGATACATGGCTTTCTCTCTCTCTCTCTCTCTCTCTCTCTCTCTCTCTCTCTCTCTCTATATATATATATATATATATATATATATATATATATATATATATATATATATAACGAAGGAAATGTGGTAAGGAACCAGATGGACCATAACGCACCAAAGTACTCAATACTTGTATATATTATGTATGAATATCGCTATCTCTCTCTCTCTCTCTCTCTCTCTCTCTCTCTCTCTCTCTATATATATATATATATATATATATATATATATATATATATATATATATATATATATATATATATATATATATATATATATATATAGAGAGAGAGAGAGAGAGAGAGAGAGAGAGAGAGAGATAGCGATATTCATACATAATATATACACATACTTACAGATATACATTATATGGGGGATTGGCAGTATCGGTAGAGGGTCGGACGCCATGCTTTGAAGCATACAGTTACCTCCCTTTATGATCTGAGTTCAAAATCCGTCGAGGTTAACTTTGCCTTTCATCATTACAGGATCGATAAAATAAAGTACCAGTAATACACTGGGATAATTGCTGGCCTTGTGCCAAAAGTAGAAACAATTATTTATATATATATATATAACGAAGGAAGAGTGGTAAGGAATCAGGTGGACCATAACGCACCAGAAATAGCCGTCGAAACGGATTGAGCTCTGCCGTCGGGGTCTTGAACATTTTCATATATATACATACACAATTTTTACGCATTCATTTCCTACAACATAGTCCTGTCTGTAACCTTGGCAACTTATACTTCGTGTGTTGCAGTTAATTCATCATTAAGGAAATCTGCTGTTTTTAATCCAAATTCATCTTTGTTGGTTTTCGCCATGTCTATTCCTTTCTTTCTTTCTTTTATTCTTTCTTGCTTTCTTCCTTCCTTCTTTCCTTCCTTTCTATCTTTATTTAATTATTCGTTTGTTTATATATTTTTGTGTCTCTGTTTATTCAATTTTTCCAACTAACGAAGCTTGAAGCCAACAGTTCATTATTTGTATGTAGTTCATTTTCACTGTTGTCATCTATATATATAAAACTGTGGTTGTCTGTCTGTCTATCGATTTTTGGCACACATCTCCTCTTAGAATCTCTCACGGAATTGCACCGAAATTGCTATACTTGTACATTGAGCCCTAGCGAAGACATCGGAAAAAAAAAAATTTCAAATTGACCCACCCTATGTGACGAAATCGAATATAATGTATCGATTTTTGAGCGTAAGTTATCAGTTATTTCCCTTTGTTCTGTTTACATTGAGCGTCTTACGTAAAAAGTTACGCTGGCTTTAACAGTTGTCGAGCCAGCAAAATATTGACCTGCAAAATTCATCAGTTCGAACACTAAGCTTCCGTTTTGCTTCATTTCCATTTAAAAGCATTTTAAAACAATATTTTTACTTGAAAACAAGTCTATTTAAAGACTACGTAAAACAAGCAAATATTTCGTCGTTAGGCGTGCAGACAGACAGTCGTGCAGACAGACAGTCGTGCAGAGAGGTGATATACGCGTGCAGACAGACAGTCGTGCAGAGAGGTGATATAGGCGTGCAGACAGACAGTCGTGCAGAGAGGTGATATAGGCGTGCAGACAGATAGTCGTGCAGAGAGGTGATATAGGCGTGCAGACAGACAGTCGTGCAGAGAGGTGATATAGGCGTGCAGACAGACAGTCGTGCAGAGAGGTGATATAGGCGTGCAGACAGACATGACTGATAATTTGGTTACGCTAATGTTTTTCTCTGCGTTGCAGTGTTTACATTTTCGATCTTTGTTAATAAATAACCAGTGCAGTTTCTATCCCCAGCATTCTCTTTTGTTATAACATTCGGGTTATCGTTATGTTTTCTTAACTTCATAAGGCATATTGTTGGTTGAGGGAATATTAATCAAAAACACCACATGCAAGTCTGCACAGTAGACACTACAGTTTTTAAGCCAAGAAAGAAACTTAACATTGTAACTTTAACACAGCTACTGAGCGACCCCGAGCAACGCCGGGCTTTACTGCTAGTATTAATATATAACAATTTCTAACTTATGCACAAGGTCAACAATTTGGTGGAAGGGAAAATGAATTAAATTTACCAAGTATTTCACTGGTACTTCATATTATCGACTCAGAAAGGAAGCATTTGCGCGAAACTCTACAGATTATTTGCCTGGACTGCCCTATAATAATTGTTTCTATTTTTGGCACAAGTACAGCAATTACCCCAGTGCATTACTGGTACTTTATTTTATCGACCCCGTAAGGATGAAAGGCAAAGTTAACCTCGGTGGGATTTGAACTCAGAATGGAAATGGCCGTAACTCTATGCGTCAAAGCATGGTTTCCGACCTCTACCGATACTGCCAATCAACCCATAATGGTTTCAGATTTAGGCACAAAGCCAACAATTTTCGGGGTGGGCAAAGTCGATTAAATTGGCCCCAGTGCGTTACTGGTACTTTATTTTTCGACCCGTTAATGATGGAATGGAAAGCTAACCTCAGCGTAACTTCATCTCAGAAGGTATAGGAAGGTAACAATTTGTTTTGATCCTCACGTGGTCGATAAAATAAAACACCAGCAATGCACTGAGGATCGATTTAATAGACTTTTCCTTTCTTAAAATTGCGGGCTTTGTGCCTATAATAGAAATCATTATTGTTGCTATTCGGTGGATTGGAAGCATCGGTAGAGTGTTACGGCCCATTCTCAGTTCAAATCCCGCCGAGGTTAACTTTGCCTTTCACCCTTACGGTGTCGATAAAATAAAGCACCAGTAATTCACTGGGGACTTGCCGGCCTTGTGCCAAAAGTAGAAACATGTATTATCATCATCACCATCCTCATCATCACCATCATCACCATCATCCTCATCATCATCCTCACAAATCTCATCATCATCATCATCATCGTCGTCGTCGTCATTGTTGTCTTGGAGAATCATTAGTGTATCGGACAAAATGACTGCTGAAATTAAGGAAACATTCAAGTACTTCGGTCGACACACTTATTTATGTCAAACGCTCAAAGTTGAGGCTTTTTTTATTAGGTATCAATACTTCACCTATGATTTCCCAGCACTACGGAAGGTTGTTTGTTAACCTAAAGCCCCTCTCCGTTGAAACCAGAGAACAAGTTTCTGCTGTTATATAGATTGTTCTATTCTTCATGTTTTATAGCTGTTTTGGATATTTACAGTGAAGGCGTGTGGCTGAGTGGTTAGAGATTTGGAATCACAATCTTGAGGTTGTGAGTTCGATTCATGGACTGGGCGATGCGTTATGTCCTTGAGAAAGACACTTTATTTCATGTTGCTCATTCTACCTGGAGTTGCGACGGATAGATAGTATTAGCAACAGGAAAGACCGACGAAAACAACATTTCACTTCATATTTATATGCAACATTTCAATTCATATTTTATCAGATATATTTTTAGTTCAACAGTACATATCTTATAGTAGTTTTCTAATAGCAGGTTTTAACCAACACTGATCTTTATAAACAAACAAATTATTTCGTGTCGGGTCTTGAATTGTTATTCGTTACACATTTTCTATCTAGACTTTCTATGCTAAAAAAAATGTATTTGTGAATAGAACTGTAAATAAATAACTAGAGTATTGAGGTCTTTCCACTATCTTGTAGCGTTTTTGATTCATTTTGATATGAATCTAATGCGTTTAAATACATAAAACCATTCACCGTAAAGCTTCTTGTGAGTTGGACTTTGTCATTATAGAAGCGGCCAGCATGGAGTTCCTCCGAGGGTCTTTGGAGTAACTTTACTCAATAGAATGCGGAGCTCGGAAATCAGAGAATCAATCCAGGTAGAGCTGCTTCTTCTCCATATTGAGAGTTCACATCTCCAAACCAATGGGCATGTAGCTAGAATATCTCAGAAAAGAATCCCTGGAGAGATTTTATGAGCAAAAACTAGAAGCAGAAGACCGAGTGGTAGACCGTGAGCTTGGCTGGTCTCGCTTGGACATCCGGCCGGATTAGTTGGAGATGGTTGCCAGGACCGGCTGAAGGAGTGTTTGAGGAAACTGCCTTCACGACCCTCTCAGAAGAAGAAGCAGAAGAAGAAGAAGAAGAAGAAGAAGAAGAAGAAGAAGAAGAAGAAGAAGAAGAAGAAGAAGAAGAAGAAGAAGAAGAAGAAGAAGAAGAAGAAGAAGAAGGAGGAGGAGGAGAGGTATTCGTAAGTGTATCTGTTGTTCATCTGCTTTCCTTTATCTTCGCGACTTTGATAAGATTTGCTAATTTTATAACACATCCCCTCTTTAATGTTACCTTGTGACAGTCTTATAATACGAATGTCACGCCAATTACCTGAGTAGATACTTCAACCACTACAATCTTCTGTTCATTTGATTCTCAATTCCAGCATACATTTTCCAGTTGTACATATAAAAAGCCAGATCACATTTATGTGTAGGTGTGTATATGTATATATATGTGTGGGTATGCGTGTATGGACGTATATATGTATATGTATACATGTAATTTCATCTGCAATCATTCATCATAGTGTAAAGATTGAAACATAATAGCTAGGTTAATATTAAATAGAGTAAAAGGCCGTTGGATTGGCAGTATCAGTGGAGCATCAGGTAGCATTCTTTGCAGCATAGTGTTATGGGCCTTTATATTCTGAGTTCAATTTCCGCCGAGATTAGCTTTGCGCCGAGACATCCTTACGTGGTCGATAAAATAAGGTACCAGTAATGCACTTGGGTCGATTTAATCGACTTTCCTACCCCTTAAAATTACTGGTCTTTTGTCTAAAGTAGAAACATTATCAAATAGAGTGAGATGATTTTTATAGTAGAACAGTCGTTATGTGCTGGGGGAAGGGGTTTGCTGAAGTGGGTCCTAAAAATGGGAGAGAAAAGTGCAAAAGGTGGAAGGTGAAAAATTTAAAAATAAAATTAATTGTAAATAGGTTCCAATTCACAAAGAGTTAATATAATTTGTAAAGTATTCTGAGAGAATTTAATTTTGTATTGCTGTCGGTAGAAAGTTCAGATGAAATTTTATTAAATTAGAAGGCTTCCTATTTACTTATTTTACAGAAACCCTGCATTTCATTTGAATAAATTCTTCAAACTATTTTTGTAGTGGCATGTTGGTCTGTTATCACTAACTATTCTTTTGTGTTTATTTTGATAATTATAACAGTACATAGACCATGTACACAGCACACACACATGTTTCATTGCAATAAAATCATGAATAACTCCCTCAGGATTTCATACGAATAACATAGACAAGTCTTGTAGAAGTCATTTCTATATAAATAATATGCTTCTTCTCCACTAACATATTGAGTTCCTTATTTAAATATGGTTATCTCCTGATACCCTTCGAGTTATCACTCTTAATAATGTGTGTGTATATATATATATATATATATATATATATATATATATATATATATATATATATATATATATATATATATATATATATATATCATTCTCCAGTCTCCTGCTTAAGAAGGAAGATGAAAAAAACTTACCTCTTAATTTTAAATCTTTAGTTTTTAATTCTTATTAATTATTTTTAATTGTAATACTCAACATTTGTAAGATGAATTTTAATAATACAAAGAAACCAGTAATACTTTATAACTATCTATCTATATACTACTAAAACTCTGATCTTGATTGCTTGCTTGCTTGCTTGCACACACTTTCTCTCTATATATATGTTCATATTTGTGTATATACAGGTTGTCCCCCCAAAAAAAATGTATACCCACTTTCATTGCCTATACATGCATTATTTGTTAGGATGGTGTATACATTTTTAGGGACCCCGGTATTATTATATATATATATATATATAGTGTCCCCGAAAAAGGTATACACACTTTGATTACCTGTACAGGCAATATATATATTAGAATGGTGTAGACAGTTTTAGGGACCCCGGTATATATATATATATGGTGTCCCCGAAAAATGTATACACACTTTGATTACATTTTTAGGGACACCGGTATATATATATATATATATATATATATGGTGTCACGGAAAAATGTATTCACACTTTCATTACCTGTACTAGACTACTAAAACTCTGATCTTGATTGCTTGCTTGCTTGCTTGCACACACTTTCTCTCTATATATATATGTTCATATTTGTGTATATACAGGTTGTCCCCCCAAAAATGTATACCCACTTTGATTGCCTATACATGCATTATTTGTTAGGTTGGTGTATACATTTTTAGGGACCCCTGTATTATTATATATATATAGTGTGTCCCCGAAAAATGTATACACACTTTGATTACCTGTACAGGGAATATATATATTAGAATGGTGTATATATTTTTAGGGACCCCGGTATATATATATATATATATATATATATATATATATGGTGTCCCCGAAAAATGTATACACACTTTGATTACCTGTACAGGCAATATATATATTAGAATGGTGTATACATTTTTAGGGACCCCGGTATATATATATATATATATGGTGTCCCCGAAAAATGTATACTCACTTTGATTACCTGTACAGGCAATATATATATTTGAATGGTGTATACATTTTTAGGGACCCCGGTATATATATATATATGGTGTCCCCGAAAAATGTATACACACTTTGATTACCTGTACAGGCAATATATATATTAGAATGGTGTATACATTTTTAGGGACACCGGTATATATATATATATATGGTGTCCCGGAAAAATGTATACACACTTTGATTACCTGTACTAGACTACTCGTGACCCAACGGGTCACGAGTAGTCTAGTACGTGTAGTCTAGGACGTGCGTGCATATATATATATATATTTGTGTGTCTTTGCCCGAGAACTGACATCTCTAGCAATGTGTACATTTTGGAGATTAAACCCACATTTTGGTATATTGATCTCAAGGTTTAAACTAAACATATAGTCATTATTAAACAATGTTTAATTTCTCATATTATATATATAAGTCCCATTCATGAATATTAATATTTATATTTTTATTATTCATTTCATATGAATTGTTAACTCAACTTAACATGACATGACGTAAAGTTTTCATAATCTCCCTCTCTCTCTATATATAACATTTCTCTCTCTTGAGTTTTTCCATCTGTCTGTTGACTTAATATCTCTCTGTTGCTTTCCTCTGTTTTTCTTATTTCTTCCTTTTTTCTTCTTTCTTCCTTTCCTCCTGTCTTTACTTATCTCTTTCTTTTCTTCTCCATGCATCTCTCTCTCTCCGATACTTCTCGACGTTTTTTCTTTCTCTCCGTCTTTTTCTTTCTCTCCGTCTTTTTCTAATTGTCCTTACCACTATGACTTATTAAAGTAATATAAACAAATCACTATCCGGATGACTTCCAAAAACAATGGTTGCATTTTAATAGGGTACGTCAAAGCTTATCTGTAAAACTGTTATATATTGTATTTTGTCTGATGAAGGCATACCATAATTTAATTTGGTATCCCTGAAATATGTATAATGAAATAAATATGGTTTTATAAATATAGTTCCATTTATTAATATCGTATATCTACTCCAAATACTTGTCGAGTGGTTTATATCAGTTATAAAAATATTTACTTGTTGTATCCCAACAATTTGAAATAGAACTTTTGGATATATATATATATATATATATATATATATATATATATATATATATATATATACTTATATATATTGAGAGTCAGGACACCGACGGCTTAGCTCCGGCCGTTTCGACAGCTAGAACCGAACTGAGTTCGAATCTAGCTGTCAGAGCGACCGGAGCTCACCCGTCGGGGTCCTCTCTACTACCCTAAGTAATGAGTTCTCTGGTGCGTTATGGTCCACCTGGTATTGTACAAAACCCTATTTGTATATATTCATATATATATATATATGTATGAATATGAGAGAGAGAGTAAGAGTTATTAGTGGTACTGTCAGTTTATGTAGATAGGTTGCGATTTTACAACTCAATAGAATTTTGCTAACTAATCACAACTACATTTCCTTCAAGGTTTTGGGCACTTCGTATTGATTCTTAAATCTCTCAAGCGATAAGCTTCATCAGGCCGGTACCCAGCCTGCTTTCGTGGCGTGAACCGACTGAGAATAGAATACTTTCTCTGGACATGATGCCAGTCCATCGCAGGGTTAACACCTCACACCAGCTATTGCTGGTACTCATTTTCAGCTGAGTATACTGGAGGTAAGTGAAATGAAGTGTTTTACTAACGACCATAACACGCAACCCAGCCCAGCTGTCGAACCCACAAAGTTATGTTCATCAGTCCAACACCCTTAACATTAAGCCTCGCGCCTCCGCGTATTGATTCCTAGTCATTCATATTTCCAGAATAGAGAAGATGGGAACATTGGTAAAGACTTCATATAGTTAATAGTTGATATGATCAAAATAGTGTATCCTCTTAATTAATACTTATGAAGCCCTTGAAATAGTTTTCATATCTCAGGGAGCCCCTTCATAAAAAGTATTATAAACCATTATTAATATCTATCTATTTTATATTTATCATCCAGACATTTGTTTCAAAACTTCTCCATTGTTACCTGTTTGTCCAAAAGGAGTTCATTTTTTTCTTTATCCGGACTTTGGAGTCTTTAAATATTACCATACTTAGTTTTATCTTCAATATGTACTCACCATTAAAATCTCTCGTGTCCTACACTCTATAATACAAATCCATTCGGAATATGTTAATGCTGTTAGAAACACTTATAGGGAATTTATGGTTCAAATTCTTGTTTTATTCATTTAATTATAATTTCCAATATATACTCCACGTGACTAACTCGGTAGTAGCTTTTCCCTTGTATTAATCCTTAGCACATGTATCGCCATAAGATAGACTGTCACTATTCTTACTGTTTCTTCATTGGAGAGATTTAATAGTTCCCCTTTTACTCTGTGATATTTAATACAGTTTATAGAAATTATTTTTCTCTGTACGCAAGGAGACCAGCACTTCAAAGATCAATGTTTATTTTCATGCATCTTTCTTATTACAATGAATAATGTCCATGAAATAATTCATATTTCCCAAACAACCGTTTCCATACATCTTGTATATTTACTCAGCCTTCGATGTGTTTTCAAGTCATTGAATACAAGTCGTAACTAATCTTGCAGCCTAATGTCTTCCAAAAGCAGTTCCACATTATTCTTTACGTGCTTTCCCATTTTACATATAGAGCTTTTCATTTTTATGTCTAGATAGCTTTATATATTTTATTCTTAATAGCTTTCCATATCTTCCTTTCCGAATATCTAATACTCTCCCTTTTTTATTTAAGTATGTATAACAACAACCTTTTTATGATCAATGCTTTTCTAGTTTCCCCATCAAAATTAATATTCTTTTTCATATGCCTCTGTTTATGTTACAATTATGGTTGAAATTTATATGATCATATGCCCGCTCACCCACAGTTAGCTTGTGAGTAAATTATAATAAACATAACATGACTCA
>OZ024741.1:31131634-31184134 GCA_964016885.1 Eledone cirrhosa
ATATCTAGGACTTTGAATAAATATCATAAAATATTAAACTTAACATTGATAATATATAACCTTAAATTGAGTACACGAATATTGACGTGCAGATTAACCGTAATACTCAACTCACAATTCGGTGGGGTCTACTGAAGTCGGAGGACTTAGGGAACGAACCCACGATGTCAAGGCGAGTGAGGCAGTGCATGGCGTTGGCGAGGGGCGTCGGAACGAACGGTCGACTACTGCATCTATATTCTAGCTTCTTCTTGGATTGGACTTTTCATATTCTCTGCCGTATAAATTGCCAGTTGAATATTATATATCTGGCAATGCTACCACTCAATCACCGAGACACTTCTATGTTTCAAACGTTTTTTTAATTGGAAATATTTTACTTTCAGTTCCTTAATGTCATACGTGTTTATACGGATGTACCAATGTGCGGAAATCTATTGTATCATAGGATAACTGGTTTGGTTAATTGGTCAATTATGAAAGAATAATTGTTACTTTAATTTATTTCTTTATTTTCATATTTATCTGTATCAATAACTAATCAAATATCCATATAGATACTTAAAAAAACTCAGATTACATTTATTGTATTCAGCCATTTAGAGCGATAGACTATATGTTAGTTATTTGAATATGGCAAAGCCGGTCATTAAGTGCGCGTATACTTATTCGCCTCTCTGCTCATATGCAAATCTGGCTGATCAGCGAGTCTTCTAATATGCAGTCCTGACTGATCGGTCAGTCTGCTAATATGCAAATCAGGCCGACCAGCCACTGTATATTTTATTTCACATTGTTCCTTCTACCTTGAGTTGCAACCAATAGAGAGTATTGCGACCAATAGAGAAGATCAGCGGAAACATTGTTTCCTCGGTCCGTTTTGACGAAAGTTGACATATATATATATATATATATATATAGAGAGAGAGAGAGAGAGCTTCCTGATGATTTCTCACGAATGAAACAGTTCTAGTCCTGTAGAAGTTATTCTATATTAAAACTTTTATACTCTGCTATGTATTGAGTACCTTATTACTGTGGTTACCTCCGATTCAACCCGGAATAATTTATATATATATATATATATATATATATATGAGAGAGAGAGAGAGAGAGAGAGAGAGAGAGAGAGAGAGAGAGAGAGAGAGAGAGAGAGAGAGAGAGAGAGAGAGAGAGAGAGAGAGAGAGAGAGAGAGAGAGACCTATATATATATATATATACTCGAAAGTATTCGGCAAGCTGATGTACAGAGATGACCGTATATACATATACATAATCTGACAGACACTTTATCCTTACCTTGCGACTGGAAGCCAGTTTCGTTCAAAACATATCGAACACCTAAATCAAAAACACATTTCATTTCCAATGCGAGACCGATGGAATGATAAGAATTTACCAATTCAAAAAGACATCATTTAATTTGCAATATCATTTTTATTAACTAGCAGAAAATAAACATTTTTAAAATTTTGTTTTCTCCCACCGTAGATATAATTCTTCTCACAGATTAAATCCATATAATGGTTAATGTGGAAAACAGAAAATTTAACACAGCAATGATGTCGCTTTATATGCAATATTTGCTACATAACTAAAACTTTAGAAATATTTCTATTGATTAACACAATAAAGTTAAATGTGTGGATTAGCTAGTTTAATATTTGTTAGTAAACAGCTGACAGCCGTGTACAGAACATTTTCCGCTTGTCGATTATGATAACTCATTCTCTCCTATTTCTTGTCTATATTCTTTTGTGAATATCAAGAAAGGAATATTTAAGTCTTGTTGAACACAAACCAAAACTACTTCGCCTGGCGGCCATGTATATATATATATATATATATATATATATATTATTCAGAATAATAATAAATGAAGACATTCACATAATCAAAATATATGTTTTATTATATATATTTCGAAGGTACTGTGCTGTTTTTTCAGTACGTCCTCGTCAGATAAAATACATGAATTGATGTATGACATACCTCAACTGTCTTGATAGTTCAATTCCAGTATTGGCAGTGATTTATTACAACAAATCTCAACATTTATATACCACAAATAATAACATGATACACTTACATTTTAAGAAGAAGAGGATGTGGAGCGAGGGGGTGAATATGGGGAAATGCAAGAAGAAAATAAGTAAAACATACATAAATAAATATTTAATTGAGTTAAATAAAAGTATTGGGGAATAAATATATACAAAAGAAAAAGGAAGAGAGAGAGAAGAGAGAATAAGAAATAAGAAATAACGACATAACGATAGAAAGAAAGAAATGATGTGAATATGTATAGAGACCGTTGTTTTCAAATATTAAGTCAAATTGAGGCAACCAATTAGATAACATGACATTTTTAATATCTTTTGTATTTTAGTTATGTTTAAGCTAATTATACTTATATAGTATATCAAAAATAAAAATAAAACAATAAAAAGAGAAAAATGTTCTTCTATAGCCATCAGATATATAGTTTAATTAAGTAATATATTCATTAAATATTTTGTTATAATATCTAAAAATATTTTTATCTTTAAAGCATATTTAAATAGTAATTAAATATGTATAAATATATCTATTAAAACATGCATATATCATCATCAGTATATATATTATATATTATCATATTTAATATATATACTGAATATATTATCTGAATTATTCTATTTTCTTTATAAAATCATTTCTTTATAAATTCATTGATTGTCATTTCATTACAGGATTAATTTGTAGTTATATTTAATTTCAAAACTTTTAATTTTTTCTAATTTACTTCAATAATTACTTATTATATATAGTTTCACTTTAAAGATTACCATATATTATTAGACTGATATAAATCATGTTAAATATACTTAAGCAAGCTATTCGGACAGAACAAAAATATTTACAAAGAATGTAAACAAAGGAAGGTAACTCGTTCATCTTATGTGAACATTTAAAACATTTAAGTATTTTGAAAAACACAAACGATATTTCAAAACGCAAATCAAGAAATTTCTAGTTAAACAATGACCTTTCTAAATGCAAACATAGGATACTGAGATATATCATGAGATTAATTTACTAGATAAAAGTGGCAAACAATTTTTACCGGTAAGGCAAAACGTTATATATATAATTTTTTAAGAATTATTAATAGACAATATTTTTTCGAAATTTGTATAATGTTTGCAACGTTCTTCCAGACTTATGTTGACAGCTACTAAATCATTCATTTTTCTTATTAATTAAATTACCATAATTTGTAATTATCAATAGAGTCTCTAAATTGTAAAAATTGCAATTTAGTTAAATGGATGCATTCCGGTAGGAATCAGAATTGATTAACTTACTCAAAGAAATTGAGTATTTGATATTTTTTTCTTTCAAAGACCATATTAATTGTGAGAGTGATGTTGAAATTTTTTTATCTGGATTATAAAAAGAATGTTTATAATTGTAAAAACGAAACTTAAACTTAGATGAAGTGGCACCAATGTAGTTATATGTATTATTATTATTAGTTTTAATTGGCAGTATCGGTAGAGAGATGGACACCATGGTTTCTAGCATAGTTACGTCCCTTTACAGTCTGAGTTCAAATCCCGCCGAGGTTAACTTTGCCTTCCATCCTTACGGGTTCGATAAAATAAAGTACCGGTAATGTACTGGGTAATTGCTGGCTTTGTGCCTAAAGTAGAAACAATTATTAGTTTTAATGGTACATTTATACACTAGATTTTGTCTAGGCAGTTATTTTCTAAAGGGCATTCAGATTTCCTTCTACAGTTACAATTCATTTCGATGTTATTTCTATTCGTATTATTACTATTATTTAGAGGTGTTCTACTATTATTTGTATTGAAACTATTATTATTGTTATTCCAATTAACTAATGTATTATTATTATTATTATTGTTATTATCGCTAATTATATGTTGGTTCAAATTAAGATTTTTACTATTTATTTTTGCTATATTTTGAGCAACATTCATAGTTGTTGAATAAGAGAGTTTAACTGTGTGTCTATTGAAGATAGAGTAATACTTATGTGATCTAGGGAAACATTTATCCAAGGCTTTAAAAAATAAATGTGCTAAATGTGTTTTAATAGCTAAAGATGCTGGCGGAGCATACCAATATATAGATCTAGTCCTTACTTTGTTCCCCAATTTATTCCTCGAGTTGTTGTTTTTACAGTCAATTCTGTTATTATTATTATTATGAATTCTTGTGCCAAAAGTAGAAACAATTATTATTATGATTTCTGCGATTATAATTAATATTATTTTTTCTACATAGTCAATATTATTTTTATATCCTGCTTTATGTAACGCTTCATTATAATATACAGCTTTACTATTAAATATGGATCTATTAGCGGATAGTCTGGATATTCGTTGTTGGACACTGTTGACTATTGCATTTTTATCACTTTTAGGGTGATTAAAGTAAAAACTAACATAATTTAAGTTTTCATTGAGTTTATGGAAAGGGTAATAGAGGTCTGAGTTCAAATTAAGAGTTACATCTAAAAAATTAACTATTTTATTGTTATTTTCTACTTCTAATTTCAGGTCATAATTTTTAAATAATTCGATAATTATTTTCTTTACTCTATTTAATTCGCTATTATTATGTCTATCTACAATAAATAATATGGTAATCTCCGGCAGTTTTCTATTTATCATATTAAGGATGAAAATTCCCACAAGATCGGTAACTTGCGCCGAATCAGACGAGCCCATAGTAATGTCAAAGTTCTTCTGCCTATCAGATCTAGTCCAAAAATGATTGTTAAAATCAATCAAGGTTCGCCATGCCCTTAATATGATATTTATCTCGACACTAGATAGATCTGTATGATTATATGCATATGAAAACGCCTTATTTAGTAAGTTAGGAGTTATTGAGGAATAATAACTCGCTATGTCCATTTGAATTTTCTTATTTTTGATATTATTGTATCAATCCATGACTTCATTAGTGCCCTTCCATAGGTTAAGCCTTGACCTCAATTTTAACATTGGGAAAGTCCTATCTATTATGTTTTTACTAATTATTCCAAGATCTGATTTCGAAGGTGCAATAAGTCTAACAGGTAAGTCCTCTTCAAAATTTCTTTTATGGTTTTTAAAATTTATCCGCAGTTTGAAAGGTATGGTCTTCCGTTCTAATCCAAGATTGGTGATAATTTCAAATGCATCATTATTAATGTCCAATGAATCCTCCTTCGGAGCCTTTCTGTAATTTTTTCTCAATTCATTTAAAATTAAGTCATTATATTTTCCCATATAGGTTGTTGTTTTTTTATTGTTTTATTTTTATTTTTGATATAATATATAAGTATAATTAGCTTAAACATAACCAAAATACAAAAGATATTAAAAATTTCATGTTATCTAATTGGTTGCCTCAATTTGACTTAATATTTGAAAACAACGGTCTCTATACATATTCACATCATTTCTTTCTTCCTTTCTTTCCTTTTTGTCGTTATTTCTTATTTCTTATTCTCTCTTCTCTCTCTCTTCCTTTCTCTTTTTATATACTTATTCCCCAATACTTCTATTTACTCATTTTAATATTTATGTATGTGTTTATTTATTTTCTTCTTGCATTTCCCCATATTCACCCCCTGAATATATCCATATCTCGCTCCACATCCTCTTCTTCTTAAAATGTAAGTGTATCATGTTATTATTTGAGGTATATAATGTTGAGATTTGTTGTAATACTGGAATACTGGAATTGAACTATCAAGACAGTTGAGGTATGTCATACATCAATTCATGTATTTTATCTGACGAGCACGTACTGAAAAAACAGCACAGTACCTTCGAAATATATATAATAAAACATATATTTTGAGTATGTGAATGTCTTCATTTATTATTATTCTGAATAATAATAACTCCAGAAAACTTTACTGTAAAGTGCTTTTAATCTATTGCAAAATTATATTCATTGAGTAATCAATGAACCATATTAATCTTTAGTTATATATATATATATATGTGTGTGTGTGTGAGGAGGGTGCGTATGTGTGTGTGTGTGTGTGTGTGTGTGTGTGTGTGTGTGTGTGTGTGTGTGTGTGTGTGTGTGTGTGTGTGTGAGTGTGTGTGTGTGTATCTGTGTGTGTGTGTATACATAAATACATAAACGGAGAGAGCTATTAGCGATACTCCGACCAATTTCCAACTCACTCAAAAAACATTAGGAAATACCGGAGTATATACCCAATTAAACGTTTCGGGTGCTAACTATATTGTATTGTGTGGATAATTGGCCGTATTATTTTATATGAGATATATTAAAGATCTCATTCGCCAAACGAATCGTTTCGTTATAAGATTTCTACATGGTGGGTGAAATTATATCAAGTTATGTAGAAGCTTGTGTAAGATCAATGGATTCTTATTCAAGTGGGCTCTTATAAATCTTCAGTGGGTGCCCTATAATATTAATATTAATAACCAAATCAATATATATATATGTATATATATAAGAAAATGTTCAAGACCCCGACGCCAGAGATCAAGCCGTTTCCACGGCTATTTCTGGACTAAATTAGATTTTTAGCGTGGTAATAAATAGCCGAACTTTTCAAAGGGTAATTCCTTATATGGGAAGATTGTAGTTGTCAAAAGGATTGGTCAACATTTCTTGTAAACACAATTAAATCTTTCATGGCGGTGGGTGGGAGGTGGTGGTGGCTGAACTTGCCTGTAGGACGATGAGGGAGTGGGTGGTGTCGGTCAAGCATTGAAAGTGAATTCTAAACAGCAAATTCTAAGGAGTGTAGAAGAAATTAGGCCAGCTAGAAAGCAGGCGTGCCCCCTCAACAACAGATGGCGCGAACGTAACGTGATCTACCAATGCAACGTCAGGACGGAAAGCTCCAATAAAGCCTATATAGGATTAACCGCTTGTGACTTTAAGACCCGGCTCTACCAACACCGACATACGTTCAGAAACCTAACCCGGCGACAAGCCACTACACTTTCGGGCCACATCTGGGTCCTCCAAGATAATAACACCACATACTATCTTACTTGGTGCTTACTTTCCAGGGCTAACTCCTGCTCGGAGGAAACAATACAAATGCTGTTTACGAAGGACCAGCTCCTAAACAAAAAGGCGAACTTGTTACCGCATTTAAACACCGATTGCGTAAGATTTACCTCGCCCTCAAACACCCTCATGACTCGGGTGGGTAGACAATGGCTGTAATAAGCTTCTTTTCCCCACTTGCCGAACAAGATAGGGGAAACCCCAACATACATTGGTAGATGTACTTCTTTTCTTTGTTACCTTTATCTCTTCTTCTCACTCCATTCCATTCACTCTCCTCTTCCTTTTTCCTCTTTCGCTTACCCTGAGGCAGCCCATCGGGCTTTTATAGCCTCAGTACCCCACCGCAGTAAATTCTATATAGCATTGGCCGAAAAAACAATACCAGTTAAAAATATAGCAACTGTTTTAGACTCTAGTTATTTTTATTATTTTTTTATTTTTAATTTTTTAATATTATTATTATTTACTTTTATTATTTTAATTTCAATTTATTTTTAATTTCAATTTATTAACTTTTTAATTCTATAACTTCCAACTCTCAGATTCCTCTAGAATTCTTTTTTCGTCTGCTTTCTAGCTAGCCTAATTTCTTCCACACTGCTTAGAATTTGCTGTATAGAATTCACTGTTAACGCTTGACCGGCTCCACCCACTCCCTCATTGTTCTACAGGCAAGTTCAGCCACCACAACCCCCCACCTACTGCCATGAGAGATTTATTTGTGTTTACATGGAAATTTTGACCAATCCTTTTGACAACTACAATCTTCCCATATAAGGAATTACCCCTTGAAAAGTTCGGCTATTTATTACCACGCTAAACATTCTAATTTAGTCCAGAAATAGCCGTCGAAACGGCTTGAGCTATGCCGTCGGGGCCTTGAACATTTTCCTATTACCCCCTTTACTATCCTAAGTATTGAGTACTCTGGTGCGCTATGGTCCACCTGGTTCTTACGACACTTCCTTATATATATATATACATATATATATATATATATATATATATATATATATATATATATATATATATATATATATATATATATATATATATATATATATATATATATATATATACAAAATTTAAATTAAATTAAGGGTGCCATGTCAGAGAGACATGCGCCATATCCACTGTAAAATATGCTCCAAGATTCCAATGAATAGATCCGAGCATTTTATATTAACTAGAAATTGATTGACATATATATATATATATCTAAAATAAACATATGAAACAATCACAGTGGATAATCTGGAAAAATGTGTAGGCTCACACCGCTAGGTAGGTAACTAATTAAAGTTTAACTAGAGCTTCACAAATAGATACCTTATAAATTGATTAACCTTCCTTGTATATATTTCACCAATTAATCGATTGGTAAACGACAGTAGCCAAATCCTCGATTTTCAACAAGGAAGAAGACTTAACTATCTGTGTTTACACATCAAATCCAAATTTGTGACTAACTATTAGCACGTGTTTTTAATACAAATACACACACCACACCTCCTTCGTTATATATATATATATATATATATTTATATATATATATATATATATATATATATATATATATATAGTAATAATAATAAATTTGAAGACTAAAATCCAAAGAGGGCTCGATAAGGATAAATATATATCAAATATATAAGAATATTAAGCAGCGATTCATTTTTTAACTTTAATCTGTTATTTTAATAAATATATATATATATATATATGAAAGACGTAAAATAAGAAAATTATAAAAATTAACTTACTAAAATTTCACTCCAGCTAATTGGTTTATGAAAGGGAATAAACATGGTTTCCGAATGGAACATGGAGAATACCTTTCGTCATCAGGAAGTCAATTCTCAGCTAAGTTTCCAAGCGATGCGTGGACACAGGGAACTTATACAAAAATAATTCAGTGGATAGAAAAAAGCAAGCGAGGACTAAATTCCAGGACATTGAAAAAATCACTGCCTACTTGGTCGGTGGCAAATTCAAAAGAATCAATCACGTGACATCGAGGTTAATCAGTGATGAGTGGGTGTTAATAAGACAGTAGCCGGACTATTACTATGAACTATAGTAGTAGTTTTGGCAAATTTTTGCTCAACAAAATAATTTGGAGATAATTATAAAGAATTAGTATATCTACCAACATATATATACAGATGCATACCTATGCTAGCAAATATATAGGTTTTGTCTTAGTAACTTTGGGGTTCAATGCAAGGGTGCAAGGGGACGCAGAACAATTATATGAAATACGTAAAATAAGAAAATTATAAAAATTAACTTACTTACTAAAATTTCACTCCAACTAATTAGTTTCTGAAAGTTAATTTTTATAATTTTCTTAATTTACGTCTTTCATATAATTGTTCTGCATCCCCTTGCATTGAAGCACACATTTACTAAGACAAAACCTATATATTTGCTAGCATAGGTATGCATCTGTATATATATGTTGGTAGATATACTAATTCTTTATAATTACCTCCAAATTATTTTGTTGAGCAAAAATGTGCCAAAACTACTACTATAGTTCATAGTAATAGTCCGGCTACTATCTTATTGGCACCCCACTCCTCACTGATTAACCGCGATGTCACGTGATTGATTCTTTTGAATTTGCCACCGACCAAGTAGGCAGTGATTTTTTCAATGTCCTGGAATTTAGTCCTCGCTTGCTTTTTTCCATCCACTGAATTATTTTTGTATAAGTTCCTTGTGTCCACGCATCACCTGGGAACTTAGCTGAGAATTGTCTTCCTGATGACGAAAGGTATTCTCCATGTTCCATTCGGAAAACATGTTTATTCCTTTCATAAACTAATTAGTTGGAGTGAAATTTTAGTAAGTTAATTTTTATAATTTTCTTATTTTACATCTTTCATATAATTGTTCTGCATCCCCTTGCATTGAACCACAAAGTTACTAAGACAAAATCTATATATTTGCTAGCATAGGAATGCATCTGTATATATATGTTGGTAGATATACTAATTCTTTATATATATATATATATATATATATATATATATGTGTGTGTGTGTGTGTGTGTGTGTGTGTGTGTGTGTGTGTGTGTGTGTGTGTGTGTATAAATATTTATATATAAATAAATATATATAAGCATATATTTGGATTTATTAATAATTGTTTCTACTTTTGGCACATGGCCAGCAAATCACCAGTGTCTTACTGGTACATTATTCTATCGATACTGCCAATTCACTGATGTTACAAAAATTGCGTTTACTATTAAATGTATTTTTGCTTGCATTTATTACGCTGATCTGTTCTGCTACGTTCTAACTTCTACCTTGCAAAAGAAGGAACTAAACAAACATAATTCCTTTCTTCGGAGATTGAGCTCATTACACTCGAGGCCATTTAAAATTTACATTCTATAACCAGCATTTCTACTACTCGACATATTTTGAATTTGTTTGATCTTACGTGTATCATTTACGTACGGATTTATTTAGATATATCATATACTTAGATACCGGGTACGGTTATTCTATCAATTATCAAAAACTAACTGCAGTACTGCAGTATCACTAGAGGGTCTGACGCCATGCTTTGCAGCAAAGAGTTACAGATGTTTATGGTTCAAATCTCGCCGAAGTTAACTTTGCCTTTCATCCTTACGGGGTCGATAAAATATAGTACCAGTAATACACTGGGTAATTGTTGGCCTTGTGCTAAATGTAGAAACAATTATCATTTATTTATTTCATTTCCATATTTTCCTCTATAAATAAGTAATTAAATCTAGATATGTGTGTGCGTATGTATGAGTATATTTATATATATATATATATACAGTATATATATATATATATATATATATATATATATATATATATATATATATATATATATATATATATATATACACGCACACACACATATACACTTAAAACATCTTTTAAAAAAACGCATGAAAACATTACACAACAAAGGGAAACCTTATTTCAATTTCATCTGTACCTTTAAGCATATCTTTCTATGAGATACTTTCATCTAATTTATTTTAAATTTTGTAGTGTGTATGCAGATAGATATATTTATACTGTTATATCTATCTTAACTGTAACATTAAAAATCTCTTTCATGTGATATGTATTTACCTTAATTTTTTCCGACATATTTTAATCGGTATGGTGCGGTATGTTCATTGAAATTTCTGATTATCTAATTGGCATTCATATTCTTGCAACTAGGGAAACGGACGTAAAATGAATGAATTAATTTATCCCACATTCTTCTTTGTTTCAATATTATTTAGATTCCTTATGTTCTGGGAAGATACATTCATTCAATTTATTGGACTTTCCTTTGTGGATTATTCCTCGGATATATTTCCTCTTATAATTGCTCATTATATAAACACATTGAGATTTAAATCCTCTTGTTATATCATTGTCAGTTTGATATACCTACTTGTCAAACATGTATGTATATATCTGTCAGTGTGTATTGAGAATACTGAAATAAGGCTTAATGATGTCCCTACACTCTGTGTGTGTGTATATATATATATATATATATATATATATATATATATATATATATATATATATTATATATATATATATAAATTAATAAAAACAATGAAATAAAAACAAAGAACAGGTTCCTTATATTGAAAAATTCATCATTTTACGATCCTTTCTGGGATATATATGTGTGTGTTGGTATGTATATCATGTTAAAGATCTATGTAAAAATATATTACAAATTATTAGAGGAGATATATATACCTTCACTTATATATGCCATCTTCAGAAATGATGAAGTATGTTTATTATAAGAAACAAAGAATTAATACAAAAAGTCTGTTTGGGAACAGCTTTTGAATTGACCAATAGAAAAGAGTTAGATGTCAAGTTGATAGAATAACAGTAGTAGAATGTTATGCTAGGAGTGGAGGAGTGTAAATTTATGCTTTGAATGAAAAGAATACAGTGGGGATATATATCTGCTCTGATAATTTGTAATATATTTTTACATAGATCTTTAACATGACATACATACCAACACACACATATATATCCCAGAAACGGTCGTAAAATGATGATTTTTTTGAATATAAGGAACCTGTTCTTTGTTTTTATTTCAATGTTTTTATTAATTTGTCTTGACTCTGTTTTCCTATGATTTTTATCGATAAATTTTGAATGCATTTTCTCATTTCATGATATCTTCTATATTTGGATTACATTGAGTTCTTCATACGGATTGGACACTACCGTTTATTTGGGTAGATTTATCTACATATATATATATATATAAGATACGTAAGATAGGAAAATTATAAAATTAACTTACTTACTAAAATATCACTTCCAACTAATTAGTTTCTGGAATGGAGTAGATACATCTTCCGAAGAAGGTGTACAGAAACATCCCGTCATCAGGAAAGTCTATTCTCATATAAGTTTCCAGACAAAGCGAGGACTCTGGAAACTTATTAAAAAATAAATCAGTGAATAGGAAATAGCAAAGCGTGGACTTACTTGAGAAAATCACTGCCTCTGTGTCTGTGGCAAATTCAAAAAGATTCGAACACGTGACATCAAGGTCAGTCGATGTGTAAAGCAAATGTCTGTTCTTCTTTGTAGATCTATCAAATACTTTAAGTAATTTTGTAGGAAGTCAATTTTAGCTAATTTTGCCACCTTAGTATAAAGAATCCGAAAAGGAACGTTCACTTTTACCTCTTTTATTGTGGCAAGCTCAATGATGGTGGATTGGTAGTTTCGGTAGAGCGATGGAGAAATTGCTTTGTGTCATTGAGCTACGGCTTGTTATGTTCTGAATTGAAATCCCGTCGTGGTTAGCTTTTCATCCTTACAAGGTAGATGAATACAGCACCAGCAACATACTAGTGTCGATTTAGTCGACTTTCGCCTCCCCCTTGTGCCTTGCTGGCTTTGAGCGTCAATTAGAAACAATTATGTAACAAGCTCACAGAATTATTTCTATTCAATATTTTTTCGAACAAATTATTTTCCTTTTTTATAAACTTTGCATCAATTCACTTGTTTCCTTAGCATATTTATCCACGGCATTAAAACTATTTTAATCACCGTCTAATTGTGGTATCGTCAAAACCACTTCCATCCATTAAGAGGTGTACTAAGTCTTCAATGCAAGATATTATGCATCTTCTTTTTCTCAAGAAGTTGAACAAGTTAATGTATTTCATTTTTACAGAAATTTGATTTAATCCCAAAACCAAAACAATATAAATAAATGCAAGTATGTATACGTGCATACATATATGTATACAGACGTACAGTAGTATATATATACATACATACATGCACACATATATATATGTACTTATGTGTTTACCGAACATTTATTATAATGCTCGGTTTGTTTGTAAACAAACAGCCCGAATTATTAGCCGTACAGCGTTCGGCAACCATCGTTGCCATTTTGTTCAACATTGACAAAGGAACGATGAACGAGTTTCTAGCTTATTAGCTGTCATCGGCACCGTATACCTTCCTGTCAGTCGATTGAACGTTTGAAAGTATATACTTTCCTTATGCATATTAACGGCTGAGCAGCCTAATTTGCATATCGAGTGAGTTAGTCGGCCGTCAGAGGAGCTGGTGCGAGGAACATAATGTCAGCAAATCGCAATTCACACAAGGTATTAGGATACGATGTAATATCATTTGAGCTGCAGCATCTAGCACTTGTTCGTTACAAGCTTATAAAATATCAACAACTATAATTCAAGCAGATGCACAACACGTAGTAGGTCAGTCGTGCTTGTGTTATTGAAGATGCAGATTATATTAATGATAGTACGAAACTCTCTTATTTCATGTCCACTAAATCAACAGAGATTGCAGATTGCTGATTGATCATATTTCTGATATGTGAGCTCTCCGAAAGAGAAGGTCGTACAAAAATTGACCATTGTGCGAGAACATGATGGCAGAAAATTAATTTTAAAAAACTGAATATAAACCAAACCTCTACGCGAGGTTACTTATGAATGACATAATTGTAATTGAATTAAATATGAAACACTATGGATATAATAGTAGTTATGATCAGGATGAAAGCAAAAAAACATGGAATATATATGTATGTATGCATATATATATATATATATATATATATATATATATATTATAAAGAAAACGAAAAATCAGTGATGCATCTGGACTTAGTTTATTCCGTGTTACTAATGTTACGCCGCCATGTAGCTCGAGTCATGGTCCTTTTATGGATCTGGCTGATTCTACTTCTGCAGGTTCTTTCAGACACGGGTGTTACGTCCGGAGCAAATTTTATCAAATCATCCACATCCATACAAGCACCATGACTCGAGCTACATGCCGGCGAAACATTTGTAACACGAAATAAACTAAGTCCAGATGCATCACTGATTTTTCGTTCTCTTTATAATATCTACACTCTACTCTGATGAATATTATGTGCTAATTTTGGCATACTGCCTATGGAAGCACCATAGCTACCACTATACACAACTATATATATATATATATATATATATATATATATATATATATATATATATATATATATATATATATATATGTATATATATATACATACATATATATATATATATGTATATATATATACAAACACACGTATATATATATATATATATATATATATATATATATATATATATATATATATATATATATATATATATATATATATATATATATATATATATATATATATATATATATACTCATTAAAACAACAACAGAAAGCCAGACTGGAAAATTTACTTTAGAAAGCACTAAACATATTTCGGTGGCCCAGCTCCATCATCGGATTATGATGCAAGACAAGACGATTTCATCAGGTGTTATTTGCAGGATTATGTAACAGGATTACTTTGAACCTAAACATAGTATAGAATGTAGGATATCGAAAAAAGATACAAGTTAGAGAATAGAAAATAGTGGACAATTTCGATTCGGGGACAATCTACTGATTTGGGGTTATAACTACACCAACCAGCAGTTCCACCAATTCTAAAATTAAAATTGACGCCTTGGTTGAGTGGTAGATATGCTGGTTATAGAAGTGTATACTTTAAATGGTTTGGTGGGCAAAGAGATGAATCCCCAAACAAGGAAATAAATTATATTCGTTTTAGTCCCTCCTTTTATAAGGTAGAATTTAGAACGTAGTAAAACAGATCTGAGTAATAAATGCAAGCATAAATACATTTAATAGTAAACGTGATCTTTGTTACTTCATAAGTAAATCCACTTATATGCTTATATATATATATATATATATATATATATATATATATATATATATATATATATATATATATATATATATATATGTGTATATATATATATATATATAAACGTAAAAACCCTGCCGCAACGCCAGGTGGTTTCGACTTGAGTTAAGCAAGAGTTAAATATTTCTTTGTTGATATTTACAAACAGTTATAGACATGAAATAGGAAAGAATGAGTTATTATAATTGACATGTGGAAAATGTGTACACGGCTGTCAGCTGTTTACTTGCAAATGTTAAACTAGCTAATCGACAACACATTTACTTTATTATGTTAACTAGTAGAACCCCCCTCCTCCACGAGCGGATTTTTGCAAGCATATGTAGTGTGCATATTGGTATTATACGCAACTATATATATATATGTAAATTGAAAAGTAAATTGACAATATCTTCTTCGCCCACTTATTTCTGAGAGAGTCTTGGGTTCGCGCTGACAGAACACGGTATTTTACGATTTTGTTCAGTTCAGCTGCGAATGCTGTAGCTCTCGCCCTTACCGTTGCATCCAGGATGTGGGACGAAGCAAAAGAGTCACTAACTGTGACGCCCCAGAGTAAGACCGTCAAGTCTGGACAATTCTGGAAAACCCAGACGGTTCCAAAATTGAAGGGATGTTTGCCCAGGCCAAAAATCTTGAGTGGTAATAGGACAGCGTGTGTATGTACGCGCGCGTGATTTTGTCGGATTTTCAAATTAGAGACATATGGGTGTGTCACTGTTTTTAAGTTAGAGACATGTATGTGTGTATCCCTTTCCTTCCTTTTACACACACATACATTCACACGAACACACATACACATTGCATGATGGACAGGTAGACAGAAGTCCCTCAAATGTATGTACATGTGAATGGAGTTCTAACGAAGCAGTTAGAGAAGTTCAAGTATCTTGAAGCCGTGTTCACGAGTGATGGAACGCAGGAGGCTTAATTAAGTGCAAGTATTGCAAAAGCTGATGCTGTAATGTGCCAGCCTTAGCATTCAGCAACCAGAAGAAAGGGGTAGGTGAAAAGCCAAACTCCTGGTATTCCTGCCAACTCTTACCGAGGATCATGAATCTTGAGTAATGACCAAAAGAATACAATTGCAAATAAAAGCGGCAGAAATGGGATTCCTCCGAAGGGTCTTTGGAGTAACTTTACTTGATAAAGTGCATAGCTCAGAGACCAGAGAGTCACTCCTGGTAGAGCCGCTACTTCTCCGAATTGAGAGATCACAACTCCGATATTAGGAGCATGTGGCTAGAATGTCTCAGTAAAGAATCGCTGGACACATTTTACAGGCAAAACCAACCGGCAAGAGACCTAGAGGTAGACCCTCCTGAGTAAGATAGTTGGATAACATTCATGAGCTTGGCTGGTCACGCTTTGGGATCCAGCTGGATCAGTTAGAGATGTTTGCTTCAGACAGACTCGCTGGAAGGAGTGTTGGAGAAGGACTCTGCCCCCACGACCCTCTCAGAAATACGTGGGCGAAGAAGAAGAATATATTGTCAATCTACTTTTCAATTTACATATATATTTGCGTATAATACCAATATGCGCACTACATATGTTAGCAGAAAACCGCTCGCGGGCGGTTTTCCTGCTAGTGAGTTTAAAAGAAAGTGTTAAACTGCGTTGTTAATAAATAAATGAAACGTTGTTTTACCCTCCCATTTCCAATTCACCAAACGCTATCATGACTGTATGTGTGTGTTTGTGTGAATGTGTGAATGTGTGCTTGTGTAAATGTATATGTGTGAAAGTATGAGTATTTGTGTGAACGTATCTCCGTGAGCGTGCATTTGTATAAGTTTGTGTTTGCGTGATTATAGTTATATACTCATAATAGCTATATACTCATACATATAGATGTATGTATGTGCACATACATACACATACGCGTCAACGTGTAGAAAACCATAATCACTCTACCAGTATCTCTCTCATCACACACTCTCTCTTTCTATATATATGGTAGTTGAAGTGGTGCTTTTTGGCGACGATATACCGGAAGTGTAGAAATTTGAAACTTTGAAAAGAAGTTAAATTTTAAATAAACAATAATATTATTTATATTAAATTTAAGAAAAATTTACGAAATTTAGTACATAAATTGTGTAATATTCATTCATTATTTATTCAAAGTGGCGGTGGATTGGCAGTATCGATAGAGGGTCGGACGCCATACTTTGATGCATTGAGTTACGGCCCTCACCATTCTGAGTTCAAATCCCGTCGAGGTTAACTATGCTTTTCATCCTTACGGGGTCGAGTAAATCAAGTACCAGTAATGTACTGGGTAATTTGCTGTCTTTGTACCAAAAGTAGAAACAATTATTTATTCAAAGTAATCCAACTTATTTTACTAACTGGATTAAAAGAAATAAACCGTACGCAGTCCCGCACTCCTTTCTTTATTATAGTTTAGATCAGTAGATATATTTATTGGGTTATTACTACGGTTTTAGGTATGTGGCAAATATTGTATAGATAGCGACATCGTTGGCATGTTAAATTTTCTGTTTTTCTATATTTGAAGACTACATTAACAGATGTGATAATTCTGTATTTAGTCTATGAGTATTACATCTAAGGTGGATGAAAAACAGTTCTGAATATGTATACAGAATGTTATACGAAGAACAGAATTTAAAATCGATGGAAGATAAACCTTAGTCAAAGCCGCCGTCTCTATATACGTTTGGCTAGTTAACGTTTTCCAACATAGCTCAGCAATTCTGAGAGGAATGAAAGCCGATTAATCGATCCAGTACTTAACTGGTAATTTATTTTGTCGACCCTGCAAGGATGATAAGGAAAACTGAGTAAAATCTGAACTGGAGGAATTATTAAGTGACGTTATGCAATGTGATGCTGAGAGGATATGGCGGGGTGTTAAAATGTTCAATATTTCCATTATCAGAAACTAGGCTTTTTTAACTTAGTCATTATATTTCCATTATCTAGAAAAACGTTTTGATATGTTATATGTAGCGATGCTAGAAATACGTATATATTTTGATTTTCTTCACGTTACTAAATATTGTATTGTCAGCAAAAATGTGTGTTCTTGAATTGTTAAAATCTTACCATCACATAGGTCTAGCATTGGAAGTGGTATGTGTGTTTGCTTTAGGTTTTCGATTCATTTTGAATAAAACTGGCTTCTAGTCGGAAAGTAAGAATAAGATAAAATTGGTGGGGTCAGATCATATATATGCTTGTGCATCACCCTGCCTTGTACTCACGATTATATTTCTGTATATCTGTGTAAGCATCTCTCTCTCTTTATGTACATATATATATATATAATATCAATAACATTAATAAATGGAAAATATCTTTATGAAACCATATTTATTTTATTTTACATATTTCAAGGGTACCAATATTTTGGTACGCTTTCGTCAGATAAAATACAATATTTGGTTTAAAGATAGTGACATATCCTCATATGAACTTAATGTTATGAGTTCATTGTGGATACTGCTTCCAATCTGTTATAAATTAACTTTGTTGAGTAATCAACAAAACAAATAAGTCAGTGTTTATATTTATATATATATATATATATACACACACAAAAATAAATATGAAAATAAATAAATAGACATAAGTCTTTGATAATTGATCAAATAGCAGAATACGTTATCCAAAGATATAAATTATTTAAGCAAATCTGTATGTAAATATGAAATAGGAATTGAAATAGAAATATTTGCAATATCATTTTAAAAACTAGAGCAGTGCCGGTGATTGAGTGCTACCACCACCGGTTATAGAACCGGCAATTTCAATTGCCACAGACTGTTAAGTGTTCAATCCCTGATGAAAAAGAAGTTAGAATATAGATGAGGGGATCGACTGTTCGATCTCTGTCTTTTGGCTTTTTCCTTACTCCGGTTTGTTCGTTTCAGCTCCGCCTGACTCGGCTGGGCGGCTACAATCGGAAGGTTTTCAGCGTCCTTCGGTTTCGCCGCTTGTTGTACGGCTGAAATGAAGTCAAATCTGCAAATACTGAGACACTCATTCTCTCAAGCAAGGCTGTGATTTTAGTCGAGATCCGATGATGTAGGGGAAAATGTTCATGCATCTCGGTGTCGTGCTCACGAAGGCAAGAGGCTGAAGTAAGTGTCAGAATTGCAAGTTCCTGTCCGGTAATACACCATCTTCAGCATTTGGCCATAACAAAAAAGGAGGTATGCGTAAAAGTCAAACTCGCTATCTTCAGGACGGTATTCACGAGAAACATTAATTATGGTGATGAATATTTCGTAATTACCGTAAAATACGATCGCGAAGAGAAGCGGCCGAAATGATGTTCCCCCAATGGATCACTGGAGCAACGTTTCTCGATAAGAGAGCAATGTTCAGAGATCAGAGAACCGTTCAAAGCAGAGTCGCTACCTCTCCGGATTGAGGCATCTTCACTAATATAAGCAAATGTTTAGAATGTCAAACTAAAGAAGAAAGATTTTATGGGTAAAACCTACCGGCAGGAGAGCGAGCGATAAAATGGTGGCAATACGGCTGGATAACGTCCAAGGCTCGGCTGGTCTCGGCTGGGGATCCAGCTGCATTATTTGGAGATGTTTTTTACTGACAGGATCTACTAAAAGGCGTGATTAAGTATTTTCTCCCAGGAAGTAATAAGTGAGCCAAGAAATATATATATAGAAGTAGTTCCACCGCGGTTTGAAGATCCGCATGAGGTGAAACATTTGTTCTCGGTATGGTGAACCAACTGTTGTGAAACTACTTCTAGCTAACTAATCCCATGTACATAGTGCTCTAATACTACGGATATGATCCTCCAGTGTTCTACCTCTCTCTCTCTATCCCCCCTCTCTCTCTATATATATATAGATTGAGAGAGATATAGATAGATACATATCTGTGATTAATTCAATTTATACAGATACAGAAATACATAGATACACACAAATACATACACACAGACATCCATATATATATATATAAGTATATGCAAGTATTATTCCTTTTTTTCCACAACAAAATGTAACCAGTAGCATTATACATTTATATATTTTGTGTAAATATTTGTCAAATTAAAATATATTTTCATTTCTTGTTTTCTGAAACATTCCCTGAAAGACATTTTGATATCTTGTTAATGTATTTACTTCTGTATTTTCCTGTCTTGATTTGCATAATTTTAAGAAGAAAAATACAAAGACTATTTTCCATGTTTTTCATAAATATAGAATGTTTGTACTCATGTAAAAAGGAAACAGGCTTATATATATATAAAAGATGGTTTTATTCGTATCTCCCTATTTTATTCGTTATACGTATATATACATACATATATATATATATATATATATATATATATATATATATATATATATATATATATATATATATATATATATATATATATATATATATATATATATATATTTACCTACATTCAAACAGATGCATAGCTACACGGATACATACACACATATACATATACAGAAACACACACACATTTATATATATCTATATATATATATGTATTTATATATACACTGACACACACACAAACATATATCTATATCTATATATATATATATTTATGTTTATATTTATATATATATATACATATATATATATATATATATATTAGAAAGTGAGGTTTTTTTTACAAAATGAAAAATAACCGAGGTGTCCTACACGAGTGGAAGTATAAAGGAAAAGGGGATGAAATCGAAAATGCAACTGAAGTCTTATTTTTTTAAAAAATATATATATTTATTTGGTTCCTTTACCGGTTTCGCAGTTCTTCTGCTTTTCAAAAAGTGAGTTGAGATGGAGGGTCTGTGGTTTTTCTCACATCTGGTTGGTCTCTAAATGTTACTTGTTTTATATGGAAAAAGTTGCTCGAAAACCAGGTTTTTCGAGAAGCTACAAATAAAAACCGCCGTCGTCATTTGCCGTCGAGATGGCCTATGCAGATTCGACCCACTTCTGATGAAAATGCTGGTCCGAAGTGGGTGATAGTGTTTGACAAAATAATTAAACTGTGTCCTTAGATTGTGTATATAATTATTATATACTAGCTGAAATACCCGGCGTTTCCCGGGTTACTGCTGTGCTTATTCAGATTATTAAACAATAAATATGAAGATATGTATTTTTCTCATAACTATTTCAAAATATCTATATTTTATTTAAAAAATTCAAAATTGTAGTAATAATGGAATTTAGAAATGAAATTTTGTCAATCTTGAAACACCTTAGGGTAAACAATATTCATCGTGTAATCTTTGGTTGATGTCCAAATGAATAAATTGTTGCTACACACTCACACACATACACACACACACTCTCATATACATATAGTAAAACAAACACACACATACATACATTCACGCAGACACATGCATAGCTTTTCACCGCATTTTTGGTCAGCTGATACATATAACTAGATGTGTGTGTGTGTATTTAATCACGTACCTAATGAAAGTGCACACACACACACTCACAGACACATACATGTTCATATACAAAATGTGACAAAGGTGCGTTGTTTTCTATTGTTTTAATGCAAATGAAAATAAAAATGTATCACGAATACACTCTCACACACAGACACTCTCACATACACTCACACACACATACACTCTCACATATACTCACACACACTCTCATATACCCACACAGTCTTACATTCACGCACACCTCTCTGTCATCACATATGTATCTGTATGTGTAGATGTGTGTGTTTAATTGTCTGTGTGTAAGATAAGGTGTATGCAACTTACGTAGTAATGAATTCGCAAACACACTCACAGACACATACACACTCATATACAAAATGTGACGCGTCGTCATGGTCGTGGTGGTGGTGGTGGTTTACTATAGTTCACTATAGAAATGTTATTTTAGTTAAAATATTATATATTTTAATCCAAATGAAATTAAAAATTATATCTTGACACTACCGGGGTCTAATACTATTACCTGGTAAAATTTGATTTGTTGATTTGTCTAGTCGTTTGAGAATACATAGGAACAGACAGACAGACACACAGAAAGACAAATAATTTTATACAGAATTTTATACAGATGTATGACGAAGCCGCAGAGACAGAAATACATTAAGCGATGTAAAACTAAGTGGCTAAACAAATATTCCCTTTACTGCAGTTTCACAAGAAAAAGATCAGAATCGACTTTTTAGAAATTAATTAAGTTAATTCGCTTTGCTAGAACTTGTTGTAACCTCTTCACTTCAGTCACACTCCTCGACTCTCACAGCATGTAACACAGTAGAACGAAAGATTAAATATTACTGGGGTTTGAGAGACCGCCTTCTTTTTGTGCCGGTTTCCGTAGAGGCATCTGATGATCCCTGATTTCAAACTGATGTTTTCCTTCACAAAATCTATAATGTTACAATATTTAGATGTATTTTTGTTTCAGGGTGTAAGTGAGACTACGCCTGAACATTTGTATGTTTCTGTTCGTGTGTACGTGATGCACTGTGAATTTTGTGTTTTCTGGTTTAATGTGAAGAGAATGCTATCACCCATGATGTTTACTTTTAGAAAAACTTTTGACTTTGGTGGGAGGAATGCTGGACGTTACTTTCAAATAGCAACGTGCTCCCAATGAAAGACCAGTTTGTTGTGTTAAACTCAAGAACTCAGAACTTCAATATGCGTAAAATATTTTATTAGGTATCTCGACTGACCTGACAATTCTTCTGTCAGTCTAACACACAAGAAAGCTACTTTATTTTATCGAACCTGAAACTACCACGGCGTTATTTGTACTGCAGTCATAGGACCGTCATTAAAGGTCTATTTGATCATATAAACCATAGGTTATATATTTTACGGTAATTATCGTAAAGAGACACGAGAACGGAACAAACACAGACAGCCGCATCTGTGATTTTGTTTATTTCGTGCAAATAACTATTCAGTTATCTATACATTATATGGTTGTATACAAACATCGACCATGCATACATAGCTATACACACACGGGCCCGTTTATTTATTTTTAATATGGGCTTTCGTCTACTAACTACGCTTCATATTAGTGTTGGAATATATAAGTAAGTATTTTATCATGAGTTACATATGAAACATAGAAATGAAGTGAACCACTATTATCTTGAACACGTGTTCAAATACATATTCAAATATGACATACTACTACAGTGCTGTATACGTGTATATCTAATATATATTTGTGAAATGGGCGGTGGTTGAAATTCAGATGTGCACGGTTAAATGGTAGTAGACGTAGTCGGACGGACATGAAAATGTACACACCTATGTAAAAAGTGCCAAGGAAGCAAATAGACGAGGTTTCAAATCTCTAACTTAAAAAATGTGGTCCCTGGGGTCCCAAAACTATCGCGTTCGGTGAGTTATTTCCCGCTGTTCTAATACTAACTCATCAATTTATTTCGCTGCGTTCTTTTGCAGCTTTCTTTCGCTGTTAACGTACAGTAACATTTTACGAAATGCCAATTCGAAAACGGTCACTGTTTTCCATAAAAATATATAAAACCCTTAAAATGCGAAGAAGGGAGTCATGTTCTGAAATACGTTTTTTCAGATATCATTTTCATTTTATTTCTAATACATGTTAACCACCACTAACAGTAAGTAGAATTTTTCGATTCATTGTCTTATTTAAAATAACATATCAAAGACAACGTCATTTCGCTGTTAATAAATTTTGGCTACTACAGTACGTTTCATTTTCATTTTTAAAATACAATTGCTCTATATTAAATTTAAATAATTCTATAACGATCATACAGTACTGTTTTAATAAATCGATTCTGCAGTAGAATTTTACGAAATGCCAAAACGAAAAAGGTAACTGTTTTCTAACAAAAGAAATAAAACCCTTACATTGCGAACCCCTAGTTCTAATACTGGGGTTAGTTGTTTCCCCCTCTTCTAATAAATATCTAATATATAGAGGCCCCTCTTGCTGACCAGGACAATCAAAGTGTAAACTATCATACAGTACCGTTTTATGAAATTACTTCTGCAGTACCATTTTACGAAATGCCAAACCGTAAACAATCACTGTTTTCCATCAAAAGAAATAAAACCCTTAAATTACGAAGAAGGGAGTCATGTTCTCAAGTACGTTTTTTCAGATATCATTTTCATTTTATTTCTAATACATGTTAACCACCACTAACAGTAAGTAGTATTTTTCAAATCATTGTCTTATTTAAAATAACATATCAAAGACAACGTTATTTCGCTGTTAATAAACTTTTGGCTACTACAAGCTTCCATGGTTACGGAGAAAATCGATGAAACAGGAATTTCCCATTCAAATTGAACTGAGCGTAATCTGTGAACGCAGAAGTAAATATTTAGAGAAACGTTGCGACCGAATGAAAACAGGAAGACGATATTTTGATTCGTGAATACGTTCCCTGGCAATGAACGGAAAAAAGCGAGGATAATAGGTCGTTATGTGGAGCGTGAAGAACAATTTCATGCAAAGCCAAGACCAAGTTTATGGTATAAATGGAGTCGTTAGACTAACATTCTATTTAAAATAACAGAATGATTTCCAGCCCCGGAGTTTAAGAATTATGTAAATAAAATTGAAAACGAAGATGACAGAGGTTATTAAAATAGTAAAAGTAAATAGTGAAGATTTAGGCCAGTACATACGTATGCCCCGACGGACATACACATACATACGCACACACAAATACATACCCCCCCCCATACACATACATACATACGCACACACACACACACACACACACACACACAAACACACACACGAACGCACGCGCGTATGTATAAAACATGCATTTCTACAGTATTTTTACCAAACTTGAGACATAGGTTACTTATGTACTCCGGATGGTCATGGCCACTGTCATTTTTCCAGATATTGATTATAGGGCCCCCCGACAGATAACCCCTTTAACCATTTTAACCATTTCCTTGGAGTCGACTGAAGCACTGCAGTGCAATGCAACAAAACGTCATAACTTCTGGAGTCCACAACCGATTTTCACAAAACTTGACACATGGCTAAGTTTGTCCTACAGATGAATGTGAACTCTCAGAATTGGCACATATTGGGTAGGGGATTCCTGGGGCAGGAACCCCCTTTTGGAAAAAGCCGATGATTTTGTAAAAGTATAGTTTTCGAAGCAGCACTGAAGTATTGACATAAATGGTATACACAACTTCTATTTAATATCCGAGCAACGCCGGGTACCTCTTCTAGTATATATATATATATATATATATATAAGCATTATATAAACATACTCGCTATATGCATATATGCATACACCTAGACACACCCACCTATATATACATATTTATATACGAGTGCATTACTCATATATTATATAACACACACAAATGTATATAATTAAATATATATATATATATAACAAAGGAAATGTGGTAAGGAACCAGATGGACCATAACACACCAGAGTACATAATACTTAGGGTAGTAGAGTGGGAAATAGGAAAAAAGTATGACCCTGACGGCAGAGCTCACGCCGTTTCGACGACTATTTCTGGACTAAATTAGAATTTTAGCCTGGTGAATAAATAGCCGAACTTGTCAAAGGGGTACTTCCTTATATGGGAAGATTTCAGTTGTCAAGAGGATTGGTTAAAATTTGTTGTAAACACAAATAAGTCTATCATGGCATTTGGTGGGAGGTAGGGGTGGCTGAACTTGCCTGTAGAATATCTGCTAATGAGCAGATATTCGACGAACACGCGCCTCATTACAACCAGGCCCTCAAGCGGAGTGGCTTTCGGGAGAAAATATCCTTTTATGCAGCTTCCCTTAGCGGAACCAGCCGGCGACACAGCTGCTCACGCAATGTAACGTGGTTCAATCCATAATGCCGGGGTGGCAACACCTATCGGGAAAATCTTCTTTAGATTCCTCGAAAAACGCTTCCCACTACAACACCGCTACCACAACATAATCAACAAAAACACCATCAAACTCTCCTACAACACCACACCTAACTTCGCACAAAACATCGTCTCCTCAAACAACAAAAAACTCAACCCCTATGGAAGAAATAACCTAGACATAAGTGGAGAGCCGCCCAGGAGGTGTAACTGCCCTTATAGATCTACGTGCCCCCTCAACAACAAATGCCGAGAACGTAACGTGATCTACCAGTGCAACGTGAGGACGGACACCTCCAAAAAAGCTTATATAGGATTAACCGCGTGTGACTTCAAGACCCGGCTCTACCAACATCGACATACTTTCCGAAACCCTGTCCGGCGACATGCCACTAAACATTCGGACCACATCTAAGACCTCCAAGATAATAATATAACCTACAATTTCACTTGGAGCTTACTGTATAGAGCTAACTGTTACAGGGGAGGACGCCGTCCGTGTAACTTATGCTCGTAGGAAACATTACAAATGCGGTGCGGTTTTCGAAGGACAACTCCTGAACAAGAAAGACGCACTGGTAACCGCATGCAAACAGATTGCGTAGGACTTACCTCGCCCTCAAACCCCATAACGACTCGGGTAGGTAGAAAAGGGCTGATACCCCCCCCACCCCACACACACACACACTTGCCGAATAAGTTAGGGGAAACCCCAGCTTACATAGGTTGATGTATCTCTTTTCTTTTCCTCTTTGTCTTCTTCTTCTTCCTGTCTCATCCTATCACTTCCTTCCACCCCCTATTTCCTCCCTCGTCTGCTTTACCCCTTTCGCCTACCCCGATGCAGCCCATCGGGCCTCTGTAGCTTCAGTTCTCCCACCCCTGTAATTTTAAGATAGAATTGGCCGAATATGTTTTACTAACTACTTATAGCAGATGTGATAAACCCCTTTAATTTTGTATCAGTTTTGTTACTACTCAATTTCTACAAGATTTTTCTATTCTCAACTTATTAACCTGTAATTGTAAGATAGCATTGTTATATTTTTCATTCATTTCTCACTATCTACGTTTTTTTTTTTTTTGTTTATTTCTATTATCTTTTATTGTCTCCTACTCTCATTCGATTTATCTATTCTATAACCTCCCTCCTCCACTTCATACACTATCCTTAGAATGTTCTGTATACATATCAATTTCAACGCTTGACCGCTCCACTCACTCCCCTATTGTTCTACAGGCAAGTTCAGCACCCCTACCTCCCACCAAATGCCATGATAGACTTATTTGTGTTTACAACAAATTTTAACCAATCCTCTTGACAACTAAAATCTCCCCATATAAGGAAGTACCCCCTTGACAAGTACGGCTATTTATTCACCAGGCTAACAATTCTTATTTAGTCCATAAATAGCCGTCGAAACGGCATGAGCTCTGCCGTCGGTGTCATACTTTTTCCTATATATATATATATATATATATATATATATATATATATATATAAATATAAATGATTCTTTCAGTAGAAAATGTTGAAGAGATTTTTTCAGTGAGATATCAAAACATTAGTTTATTTACAATAGCGGTTTCAGCATTATATCATTGACAATTACGGAATGTTTATTCAGAGAATTCTCTGAAAATTAATTTTTCTGTGAAAATAAATTTTTCTTTCCCTCTTTTATTTTAATTTCTTTTATTATTATTATTATTATTATTATTATTATTATTATTATTATTATTATTATTATTATTATTATTATTATTACAGTTGCATTTATCTTGCTTTATGTTCATACGAGTTACCACCAAGTCACAACCAGTGACCTCAAGAGACAACAAGGTCCGCCATTTTCAAGAAAGAACATACATACTCACACATGCATCTTTAGTGTTTAGACTTGTGATGTACTTATATTGACAGAATCTTCCTTAGTATAAGGGCAGTACTCATTAGTACTATCTTTTGTATTTCTCCTATACGCGAGTTTCCTGGGATTTGCGATAAGTAATAATTAGACCCCTTAGGTATCATTTGCAGAGCGCCTACAACCACTGGTATTGTTTTAGTTCTCAATTTCCACATCTTTCCAATTTCTATCTCCATATACTCTATACTTGCTCAATTTTTCAAATGTTTTTATAGATACATTCTTGTCTATTGGAACAGACATATCAATTAGCAGGCATACCCTCTTTTTAAAGTCCTTCAATATTATATCAGGTCTATTTGCATCTATTTTTCGGTCTGTTTGGATGCTAAAGTTCCACAAGATTGAGATGTGATCTTTTTCAAGTATGGGAGGTGGTTGATGCTCCCACCAATTCTTTTGATGGGGCAGGTCAAAATGCTTACACATTATCCAATGTATGCATTGTGCAGCTCTGTCATGCCTGTTTAGGTATTCGGTTGGAGCTATAGGACTGCACATTGAAATTATATGGTCAATGGTCTCTGGTTGTTTTTTGCATACACTGCATAATGGGCTGCATCCATTTTTTATTATGTTGGCTTGGTAATTTTTTGTTGGCAGACACTGATCTTGTGCTGATATAATCAGTCCTTCAGTCTCCGATTTCAGTCCAGAGGATGCCAACCACTGATGGGTTAAAGTTTTGTCAACATCAGGATTGTTAGCTCGCTCTGGGTATTTTCCATACAGAGGCTTTTCTTGCCATTTCTTAGCCAGTTTCTGTAGCAGTTCTTTCTTTGCAGTTACTTTTACCTGCTTTGCTTTTTCTGTGTTTTCCATTTCAGCAGTAAATGGGACTTCTGAAATTTGTAGTCCATTAGTGTATCTTTGTGCATCTTTTGTAATGGAATATGATCTTTTGATGCTTTCGTGTTTCAAGACGAGTTTGATCATCCAATCATGTGATTCCCTTAGATATGTAGATAATCCAATTGTTGCAGTTTTCAACGCAATGTCTAACTGGATTAACCCACGTCCTCCTTCTTTCCTAGGGAGATATATTCTATCTATATCTGCCTTAGGGTGATGCATTCTGTGCATGGTTAAGAATTTTCGAATGTTTGTATCGAGCCTACGGATCTCTGTGCTTGACCAGTTGATGACATTGTAACTGTAGGTTACTACTGGTATGGCAAGCGTGTTTATGGCATCGATCCTATTCCTTGCATTCAATTGCGTTCTTAAGATTGCTCTGACTCTGCGGTAACATTCCTTCCTTATCCTTTCCCTCATTGTCGAGTGCTTCATTCCGTCTCCTTCACAAACACCTAGATATTTGTAAGTTTTTTCTTGATCAAGTTCTCTTATCACGTTCCCCCGATCAAGATTAATGTCTGAACTCTTCAGCAGCTTTCCTCTGGTGAACGTTGCTTTGGCGCATTTATCTAGTCCAAACTCCATTTTAATGTCATCACTGAACTGCTCCACAGTGGATAATAGCCCTTGCAATTGTTCATCATTTTTTGCAAATAGTTTCAGGTCATCCATGTAGAACAAGTGATTAATGGTTTTTTCATAGACTTTATATCCATGTTTTGTTTCATTGAGCATTTTACTTAATGGTATAAGTGCGATGCAGAATAAAAGCGGTGATAAAGAGTCTCCCTGAAAAATTCCACAATTAATATTAACTTCTCCAGCTTCCAGTGATTTTGTTTCACTATTCAAAAGGAGTGTCGTTTTCCATGTCTTCATACTGAATGACAAATACCTCCTGGCAACGGGGGATATTTTGAAAATCTCTAAACATTTTTCAATCCAACTGTGTGGCAAACTATCGAATGCTTTTTTATAATCTATCCAAGCAGTCGATAGATTGTTGTGTCTATTATGACAATCTTCCAGTATCATTTTGTTAACCAAAAGCTGATCCTTACAGCCATATGAGCCTCGTTTACACCCTTTCTGCTCAATGGGAAATAGGTCATTTGTTATCAGGTGGTCATATGTGTATTCAGTTAGGACTGATGTTAAAATTTTATACATTGTGGTCAATCAAGTTATCGGTCTGTAATTTTTGGGATTGTTTGTCTCATCATTCTTCGGAAGCAGGAATGTAATGCCGTTAACTAGCCATGATGGTATCTTTTCTGGCTCCTTAACTATTTCATTGTAAAGTTGGGCTAACAGCTCATGAGACTCTGTGAAGGCATTTATCCAAAAATTTGTATTTTGTCTTTTCCTGGGGATTTCCATTTGCTGGTTTTTCTTAGAGCCAAGCGCAACTGTTCAACTGTTATATTTTCCCATATTTGTTTCTCAAGGTGAGCTGTATCTTTCATTTGTCTGTCTATCCATGGGGCATGTATGTTATGAACTTTTTCTTCGGCCCAGATCTTTTCCCAGAATTCTTGCACTTCCTCCTTGGGTGGTATTGATTTAGCAGTTATTGTTGACTTACCAATTTTTCTGTAGAAGTTTATTTGGTTGTTTTTGAACATATTATTGTTCTTATAGAATCTAGATCGTTTTTCAAAGCGCCTTATACGAGCAGCTTTGGCCGACACTTTTTGCTTGATTATTTCTATCAGCATGTCTATGTCACTTGTTGATTTTATACTGTACTTTCTTTTCAATTTTCTAAGTTTAGTTTGTTTAACATGTTCACCTACTTTATAGTTTGTTAAAATTTCTATGTCAGATCGGAGAAGGTTTATTTGGCGAAATTTTATTTGGGAATTCCTTTGTCTTTTCATCTTCACTCCACATAAGTGAGTGGTGACTTTAGCCGATGCATATTAGAGATGATTTAAATCAGTAATGTTTAGTTTGTTTGTGATGATAATGTTTTTGAGAATTATGTTAGTCTTGTGTATTATCTTTTGGTTCTGTTTGGAGTTCTGGATCTTAGGGATGGTGTCTCGTTGCCCCATGTCAGATTCTTTCATTTTCATCAATTCAATCATAATTTCATCCTTCAAGTTGGCAAGTTCATTCTCATTCATTTCTTTATCATTTACGATCTCATTATTTTCATTTGGAGTTTTTCATCTTGAGCATGCACTCCCTCCACTTTTTCGACCCTTTCTTTAATTTGTTCTGTTGCCAGTGATTCCGCCCCAACCCTAGGATTCGAAGTGTTACAATTTACTTCGTTTTCATTGAAACATGTTTCATTTTCCCTTCGCTGACTTTGTGCTAATAGCTTGATCTGATCAATTTCCATATCAGTTAGTAACTTTTTTCTTACAATATTTCTTCGTATATTGGCTAGTTTGTTACTGTCAATATAGCCTCTGTTTTCGGGATGTTTCTTTTTTCAGTTGATATATGTCTCTTCTGTATTCGATGTATTTGATGGGTAGTACATGGCAGTGTAGAAAGCCTCAAGGACTTCTTTATTATCTTCCCTTGACCATTTTTCTCTCTTTTTCTTTTGATTTCTTGGTGGTGAGCATGGAGGGCCAATAGTAGGAGTATTCCGGTTATGGGAGGTCTCCAGCTCCGAAGTGATGGGAAGGCGTGAACCATTAGCTGAGTTTTCGACCCCAGTCTGGTTCCTCTCTGAGGGACGCGGCCCTTTTTTACCCGGGTGACGGCCGATCCGGTATGAGATTTTATCATTAGACATTTACTTTATTTTGTCGCATTTTATCCTTATCCGCCAAGGGGTAATCATTTCGTGTTGCCACTTCTAGAACAAGTGTCAACCAAGACTAGATGGGTCGTTCTCTTCTAGAGATACGGCTATTCCCCGCCGGCCGCCATCCCGGTATTTCTTGGTCACGGGGTTTTCTTTTTGTTGTTTTTTTTTAAATTGTTATTAGCATGAGTGATTCCTTAATGTGAGCATTGCGTGGCTTAAGAATGAAATTATTAATAATTGTCTCCACTCCAGGCACAAGGGCAGCAATCACCCAGTGCATTACAATAATATAATATACTTTTTGCTGAAGTTTCCTGTTATTGTTGTTGGCTATGTCGGTGGTGGTGCTGGGGCTTTTTATATTGTTGGTGAGGAAGGGAGGAGCCAGCAGTGCCATAGTTTTTAACGTTTGACCGGTGGCCAGGTCACTAAGTCAATCTATTTATATCTTTTGCTAGCCTCTCCCTTGTCTAGTGATACCGCCACCTTCCCCTTTCTTAAGTTAACAGGGGAATAGTGGTGGTAGCAATGAAGGAGTGGTGGCGGCGGTGATGGGATAGTGGTAGCAATGATGGATGGAGTGGTGGCGGTGGTGGCGTTGTCGTTACTGAGTTTTGTGATATGTAGTATCTATGAGTTTGTGTCGCGTATGTTTAATATATGTGTTAAATAAACTAGTTTTGTTTGATCTGTAGTATCTATGCGTTTGTGTCGCGTATGTTTAATATATATTGTGTTGACATATTCCCGTAAAATTGGAATTAAACATTTTGTTAAAACTTGAGACAATAATAATAGTAATTATCATTATTATGATGCTGGGATTGGTGGTGGTGGTGGTGAAATTGCCGTTATCTGGCTGTTATATTTAGTGTGATGGGGTAGGTGGTGTATCAAGTTTCTGGTGTTGGTGAAATTGCTGTTATTTGGCTGTTCTATATAGTGTAGAAAGAGGGAGTTTTCTTCCATTTATAACCATTTTCTTATTTGAATACAAAATATATAATACAAAATTGAATATTTGAGCGATATAACAATATAATATGGATCCGAAATTTTATGAGACTTGATTCGGTGGTTTATGCATCATTTGTACTAAGAATTGTTATTTCACAATTGATTTAAATATGTTAAAAATCAAAAACTTACGGGACCGATTTCATGACCTACTACCACCACGTGCGTCTTCTTCCCTTATCTTATTATTATTATTATTATTATTATTGTTGTTATTCCTTGAATCTCAGTCATTGATGTTGGTTAACTGGAAAGTCCGTTGGATTGAATATCAAGCCACTACCTGCAGCCTCAGATATTCAGGACGTATCGGAGGGTTCTTGCTGTTCCAAGCAAGCATGCCTTTTGAAGCGTTCCAAAAAGCGTGAAGGGGCCGATTTTCTTTAACCATCCCTGGAAACTTTTGGAGATAGTCCCCAGTGCGCCTATGACAATCGGGATCACTTTGACTTCATGGCAGTTCAAAATCCTTTTCACCTCCCACTTTAGGTCCTGGTATCGGTTAATTTTCTCCCTCTCCTTCTCATGCACTCTCGTGTCGAACGGGCAGGCCACATCCACAATCAGACACGATCGTTTTTCTTTGTCCACAACCACCAGGTCAGGTCTATTGTGTTCCAGTTTTTTGTCCGTCTGTATCCTAAAATCCCACAGCACCTTCACCTGATTGTTCTCCATCACCGCCTCTGGCCTATGCTCATACCATTTCTCAGAATGTGGTAAATTGTTTACTTTGCACAGGTGCCAGTGGATCACCCTGCCCATCACATCGTGTCTCCAGCCCTTATAGTGGGTCTGGGCTAGGTGTTTACACTCGGACACAATGTGAGCCACAGTCTCCTCTCTCTCTCCACAGATCCTGCACAGTGGGCTAGCCTCCTCCTTGTAGATATGGTGCTTCAACCACTTCGTTTTGAGGGCCTGCTCCTGCGCAGCCATTAGCATTCCTTCTGTAGCCTTTTTGAGGTCTCCTCTTCTCAACCAGTTCCATATCTGTGGATCTCTAAATTCAGTTTTCTCAAAGAAGGTACTATGAAGGGATTTTCCCTTAAGGCTGCTCTTCCTCCTTGATGTTATTTCCTCCTTGGACATCCCCTGGCCTACTGTCCCCTCCTTCAGTGCAGTTCTGAGCATTGGCTCCTTACTATAGGTCACGTATTTGTATATGTTGTTTTTCTCCATCTGAACACAGTCCTCTATGCTGATAAGACCTCTTCCACCCTCAGATCTCCTTAGGTAGAGTCTATCGACATCACTCCTCTTGTGGAACATGTTGTAGATAGTCAATAGCTTCCTAGTCTTCCTATCCATTTCTTTTTGTTCAGCAACATTCCATCTCAGAATTCCCGCACTGTACCTAATAATAGACACAGCTCGGGAATTTACTGCGCTTATGGCATTTCTGCTGTTCAGATGTGACTTCAATACGCTCCTTACTCTCCGAATGTATTCAGTTCTTAACAATTCCTTCATTTTTTTGTTCTTTATGCCATCAGCCTCCAGAACGCCCAAATACTTGTATCCTTCCTCAGAGTCAATTTCCTTTATCATCTCACCTGTTGGTATCTGGATCCCGTTACTTCTGCTCAACCTACCCCTCTTCATCACAATGACTCCACATTTACCAATACCAAACTGCATACATATATCACTGCTGAAAATACGGACAGTGTCAACAAGCACATCCAACTCCTTCTCACTTTTCCCGAAGAGCTTAAGATCGTCCATGAAGAGGAGGTGATTGATGGTAAGCTCTCCCCTTCCCAACTTGTATCCTGCTCTCACTTTTCGCAGCATAATGGTCAAGGGCATCAGGGCAAGGACAAACAACAGAGGGGACAGGCTATCTCCCTGGAAGATACCTCTCTTGATCTTCACGCTTCCCAAGGATACTCCAGTTGATGTCAACTCTGTCTCCCAGGACCCCATACTCCTGCCTAGCAACTGTCTGATGTTATCTGCCACCCTGAAGATCTCCAGGCTTTTGGTGATCCAGGAATGAGGCACAATGTCAAATACCTTTCTGTAGTCTATCCATCCCATGGCAAGATCAGTGTGTCTCCTCCTGCAATTCCCCATTACCATCTTATCAATAAGTAACTGGTCCTTTGTACCACGTGACTTCTTTCGGCATCCTTTCTGTTCGTCCGGTAACAAGTTGTTTGTGTGGAGGTGATGGTAGATTTCCTCAGACACAATGCTCGTCAACAGTTTCCACATTACGGACAGACATGTGATAGGTCTATAGTTGGTAACATCATTACCCTTGATTCGGTGTTTCATTATCAGAACTGTGGTACCTTTTGTCAACCACTCTGGCACCTCACCCGACACCAAGCAGTCATTGAACATGGCCGTCAGCTTCGGGTGGAGGGATGTTAAATGTTTAATCCAATACCCCTGCACACCATCTGGGCCTGGTGATTTCCAGTTGGTTAGTTTTTTGGCCTGCCCCTTAAGAGTTTCAACTGTGATACTCAAATCAGTTTGTTGTTGTGCCTGCTCACCGATCTCCCTCTGTATTGTCTCAATCCACCCTGCCTGGGCATTGTGTCTAACATCCTGCTCCCATATTCCTCTCCAGAATGTTTTAGTTTGCTCCGCCCCAGGGATCAAGTCGTTGCCTCTTTCTTTACCCTCAAGCTGTCCAAACAGCATCTTCTGGTTGTTGTCGAACATGCGGTTCTGTTTATACTGACTGACTCTGTTCTCGTATCGCCTGATTTTTGCACTCTTTGCTACAATGCGTTGCTTCAGTTCCTCTATGATAATATTTAGCTTTTTCCTCCTAGTTTTGTATTTTATTTCCAGTCTATTTTTAGTGCCTATGTTTTTTAGTGTCCCATTCAGTAGTGACTCAAGCTTTCCTATGTCATTTCTCATTTCCCCGATTTGCCCACTCAGTCGCTTCTTCCACCACGGCTCTGCTCTTTCTTGTCTGTTGTTTCCTCTCGCTTTTATACCAAGTAGTTTCCTCACCGTATTTGCTGTTGCTTTGAGGATATTGTTGCACTGGTGAAGGCTCCTCGCCTCAAGGTATGGGATGACTTTGTTTACCTTAGCTGTTGTTTCTTTTAACTTTTTCCTGTCTACAAATCTTAGGTTCATAGGTCTGCCACTATCATTGTTCAATTCATCTACCACTAAATTTAGGATGTCAAAAATTTATTATTATTATTATTATTATTATTATTATTTGCATTTATCTTGCTTTATGTTTATACGAGTTATCACCAAGTCACAACCAGTGACCTCAAGAGACAACAAGGTCCGCCATGTTCAAGAAAGAACATACATATTCACACATGCATCCTTAGTGTTTAGACTTGTGATGTACTTATATTGACAGGATCTTCCTTAGTATATGGGCAGTTCCCATTAGTACTATCTTTTGTATTTCTCCTATACGCGGGTTTCCTGGGATTTGCGATAAGTAGTCGTTAGACCCCTTAGGTATCATTCCCAGAGCGCCTACAACCACTGGTATTGTTTTAGTTCTCAATTTCCACATTTTTCCAATTTCTATCTCCAGGTCCTTATACTTGCTCAATTTTTCAAATGTTTTTATAGATACATTCTTGTCTATTGGAACAGACATATCAATTAGCAGGCATACCCTCCTTTGAAAGTCCTTCAATATTATATCAGGTCTATTTGCATCTATTTTCGGTCTGTTTGGATGCTAAAGTTCCACAAGATTGAGATGTGATCTTTTTCAAGTATGGGAGGTGGTTGATGCTCCCACCAATTCTTTTGATGGGGCAGGTCAAAATGCTTACACATTATCCAATGTATGTATTGTGCAGCTCTGTCATGCCTGTTTAGGTATTCGGTTGGAGCTATAGGACTGCACATTGAAATTATATGGTCAATGGTCTCTGGTTGTTTTTTGCATACACGGCATAATGGGCTGCACCCATTTTTTATTATGTTGGCTTGGTAATTTTTTGTTGGCAGACACTGATCTTGTGCGGATATAATCAGTCCTTCAGTCTCCGATTTCAGTCCAGAGGATGCCAACCACTGATGGGTTAAAGTTTTGTCAACATCAGGATTGTTAGCTCGCTCTGGGTATTTTCCATACAGAGGCTTTTCTTGCCATTTCTTAGCCAGTTTCTGTAGCAGTTCTTTCTTTGCAGTTACTTTTACCTGCTTTGCTTTTTCTGTGTTTTCCATTTCAGCAGTAAATGGGACTTCTGAAATTTGTAGTCCATTACTGTATCTTTGTGCATCTTTTGTAATGGAATATGATCTTTTGGTGCTTTCGTGTTTCAAAACGAGTTTGATCATCCAATCATGTGATTCCCTTAGATATGTGGATAATCCAATTGTTGCAGTTTTCAACGCAATGTCTAACTGGATTAACCCACGTCCTCCTTCTTTCCTAGGGAGATATATTCTATCTATATCTGCCTTAGGGTGATGCATTCTGTGCATGTTTAAGAATTTTCGAATGTTTGTATCGAGCCTACGGATCTCTGTGCTTGACCAGTTGATGACATTGTAACTGTAGGTTACTACTGGTATGGCAAGCGTGTTTATGGCATCCACATTTACCAATACCAAACTGCATACATATATCACTGCTGAAAATACGGACAGTGTCAACAAGCACATCCAACTCCTTCTCACTTTTCCCGAAGAGCTTAAGATCGTCCATGAAGAGGAGGTGATTGATGGTAAGCTCTCCCCTTCCCAACTTGTATCCTGCTCTCACTTTTCGCAGCATAATGGTCAAGGGCATCAGGGCAAGGACAAACAACAGAGGGGACAGGCTATCTCCCTGGAAGATACCTCTCTTGATCTTCACGCTTCCCAAGGATACTCCAGTTGATGTCAACTCTGTCTCCCAGGACCCCATACTCCTGCCTAGCAACTGTCTGATGTTATCTGCCACCCTGAAGACCTCCAGGCTTTTGGTGATCCAGGAATGAGGCACCATGTCAAATGCCTTTCTGTAGTCTATCCATCCCATGGCAAGATCAGTGTGTCTCCTCCTGCAATTCCCCATTACCATCTTATCAATAAGCAACTGGTCATTTGTACCACGTGACTTCTTTCGGCATCCTTTCTGTTCGTCCGGTAACAAGTTGTTTGTGTGGAGGTGATGGTAGATTTCCTCAGACACAATGCTCGTCAAAAGTTTCCACATTACGGGCAGACATGTGATAGGTCTATAGTTGGTAACATCATTACCCTTGATTCGGTCTTTCATTATCAGAACTGTGGTACCTTTTGTCAACCACTCTGGCACCTCACCCGACACCAAGCAGTCATTGAACATGGCCGTCAGCTTCGGGTGGAGGGATGTTAAATGTTTAATCCAATACCCCTGCACACCATCTGGGCCTGGTGATTTCCAGTTGGTTAGTTTTTTGGCTTGCCCCTTAAGAGTTTCAACTGTGATACTCAAATCAGTCTGTTGTTGTGCCTTCTCACCGATCTCCCTCTGTACTGTCTCAATCCACCCTGCCTGGGCATTGTGTCTAACATCCTGCTCCCATATTCCTCTCCAGAATGTTTTAGCTTGTTCCGCCCCAGGGATCAAGTCGTTGCCTCTTTCTTTCCCCTCAAGCTGTCCAAACAGCATCTTCTGGTTGTTGTCGAACATGCGGTTCTGTTTATACTGACTGACTCTGTTCTCGTATCGCCTGATTTTGGCACTCTTTGCTACAATGCGTTGCTTCAATTCCTCTATGATAATATTTAGCTTTTTACTCCTAGTTTTGTATTTTATTTCCAGTCTATTTTTAGTGCCTATGTTTTATTATTATTATTATTATTTGCATTTATCTTGCTTTATTATTATTATTTGCATTTATCTTGCTTTATTATTATTATTATTATTATTATTATTATTATCATTATTATTATTATTATTATTATTATTATTATCGTTAAGGCGGTGGATTGGCAGTATCGGTAGAGGGTCGGACGCCATGCTTTGCAGCAAAGAGTTACGGCCCTTTATGGTCTGAGTTCAAATCTTGCGAGGTTAACTTTGCCTTTCATCCTTACGGGGTCGATAAAATAAAGTACCAGTAATAAACTGAGATAAGTGCTGGCCTTGTGCCAAAAGTAGATTAAATTATTATTATTAGTTTTATCACTATTTGTACAAATATGCAACTTAACAATATTCTGCATATCCGCAATTGACAATACATTTAATACTGAAACCGTTATTGTAAATAAATTTATGTTTTCATATCTCTCTGAAAAAAATCTCCTGAACATTTTCTACCGAAAGAATATTTTTCATTTCTACTATTTGTTTTTATATATATAAACTCGTGTGCTACTTTTCGACATTCGATATATATATATATATATATATACACGTATATGCATGTACCTATATGCGCGTGGTTGAGTGTGTATGTTTATGTTCTGGATATTTATTTATATATTTTTACCCCCTTATTCCTTTTTACCGGTTTTTTCAGCCTCATTTTCATAATTCCTAAATGTTGTGTTCAAATCCATATTTAATAAAAACACCATGTTATTTATTCATTCTGACGACTGAAGACAGACATAACATCTGCCTTCAAGAAACCACTGGTAAATGAAATAATTATCTGATGTTGTTTATTACATAACTAATAAGCTCTGTATCCGGCATAGAACACTCTTTATTACTGTACCTTTCCGACGGAAATACTTCATTTACATATATATATATATATATATATATATATATATATATATATATATATATATATATATATATATATATATGAATATATATATATATACATATATAAATATATATATATATATATATATATATATATATATATATATATATATATATATATATATATATATATATATCACGATAAATTAACGGAGCCATAGACTCCCGCTATTCCCTGTCAATAATGTGCTCAAAGGAGAAGGAATCCTGAGATCTTTCAAATACAATGTGTTGAAGAGGTAACACACTAGAGAGAGATAGTGCGCCATCAATAAAACAGGGAAAAACCACAAGTGTATGGAATCTATAACCAATGAAAGGCAGTGTAGATACACGATAATTAAAAATATAAATTAAAGTGTATATACATACCTCTATAACTATATAACAGTTATATAGTTATAGAGGTATGTATATACACTTTAATTTATATTTTTAATTATCGTGTATCTACACTGCCTTTCATTGGTTATAGATTCCATACACTTGTGGTTTTACCCTGTTTTATTGATGGCGCACTATCTCTCTCTAGTGTGTTACCTCTTCAACACATTGTATATATATACATATATATATAGATATACATATATGCACATATATATATATATATATATATATATATATATATATATATATATCGTTATACTTTGGGAGGTTCATGTTGCAAATAAGAAACACACGCACCAGGTTCTTTCATTTCAATTTATTATAAATTTTATAAATTCTATAAATTTCCGGTTGGCTGGTTGGTTCCACAACCGGATGGTTGTTTATATATTGTCAAAGTTCTTTCGTCACAGATTCTGTGACCTCTTCAGTGACTGGTGATCTTTTTTTGTTCTGTCCTACGCTATCTTATTTTTGTGTGTGTTGTGTGGTTAGTTTGCGCATGTGTTACATCAGGGGATCTGTGTGTGTTTTTATTTGTTTATTCATTTACATGTTACTAATTAGTTGTTTGTTCTATGTGTGTGTGTTTTCATTTTGTACTTAATTATAAGTTGTTATATTGCTATTCCATTCATGTTTTCTCTTTAATTTTGGTTGGAGTTCATTTATCTTTATTGCCTCTGTGATTTATCTAAGCATTGTGTCTTTTCTGTGTGTAGATTCTATTGTTATCTCTATGTTCTCTAATTTGCCCTTATGTTCTATTTTAGCATGTTGGTGGAGTATTGATGAGTCTTCTCTATCTTGGAGTTCTAGCCAGTGTTCATTTAATCGTCCTCCTATGCTACGAGCTATCTCACCTATGTACACTATATTCTTATTTTTACATCGTCCTTCAGTACATCTTATGCTATATACTATATTTCTAGTTTTTCAGTTAATACAGGGGCTTAGCTTACATATTATGCATTTCCTATCTATACAGGGAGGTCTTTGAAAAGGGTATGTATTACTAATTAGTGTTTTTATGGAGATACCCAGTCACTGAATAGGTCACAGAATGTGTGACGTAAGAACTTTGACAATATATGAACAACCATCCGGTTGTGGAAACAACCAACCAACCGAAATTTTTAAAAGTTATATTTATAAAATTTATAAAATTATAAGAAATTGAAGTGAAGCATGTGGTGCGTGTGTTTCTTATTGGCAACATGACCCTTCCAAAGTATAACAATATCGGTTTCAACACACGTTTTCAGATAAAGAATCTTGCTAAACAAATTCAGAAACCCAATATATATATATAACCACATATATATATATATATATATATATAAATATATTTATTAAAATAACAGATTAAAGTTTAAGCAAAGAATCGCTGCTTTCACCCTTAACGGGATCTTCTGAAACTCTTCAGAAGATCCCGTTAAGGGTGAAAGCAGCGATTCTTTGCTTAAACTTTAATCTGTTATTTTAATAAATATTTGCTCTACTGTTCTTATATATTTAATATATATTCATCCTTATCGAGCCCTCTTTGGATTTTAGTCTTCAAATGTATTATTATTACACTATATATATAAGTCTGTTTACATGTTTCTGTGGTAGTGTCGGATATGATGATATATATGGCGAGTGTTTATAAAATATATATTTATGTGTATGTATATGTGTGCATCTTTACATTTGCATATATGTGTAACATTCTCTTATGTATGTGAGGTTGTAACGGAGATGATGGATATTCAGTGCTGATAACTATTTATACTTCCGCCATATGTTTTCACCACATTCCAGAATATTCTTCCTTCCAAATATATAACAGTTTCAACATTACAATTCCCCTCAGATTTTAGAAAATTTTAAGAATGCATTCATGAAATTGTTGCCAGTGCATTACCGCCGCCGCTACCACCACCAACACTACCACAACGCCCACGACCTTCACAACCCCACCACTACCAGTGTGACAATGGTATTTTATTTTATCGACACCCCAAATATGAAAGGCAAAGCTAAACTCGACGGTATTTGAACTCCAAACGTAAAGGGCCGTAATGTTATGCTGCAAAGCATGGTGTCCGACAATCTACCGATTGCTGCCAATACACCGCCCTTATTTATCATCATTACATTTGTTCAGCACTATTAATATAAAATTGATCCCCACCATTCGCATTATTGCTGTTGTCGGAGATAGACAACGTTTTCTTAGAGAGATGGGACCGGGTGAAACAGACGTCACATGGACACAATACTACAATTAGGTTTTTGAAGGATTTCAGTGGGCACATATTATTCGAATCTGGTTAGATGTTTACAATTTTATAACAACATCTTTCACAGATTATTGGTAGCAAGATAATAGTTGACTATAATATGTACCTCGATGGCTTGCATCAGGCCTCGGCAGAAAAGGTGGATTGTTGCAAAAAAAACTGATAATGAAGCTAAGGCATTTATTGCCAATGTTACGTTCTTCGATTTGCAAATCAAATGATTTTTTGAATTGCTCTACGGGCCTTATGACTACATGTTAGACTTGCTCAACCGTCTCTTAACAAATGTCTATTGCAATCAGCAACAGACTGAAAATTCATATATAGTACTCGGAAAGTGGTGGCTCTATGTACGAAAGACTTGATGAAGGGGCATATTTTTAGAATGATGATTTGAAAATTTTAACCAAGATGCTCGGGAAGAGGATAGTGGATTTCTTATCAATATAGTGCTCGGTAGCCGCTAGAATTATGTGTTTTCCATTAGATCTACCCAGAACAATTTCCAATGTATCCATGATGTTGTTTAATAAGCATAACTGTATTGGGCCCTTACATATTTGAACCAATTTAACATTTCTGATAATGTTGACGACCAGTTTTAGTCCTGTTTTCATAGAGTAGATATCTGCTTGGTGGCCAGAGTTCCAGAACGTTTCAAATAGAAATGTGTGTGTGTATGTGTATGCGTGTCTCTATCGTTTATGTATATATCTTCATATTTCATACCTAGGAATTAATGCTGTGAATTAGTAGAGTCGTTAGAGTGTCAAATACAACCCATTGTATTATATATTACGGATCTGTGCGCTCTGAGGACAAATCCCTCTGAGGTGTCAACTTTCCCTTTCAGCCTTTTATTCTCCGTGCATGAAGTACTAGTCAAACAGGGGTTGATTCCCGCTCTACCTGGGAATCAGCTATTTGAATGGGCCATCACGACGCAAATAATCCTTTTCCATCATATTAGGGAAACAAAAAGACTTACGCGTTTACCAATCTACGTTTTCAATTATATATCTATCTATCTACCGGCACCTCGAGTGCCTTCAGGCGCTCACAGCTCTCTACCAAGCGGAAACGGCAATCGATGGACATTCGACATTCTATAGGCGATTAGTTGAGGATAGGTGCGACGACGTTCTCGGGGAAACACTAGGCATCGAGGAGGACCAACTGGCCTGTCTGTTCGGGAGGACTTTCCGTCAAGGGCCTATGGATAACTTCCAGAGGTCTCTGGCATAGCAGTGCTACCGAGGAACTCTATCAGTTCGAGACAAAATCTACAGGCACGGCCGCCCTGGCTGATATCCTGCCAAAAGGACCTGTCCAAGATGCGAGCAGGACATCGAAACCGTTCTGCACGCCATTGTTCACTGTCCAGGGGTGACCGACCTGTGGAATTATGTCGAACAGCTACTGTCACGTGTGGGACGCATCCAGTTGTCAGCCGAGGCCATCGTGAGGATCACCCTGCCGCCTTCATTTAAGAATGAAAGAGAGGCGGTTTTCCTCTGTCTGGTGGCTATGACGAAAGAGGTAATATGGTGGACGAGGTTAAAAGGACTGAGGGCAAACACCTTTCTCTCCGAAGTGTGGAGAGACAGGTACTACACCCCAGTAAATTCGCTGAAAGGTGGGTGAATATGGTGAAAATGGCCCGAGTGAATTTGACTTCTCTGTATATAAACCTGTAGGTTGAGGAAGATAAACAGAGGGAAGACGGGAACGCCTACAAAACGTGTTCTTGGTGTTGAGGGTTGTTCTATCCGGGGTGAAAAACAACCCCGCAGTAATGTCCCCACCCCCATTGGGGTTTTAATTGTTATTTTATTATATATAATTTATTGTTATTTATTAATGTTAAGGTTATATGATTTTTCTGTAAAACCCCCGCCGTCACGTCTTGTAATGTCCCATTTTTGTACGCCCCTGTGGCAAATAAAGAAAGATATCTGTCTATCTATCTATCTATCCTAACGCTCTGTATCTGTATCTGTATCCCTCTCTCTCACACACATACACACACTCACTCTCTCTCTCTCTCTCTCTCTCTCTCTCTCTCTCTCTCTCTCTCTCTCTCTCTCTCTCTCTCTCTCTCTCTCTCTCTCTCTCTCTGCCTCTCTCTCACTCTCTCTCTTTTATATGTATTTTGAGTTAATTTTGACAGGCCACCTTTCCAGTGGCAAATTAAAAAAAAAAAAAAGAAATTGTGAAAGCATTCATCCTTTGAATCATAAGAATATTTTACAGATATTGAAGTGCGAGATATGTTGGCCATTTATAGTTTATGAATTAAGGAGCTCCGTATTTTCCTCCACAATCCAAGTTCAGTTTCTTTTGTATGTATGTATATATTTTTTTTCATAGAGCGAGTGAAACCTAGTCTTCATTAAAACATCTCTCTAGCAGAAGGTCACTCTAATAAAAAACCTGCGACTTCGTTTGCATCCGATAATGTAAACCAATTCTTCTTTTTGGGCAAATGCATTCGATGTTCAGAGCGTGGAAATGTTCCCGTGCAAAGCCTTTCCTCACTTAAAAAATCTTCAAGCACAGGCATCGCCTGTTAGTGATATTTTTTTACGAAGCATGATATGGCTGGTCATAGACAAGTCTCTAGCAGGACTAAAAAGCTACGTCTGTGATGCTCATCCTTAAGTATCAAAAGGTGGAATTATTCGAAATTGAGTTGCAGCCATCATGTTTGTATGTGTATGTGTGTATGTATGTATTTATGTATGTATGATTTTCCGTTTTTATAATTTTATAAATGTTTACCAATAGAGAGAGTTGGTTTCCAACATACACATAAGACTCTTTCATTAGAATTTAGACAACATCAACTAGGTAGATATGTATGCATATCAGCATTCGTACGAGTGTGTGCAGGTATGGCTGTTATTACATACTTACATGCAGTTATTAGATGCAGACATTTTGGATGTTTTAGATTATTTTATATGTATATATGCATGTATGTAAGCGTGTAAAATTGTTTTTATCTATCTATATTTATATATATATGTATGTACAAATACATGTATCTGTCTACCTACCTGTCTATCTACGTCTGTATGCATCTCTCTCTCTCTGTATATATATATATATATATATATATATATATATATATATATGTGTGTGTGTGTGTGTGTGTGTGTATGTGTGTGTATCCATGTAACCATCTAGCTATCTAGCTACCCAGCTAGCCCTTGTTTGTTTGTCTGATTATTTGCTAGCCTGTATGCTTGTATGTCTGTATATTTGACTACTAACCTGTCTGTCTGTTTGTCAGCAAGCCTGTGTCTCTGTTTGTCTCACCAAATGCCTCTTACTCAATTCATCTACTCGTTGTTGTATTTGACTTTATATGTCTATTATGTTATATATTGTATTTGTCGCCTCAACATCGGAAACACGATCATGAAACAAGATAGCAGGAAGCGCAATACTTAAACATACCTCACTTCTCCGAGGAAACTCTATTACACGTGCTTACAAATTACAATATACAAGATCTTTAATTAAACCAGGCAAGTTAAAAACTAAACAATTCCAGTGTAATTTCCGTTACACCGCTGACCCCGGTGCCAAATATCATTGTAGTACAGTTAATAAGGTCTCCAAGTATATATGCGTTTATCACGACGAACTATTTATCATTACTGTTGTCACATCATTGATGACTCGAGGCACTGGATTCGCTTGAAACTTTCCCTGGTAAGAAAATAAATACTGATAGTGATAAGTGTTGCCGCATTTGGCATAAAACCAGCCATTTGAAAGGAAGGGGAAACTCGGTTATATCGACCCCAGAGAGTTACCAGAACTTTCTTTTATCGACCTTGTAATCATGAAAGGCAAGGTTAACATCGACGGGATTTGAATTCACTACAAAAAGAGCCGCAACTCTACGCCACACAACATGTCTGACGCTCTTCTGGTTCTGCCAATCCACCGTCATAATACTACTAATAATTGTTTCTACTTTTGGCACAAGGCCAGCAATTATCCCAGTGCATTACTGGTACTTTATTTTATCGACCCCGTAAGGAAGAAAGGCAAAGTTAACCTCGGCAGGATTTGAACTCAGACCATAAAGGGCCGTAACTCTTTGCTGCAAAGCATGGCGTCCGACCCTCTACCGATACTGCCAATCCACAAGTGTTTCTACTATAGGCGCGGGACCAGCTATCTGAGGAGAGGGGAAGTCGATTAAACCAACCTCAGTGCATTACTGGTGCCTTATTTTGTCGACTCCGTAATGATAAAAGGCAAAGTTAACCTCGGCCGGATTCTAACTCAAACCGTAAAGGGACGTAACTCTATGCTGCAAAGCATGGTGCCCGGCACTCTACCGATTCTGCCAAACCACACCTAATGCTACTAATAATAATTGTTTCTACCTCAGGCACAAAGCTAACAATAACCCAGTGCATTACTGGTACTTTATTTTATCGACCCCGTAAGGATGAAAGGCAAAGTCAACCTCGGCGGGATTTGAACTCAGATCGTAAAGGGACGTAACTATGCTGGAAAGCATGGCGTCCGACCCTCTACCGATACTGCCAATCCACCGCGCTACTAATAATAATGCCACCAGTTAATTAACCTCCAGACATTCCTTTAATTCTCAGTTGAGTCCTATTTGGATATTTATACAGTTTAATTTATCTTAAATGTCAAAATATAAAGACGATATTGAAGGTGAGAATGTGTCAATTTAAAAAGAACAAACAAGAAAAGTAATAATGAAGTTAAATTCTCTTTCCATTATTTCTGGAATTTACGCATAGAAATTCAGAATGAAAGATTAGCAGACAAAGACGTTTAAAATAATATACAATATAATTAGAAATAGAATATAAAAGAAAACATATTATATTTTTGAAGACCTACAAAATAGAATATGATTGATCAGATCATATTCGTAGCATAAAGAGTGCCATTAGTGTCAGAAAAAAAAATTACTTCGGTTAAAATGTCTTGAGTATTTAGATAGAACGTTGTGCATACTGAGTTCAAGTCCCACCGAGGTCAACTTTTTATATCATCAATCCATGGTCGACAAATAAAGTACGCGTCACTTACTATAGTCGATTTCATCGACTTTCCTCTCCCCACACATTTCTTACCTTGTGCCTATATTAGAAATTATTGTTATTATTATTATTATCCTTTTTATTGTGGACTAGCAGAATGGCCCGGCGTTGCTCGGGCTTCTAAACATAGATTGGCATGTTTATCCCTTCCTTTTGAAACAGTACAGAGAAGTGCGGAATACCACGGCCTGGGGATGGTGTCTACATTTTGTGCTAAGGCAAATAATTTTCCGTTAAGATTTTTCAAAAGCATGTAATTGCGTTCCTTCTCTTTTTTGTTGTTGTTTTTGCTGCTGTTGGTGTGATAGCAGCTGTTGGTCGTACTACTAACACAGTCTCGTCCTCTTCAACCAATCGTGTATATCCCTTTCTGCCTCGTCTACCTAAACAATGATTGTGCACAATGTTCCTTGTTCTTCCCTGTCGGGCATATGCAAAGAGATTTGTCTTGCTTCCCACCCTTGAGCAACCAGCATACAGTTGCCCGTGTGAAAAACATGACTCTTCCAAAAGAAGACCAGCAACGGCTAGGGTCTGACCCTGGGATTTGTTGATAGACATTGCAAAGCTGACACAGTTCGGTGAATGGTTCGTTGGTTGTCTGTTTCAAGTGCTCTTGTGCTGGCAGTACGTTCAGCATCTTGAGACCGTCGAATAGCAGATTCTACTGACGATTCGTTTGCCCGCCTTGTTCTTTTTCCTGCTGCTTTCGCAGTATTTCGGCCAATAGAGTATCTCTTCCTTAGAGGCATGACCTGAAAGCAGCAAAAAGTACACTAAGACTAACTGTTAGAGAAAGGAGTAAACTCGTCAGCGATGCATGTGATTTCCGAACCGTTGACTATGTAATTGCTGACCTTGTGCCAAAAGTAGTGGGACATTTTGGATGGTATGTCGGCAGAAACAATGACGATAAGCCGTCTGTGCTTTCGTGAAATAAATACGTTTGTTTATATTTCGTTTTTGTGTATGCAAAAATATCTGTACACGAATATATAATTATATATATAGATATATATTAAAATAACAGATTAAAGTTTTAGCAAGGAATCGCTGCTTTCACCCTTAACGGGATTTTCTGAAACTAAAAAAATGTATCTGTGAACGCAGAAGTAAATATTTCGAAAAACGTTGCAACCGAAGGAAAATAGGAAGACGATACTTTGGTTCATGAAGACGTTCCTTGGCAATGAACAGAAAATAGCGAGCATAATACGTCAGCAATGATAACATTGTTTTCATAAGGTAATGCAGACAGGCAGACATACAGACATATATTATAACGGCGCGACGTTATTGCTATGTATCTATCTAAAAAGACAGACTAAGAGAGAGAGAGAGAGAGATCGCTAACCGGCGCCTAACACGCCTTTAACAACAGAAAATTGAAAAATAAAAGATACATTAATATCTTTAGATCGCATGGAATATATAAATGCAAGTTTGAAGTCAATCGGAGTAGAAAGGTGGATTCGTATAGACTTTGCAAAAGTTAGGGCACACACGCACACAGACAATTTCAGTTTTTTATATATATATATAGATTACACTAGTATTCATAAGCATTAGTAAGGTTGCAGGGATAGAGAAAATTAGATTAGAAGGCGAGCTAGTTAGACACATAAAAGAAGCTTTTAAGGAAGGGAACGTGACTGATGTATTCCAGGTTAGATTGGCCTTCAAATAATTCTGCAAAGTGAAGGAGAAAGGCTGCAGTGTCAGCGCTAATGCGCGTTCACTAAGACAAGTAGGATCGACAAACTTTCGAGTGGAAAAGGCGTAAAGTGACAACAAACCCACAATTCTATCAATGGTGGACCACAATGAATGTCAGCTACTCGATTTCTAGTAGCACATGTACAGTGTTTCAGCGGGAATGTCCTCACCTGTTCTGTTCCATTACCAGACCGGAGTAAATTATAGATTTCAGTGCCTAAATCATCAGCCTGCCGTAACTCGCAGCAGTGGAGAGAGAGAAATATGAAAAGCTGAAGCTGTGACTAACATACAGGAGGCGATGTTTACCAGCAGGCGGGGAAAATCACTTGATTAGGAGGGTTGGCATACACATTTATAGACGGTTATATACCAAACATGTTCGATAACATCTTGGCAGGTGCCTATCACAACTGGCAGCAGAACTTCTAAACACAGAGTTCAAGACTGCGGCCATAGTGTTAGCGAAATATTTGGTGCTTGTTGGGCCGCAGATATGCAACATCCCAAACAGATCCATCCGTGCAACATCAACCTCATGGAGGCATGGGTGCCTTCATCGATCAAAACTGGGGATAGTATTCGTATTTGCCATCTGTCTTTACATCTATCGGTTTCTGTTCCATTTTCTGGGGCTTGATCGCTGTAATGTACAGCGAAATCTGCTCTGTGGTCAGATGAAATGTCCACTCTTTGACCGTTTCAGCATCATGGGCCCGGTTAAATAATGTTGCAACTCTTGCTTCTTCTATAAGCACTGAGTCTTGGCACACTACTGAAAAACAAAACAAAAAAGAACAGGAGGCGTATATAGACATCTAGTGTGGACTAGGATGTGAAAGATCCATGGCAGGATATACGAACCACATCAGATGAATAGTGTTGGCTACCAAGTCTATTGCAGTGAACAGCACCTCTTTATTTCATACTAATTGGCTTTTTGTCTTAATTAAACATTTTTGAAATAGTAAACATATATTTATAATTGGGGGATTTACTTTAACGCAGACAAACTTAACAGTCTCTATCTTGCGGGGCATTTACAGAATCGGAAAAGAAGTACATATGTAATGGTGAATTATTTCCTATTTACAAACATGCATACATCCATATATGAATACATATATTGAATCCATATACGTATATGGATGCATATCGCTTGAGATCGGTGTGGAAGTCGGACCTTCGTAAAGACCTGAAATCCGTCTCTTCATTGCTGTAGTGGAGTCTGTGCTGCTGTGCGGGTCTGAGACTTGGACACTGACCAAGAAACTCATTCAGATGGTTGATGGGTGCTACACGAGAATGCGGAGGATGGCTCTGAACATTAATCAGTATACACTGAGGAGGAAAAACCCAGAGCTGTATGGGAGACTCCCAAAAGTCAGCTCAAAAGTGACACAGCGGAGATTGAGGTGAGCTGGACATGCTCACCGACATCCAGAGTTGACATTGCACTCAGTGCTCCTGTGGGAGCACCTACATGGACACACTGGAAGAGGAAGACCAAGGTTAACGTATGTTGATGCCCTAAGGACAGACACTGGTCTGTTGGAGACGCAGGACATGGCGGCGATAATGAGGGACAGAGACCGCTGGAGAGATCTCGTCCATGGATTTCGGGAATTTTACCCGCCCTAGATAGATAGATCGATGGATGCATAAATAGATCCGAGCATACATACATTCATGCATACATGCATGTATGCAAACACATAAATACATATGTATATATATATATATACATATTTACTGATACGATAATCACCACACTTGTAGAAATGAAAGAATGGCAATACTGAAGTAGTAGAATTACGGTGTAGAAATGACAGAATGGCATTACTGAAGTATGGCCGCCGTCTTGCCACTGAAACAAGGAACAGAGCAGAAGACGAAATATTGTTTATATTTTTATTCTAGCAGTCAGTGATACCCACGGATATGAGTCGGAGTTTATTTTACAAATATGCATGTTTCTACTTTTCAGTTTTATGAGAAAATAGACGCATACACGCGCACATTTATGTATGTATGTATATTTGTGAGTGTGTGTATATGTATGTATATATATTTATATATATATATATATATATATATATATATATATATATATATATATATATATATATGTGTGTGTGTGTGTGTGTGTGTGTGTGTGTGTGTGTGTGTGTGTGTGTGTGTGAGGGTACTTAGTACCTGTGGGAATATTGATCTCATTTTATGTATATTCTCCCATGTGTAGAGAAAATATCCGTCGTTTACCTAGCTACTAACGACCAGTTCACGTGTAGGTTACGTTTACGGCCCCATTCGATCCTGCACTAGCTGACTGAAGGCAATATATTTGCTGGCTGTTGGACTTTATGTCCTATGTAATGGAAAATGCTTTCTGAAGAGCCGAACTTTCCATTGGATTTCCAATCTTTTGTGAGGCGAAACCGTCGGTAAAAGCAATATGGATAGGTAAATATTTAAATTATATTTTTTTAATTTATTTCGAAAGATTGTTTAAATTTTGCTTGTCCCGCTTATCTCAATATCATATATATATATATATATATATATATATATATATATATATATATATATATATATAGCACTTTTTCTCTATTTGCTAAACCATACATATATATATATATATGTATATATATATAAATATATATATATATATATATATGTGTGTGTGTGTATGTGTGTGTGTGTGTGTGTGTGTGTGTGTGTGTGTGTGTGTGTGTGTATGTGTGTGTGTGTGTGTGTGTATATATAAAATGTCATTATTTGTAATTAGTTTTGAGTAGACTACGATTAGCTTCTAAAATTAAATATATAATCGGATTAAATATTTTGCCTAATAGTACTTGGATTTAAAAAATGATAGAATCTTTAGATATAACATGGACATTAATTTAATATAATCTTTAAAAAATGAAAACAAATGTTGTGTTAACTTAAATGGTTAAGTTTGATATTGGTTAGCGAAAAAACAAAAGAGTTTTAATCCAAATTACGAAATATACAGAATATAGAACTATCTGAAGAATATAAACACAATCGTAGTATTAAAAATGTGCATACATATACACATATATATTGTTATTTTTTAATAGTTTCAGACAATGCTGTCTGATCATGCTAAGGCAATGCAAGGAAAGGTTTTACTGTAATATGAACAACGGTATTTTGTTTAGTGGCGGCGAAGCCAGGTTCTCTATAATATACGGTTAAGGCTGCATTTAAGTTTGGTTACAAAAAAATATATATTCTAATATTTACAAATGTATTAATTTAGAAAAGAAAATATAAATATAGAAACCATGAAAGCATATATTTATATATAAAATAGAAGAATTGTATGACATTGCTAGGCCTGTGAATTACTGGTACAGTCCATTCCACAGCCTTGCATATCGTTTCTACTTAACCAACTTCATTGCCAAAGTTTTGTTCGACC
>OZ024741.1:31186634-31201634 GCA_964016885.1 Eledone cirrhosa
TCGCTTGATTTGCTTTTTGGCTTAGGTGGTTGATGCTTTCTTAACCACTTTTTCTGTTTTGTATGGCGTTTTAACATTGTTTAGCTCTGTTTTTTAACTATGGAGCGCTTGCCAGCATAATTCTGATTTTTGCGTTTAGTTTCGCTTTTTCTCCCTGCCGAAATGCGATTCTCGCTGAATCTATATTTGTATTTTATATATAAATATACATATATACATATATATATATATATATATATATATATATATATATATATATATATATATATATATATATATATATATATATATATATATATATCACAGAAAAAAGAGAATCAGTGTTGCGACGATTGGATTTTATTGAACATATTACAATCGCTTTTCCAATTATATATATATAAGCAAATGAATAAGTGTAGGGGACGCAAGTCCTTATAACAAAATATTTATATAATTTTTACATGATGTTTCACCCACGTTAATTAAAAATTATTTCTACTTTTTGCACAAGGCCACTGCATTACTGGAACTATATTTTATCGACTTCGTAAGGATGAAAGGCAAAATGAACCTCGGCGAGATTTGAAAGGGATGTAACTGTGCTGCAAAGCATGGCGTCCGATCCTCTACCGATACTGCCAATCCACTGCCCGTTAATTAATAATTGTTTCTACGTTTGGCACAAGGCCAGCAGTTAACCAGTGCATTACTGGTACTTTATTTTATCGACCCCGTAATGATGAAAGGCAAAGTTAACCTCGGCGGGATTTGAACTCAGAATGGCAAAGGCCGTAACTCTATGCGTCAAAGCATGGCGTCCGACCCTCTACCGATACCGTACTTTCTGTACTCAATATTTTATGATCTATACACGAAACACGTATTTCAATAACTGAAATTTAAATATTTCAATATCTGAGATTTAAACATGGCGGCAACTGAATATTGTAGACAGGTTTGTTGACTGCACGAAGTAGGACTACACTGTGGGAAGGCCTAATTAATCAGGTGCAGCGTTGATATCAGAGCCAGATCTTTCTATGAAGTCGCGCCTGGAATGTGCCAAAGCCCAGCAAATTCGTTTAAATGTGAATTGCTGTGATGTTGTGTGTAAATAGGCATCTATGTCCCGTTTATTGTTTATAAATTCAAGGAAACTGTGATAACTGTACTTCGGTTAACTGGATGTCTGGGCCGTGTCACTTCCATGTGGAGAGCAGGTTTGTCTTGAGGTGTAAGCAGCCCTGTGAACAAAGAGATATTAAACCTTGTTTCAGTAACATTTTCAGTGATATTTTACACGTGTGACATCATAACGAGATCTCCTTCAGACATTAACTCTGCAACTGAGAAAGTAGGCCTAAGCGATGCATTGCTGTTTCATGCATTCTGCCCTTTCATGTACAGCCTGCTGTAACTGCAATGCCTATGTCTTGAAAATTAAGTAGCGCTATAGATGTTACGAGCATGAATCATAAATTCGCTCAATTGCTCAAGGTAGAGCGCTCTTTTCTTTTTAAATTTCCACGGATATTTTCACTGCACACACACTGACACACACGCACACACATACACACACACTCACACACTCACACGCACACACCTCACACACACACACATACACACGCGCGTGCGCGCACACACACACACACACATATATTTATATATGAACAAGTACACACCCACTCACAGATATGTATATATATATAGTTTCGTTGACAATTATACTAATGTGTAGAGACACACAGATATATTGTCCTTGGTATGACAGTGTGATTTTAGCTGAATGTAGGATAACTAGTATACTACAGAGCCGTTATAAGTTTAGGAGTAAACTTATAAAAAGAAAAATTTACACTTTTTCTAATAAGCTCGCCTATTAACCTAACCATAACTGCTTTTCCTTCACTCTGCCCTAGGTAATTCCATAGGCGGAGTTTTCTATATACGCTTTCTGTCTACGAGACTAACTAGCCATTACGAATAGCATTTACTGTAGCATATTTACGTATGGTATGGCACTTTAGCCCGATGCCGACTAGGCCATATTGTGTATTTCACGTGGGACGTTCGGTTGCGAAACTTAACGTGAAGACTGTGAGAGATAGCAGATATTGTGGACCCGTTTTATTTCCACTTTTTTCATTGGAGTGCCAGCAGTGCATGTACTCCGCTTTACCTCACTTCATTGTATTCTGTTTGGATTTAAGGTGTTTGTTGCAGACTGCCTCTGTGGAAAAATCCTCTATGCGTGTATTTGGAAACCTAGTATTATGTCGCCTAATACTTGGAACTGGAACCAATGGATGGAGGGTCGTGGCTGGATAAGGAGAAATCAACCTGTTACAAGGCGATACTACTGGAGTGCACCATTTTTCCTATAAAAAATCCTGCCTGTAAAGCTGCACCACAGCTAACCAACTTTTCTTTTTACTGACTCCTGCTTACAAGCTTTCATACTCTACCTGTAAATCATATATTTGCACTGCGTATGAATTGATGTGTCTATGCTTGGTTTGTTTTTTGATCATGCTGAGTAACACCCTCATTCATTTCTTGCTCTCCTCTCTTAACACCCTTACGATCTATTGCACCATTTATGTGATAAAATGTTGATGTAATTTTTATGATGTAATTTGTTTATGATGTAATTTTTTGTGACATTATATGTATCAAGTATTGTGTGCCCTCCTACTTGTCCTTTTTCCTTGTTCTGGTGACTAGACACGATGGAGCCTGCAGCCTTTGATATACCTTTGTTTATAGGCTCTGATGATTCCTGCCCTAGGGTATGGATGAAACAATGTTAGCAAATAAAAGAATGTATTTCTAAGCACTCTTTGATTATTCCTAAACATATATATATATATATATATATATATATATATATATATATATATATATATATATATATGTGTGTGTGTGTGTATATATTTATTTATTTATATTTAGACCAAGCTGATGATCCGAATAAGGTAAAACAATTGTTGCACTGTTGTGGAACTACTTCTATATATATATACATATATATAAAGAGAGAGAGAGAGAGGTTAACACTGGAAGGTAATATCCGTAGTGGTAGAGCACTCAGTCCAGGGGACGAGTTTGCTAGAGGTAGTAACACAACAGTTAGTTCAACATACCGAGAACAATTGTTTCACCTTATCCGATCTTCAGCTCAAACTGGTAATGGTTATACGGAACTGGAACAACGGTATGAACTGTATGGTGAAGTAACTGTTGTGTTACTACTTCTGTATATATATATATTCACTGATTACAGGTCTACCAAATATAAACAAAATCTTTGAGTACATGGAAGCTCCGAAACTATTCAACAAGAGTAACTTCTGTTTTACATCTTCCCTTGTTTCCTAATTTCTTACCCATAATCTGCCTCCCATTGACCTCCTTCAATACGTGAAATATTATTTATCTTATTTTTCCCCTTTTTTTCTTTTTATTTTGTTTCTTTTTCTCTTCTTTTCTTTTCTTTTCTTTTTTTTCGTTAATACTTGTCTCACTAGCTTTGTTTGATTGCCAGCTTTGAGGAGTACTCGATACTTCCCCTAGTCAGGTATGGCTTACTAGCTCTATACGGACGTTTAAATTGAAAAAATATATAATAAATAAATACATATAATATTTGTTTAGATATTCATGCACACACACACACACACACACACATATATATATATGTGTGTGTGTGCGTGTGTGTGTGTGTGTGCTCAACAGTGTGTGCAAATATATATATTTATATATGTTTTGGCGTTAAAGAAATAAATGCAACAACTGAGGTGGCGACATAGAGATTAAAAACGATATTTAAAGAGAGACTGAGAGAAAGTTAGAGGGAGAGAGAGAGGGGGAGAGAGACAAAGATATATATATATATATATATATATATATATATATATATATATATATATATATATAGAGAGAGAGAGAGAGAGAGAGAGAGAGAGAGAGAGAGAGAGAGAGAGAGAGAGAGAGAGAGAGAGAGAGAGAACGTGAGATAGAGACTTGGACACGGCTGTTAAATCTGAAGGACGTTTGCATACAAATATATTGGATATTAACATCAATGAATTTAATATAGAGACATCTGGCATCAGGCATCTCTGTAAAGAAGAAGGAAAATTAGAAAGAGGATATTATCTTTCCACATGTAACATCTGCTGAAATATGTTTTAGGGGTAAACATTTTAAACAAAAAGGAGAATAACTACGACAATATAGACGGGAGGGAATATAAGAATGTAATTGTGAAGATTATCTGTTTTACACAAACACAGACAGCCACACACAAATACGCATGTGTTCGGATGTACGTATGATATATATATGCTTCTACATCTCAAAGCTCAATGGTTTGCAAAGTGGAAACAGACAATAAATTCAACTGAATTTCAACCACATTGATATTGATATATATATATTTAGCTCAAAAGTGACACAGAGGATACTGAGGTTAACTGGACATGCTCGCCGACATCCAGAGTTGACACTGCGCTCAATGATCCCGTGGGAGCCCCTGTATGGACACACTGGAAGAGGGAGACCGAGGTTATCATATGTTGATGCTCTAAGGACAGACACTGGTCACTTGAAGACGCAAGACATGGCGGCGATGATGATGGACAGAGACTACTGGAGAGAACTCGTCCATGGACCTCGGGAATTTTACGCGCCCTATATATATATATATACATATATATACATAATTATCTAACAAGTTTCCTATTTCGACCATTACATAATACAGTAGACTTTCTACACTAGTCAAATCCAATAGGTTGATGAATATAAACATCTCTACATTACATACCACCATATAATTGTCATTACATTATCCACAAGGCCAGCAATTATCCCAGTGTATTAGTGGTGCTTTATTTTATCGACCCCCCATTAAGGATGAAAGGCAAAGTTAACCTCGGCGGGATTTGAATTCAAACCATAAAGGGCTGTAACTCTTTGCTGCAAAGCATAGGGTCCGAGCCTCTACCGATACTGCCAACCACATAATATCATGCATCTGGTTGATATATTGCCAACACACTAACACGTGTTTCAAAATTAACATTTCAAATTTACATCTTTTTGTTATATTTTATTATATTAGATTTTGATAAAGGAGCGTTTAACACACTATAATTTTAACTGTGTCGTCAAACACATCCATAAGTCGGAAGACTACGTCACAAATTCGATCCATTCTTACAATCTTGGGATATTATCAAAATTGGTTCTTGAAAGCTAAGGTAGCACTTTTGTTCCATGTATGAACACAAATAAATAATAATCGGCTGGAACAAATAATAGGGATATATATATATATATATATATATATAACTCGGGAATTTTATATTCTCCGAGTGAAAAGAATCTTCTGACGAGAGTTTATCTTTTCAATGGAAGCCTGCAAGGACTATCCATTTATTTTTGAGACTCGAAACCGTTTCGGTAAAGGTAACCATAGTGAGTACAGTGAATTTTTTGAAATTTATTTTGAAACTTTTTCTTATTTGCTAAACCTTGATTATATATGTTCTGGCTCGTTAATTTATTAACCTGCTATTGAACCACATTGGCTTATGGTTGGATAATACATGTGTCCCTATTCGTTTTTTGCGTGTAGGGATATATACTTTATTATTATTAATCTCCCCCTGGTCGAGATGAAATTTGGTCGTTTTGGTTGCTGCTATTTATAGTGGTAGTAGATTGACCTCCCTGCCTCTGCCTTCTATCTTTGAACACGGCACTGGACAGAATTGCTTCCACATCATTCATTCTCATCTCGGGATCAATTTTGAATAGCGCCAGTTCGTAATTTGAACTCGGGAATTTTATATTCTCCGTGTGAAAAGAACATTCTGACGAGAGTTTATATTTTCAATGGAAGCTCGCAAGGACTATCCATTTATTTTTGAGACTCGAAACCGATTCGGTAAAGGCAACCATAGTAAGTACAGTGAATTTTTGAAATTTATTTTGAAACTTTTTCTTATTTGTTAAACCTTGATTATATATATATATATATATATATATATATATATATATATCACCACCTTCCTCTATCAACAGAAAATTTAGAAAGTGTATAAATCCCACCATAACACATTGACAGTCGGATTTCCTGATGATTTCCATCGAATGAAACAGTTCTACCCTTGTAGATTCGATATATATATACATATATATGATTTTTAAAGCGATGAAATACCAATGAAGGTTGGAAAATCACTGATGAAGGACTATTTTTATCATATGTAACCCATGTGCAACCACGCAGTATTCATTCTTCTCATGTTTTTTATATATATTTTCCCCAGCTGCGTTTGTCTGTTTCTCTCTTACTGATTCCCCCTCTCTCTGTTTCTCTCACCTTCTTTCGCCCCCTCTGTCAGTTACACTTTCTATCGACTGGCCTCTTCCTCACACTTCTACTAACTCACTCTCTGCTTCTCCCCTTCTCACTTCCTCCCGTTTGGACTGAAGTGGCGTCCTTTCTTACCCACACCTCACTCGCGTCGCACGGTCTGTTGACTCTCGCTCATGAAATCCACACAGCTTAAGCTGATCGGACTCCCATGTGCTTGTTTTTTCCTATCTTTGCGTTGCTATCCTTCTATGTTTGTTTACTTGTCTCGCTCGCTTTACGCGATTTACTTGTCCCAATAGCTTTATTTAGCTATTGCTCGCACCAACTGGAGGTATATGATTTTTAGAGCGATGAAATACTAATGAAGGTTGGAAAATTACTGATGAAGGAATAGTTTTATCATATGTAACCCATGTGCAACCACGCAGTATTCATTCTTCTCATGTTTTATATACATATATATATATATAAATGGAAAAAATGAAACGAAATTTCATTCTCACTCCCAGTACGGCTGTTAACAAACATCCCGAATTAAGCCGTACAGTGTCTAGTAACCATCGTTGCCCTTTTGTTCAACACTGACAAAGGAACGATGAACTAGTGTCAAGCTTATTAGCTATCGTCAGTACCGTATACCTTCTTGCCAGATGATTGAACGTCTGAAAGTATATACTTTCCTTATGCATATTAACGGCTGAGCAGCCTAATTTGGATATCGAGTGAGTTAATCGGCCGGGCGCACCGAAAACGATAAATGGAAAAAAATGAAACGACATTTCATTTCTCACTCCCAGTACGGCTGTTACTTAAATATAAGTATGTATACGTACATACATATATGTATACAGACATACAGTAGTATGTATATATATACATACATGCACACACATATATATATGCACGTATGGATTCACCGAACATTTATTATATAGTAAGCTTGAAACTAGGTCATCGTTTCTTTGTCAGCGTTGAAAAAAAGGGCAACGATGGTCGCTAAACAGTGTACGGCTTAATTCATGATGTTTGCTTACAAACAAACCGATCACTATAATAAATGTTCGGTGAATCCATACGTACATACATATATGTGTGTGCATGTATGTATATATATACATACTACTGTACGTCTGTATGCATATATGTATGTACGTATACATATTTATATATATATATATATATATATATATATATATAAAATATAAAGATTTACATATACATAAAGTCACAGATATATATGTGGCAACCGGTCTCGATGTCGCTCAATGAAGAATTAATAAATGAAATAATCAGAGCAATATATCATAAATCATGTCATTAGAATTATTAGATAAAATATATACCATTTCCTCTCCCAATTAGTATAATTAACCATATAAAAAATGAATTAGACCAGGCTATAAGAATAAAGGCTCCTATGAAGAAATATTTGATAAATAACCGAAAGCGGCCTCTTCGCGGTTTACCCCAATAGGGTATTTACCCTACATTTCAACAGCATGTAGAAACTGACTAAATATACCGTCAACCATACACAATTAGGTATAAATTTAAAGTTAGAAGAAACGTGTACATACCGTTTTTACATCTCGATGACATACCGTAATTACATTAGAGATGTAATTACGGTACGTACACGTTTCTTCTAACTTTAAATTTATATCTAATTGTGTATGGTTGACGGTATATTTAGTCAGTTTCTACATGTTGTTGAAATGTGGGGTAAATACCCTATTGGGGTAAACCGCGAAGAGGCCGCTTTCGGTTATTTATCAAATATTTCTTCATAGGAGCCTTTATGCTTATAGCCTGGTCTAATTGATTTTTTATATGGTTAATTATGCTAATTGGGAGAGGAAATGGTATATATTTTATCTAATAATTCTAAGGACATGATTTATGATATATATATATATATATATATATATATATATATATATATATATATATATATATATATATATATATATATATGTGCGTGTGTGTATGTATGTATGTATATATATATATATATATATATATATATATATTAGGTTATGCAAGAAATTCTTAGGATTATCCTGAATGCAGTAATTGTTAATTACTACACAAGATAGGGTTGACGTACGGTGAGGGTTACTTAATGAGTAGTCGGAAAGTATAGTCGGAAAAACTCAGTTTCTGATCCTTCTGTATTTCGGAGTGTAGATAAAGAATGAATAATAACAGGTAGACATCATAAAAGGCAATTTATTCCGAGTGCTTACAAATGTTTCAACAGTAGTTATACAGCCTAGTCATGCTATGTGCAAATTGATAATTATTTGATTGCAGAAACTCAATTTTCAAATGCTGCCACTACCGTTTCCTCAGAGCAGAATGGTTAAAATGTAAATAGCCTTGTATTTCTTAAAGGAATTTATTGGAGAAGATAGAGTAGAAAGGAAGAGAGAAAGAAGAGGAGGGGGAGAGAGAGAGAGAAACAGAGAGAGAGAGAGAGAGAGTGAGAGAGAGAGAGAGAGAGAGAGAGAGAGAGAGAGAGAGGTAGAGAGAGAGAGAGAGATGTAGGGGTTGGAGAAGTGGGAGAGAGTGGTTTGAAGAATACAGATAGCTTAATCAAAATGTTGTGGTAGGGATTTTATTATACTGTTTACTCTCAAGGTGACAGCCCTTAGGTATTGTGTTGATGTGGTCAAGATTGGGATTATTTATTGCCAACGAGAGCAGGTTCATAGAAGTGGAGAGGGAGTGAGGTAGACCGAGGGCGAGAGAGAGAGATATATAGATAGAGAGAGAGGGGGGGAGAGAGAGGAATAGATAGAGATAGAGAGGAGACAGACGAAGGCTACGAGATGGGGTATACATCGAATTCATAGTTGTAGTCTGCAAATCGCACTCAAGTACCCATTTATAATGATAAGCAGGGTATTGTCTTGTAGTGTGGGGGTGGGGGATATATTTAGGAAGTAGTTATTGAGAGGAATTAGTTAGCGAGAAAGTAGTCTCGGGTTCAAATGTTAAGTTATTTTATAGTGAGAGAATTTAGCCTTCAATTTGTGGTTGCAGTATAACGATCGTTCGATTCTGTCATTTAGTAATTTGTTTTTGGATTTTAATAATATAAAAGAGTTCAAGGTTGCATAATCTGCAGTACTTCAATCCACTCCGATATGCACTAGCGCTGGATAGTTTATCCCATTTCAAGGTAAACTGCCGGTTGCATTCTCGGAGTTGCCAGGTCTTATTGGCGAGCGTAGTAACAAGACGGTGTTTAGGATGCTTAATCGAAAATCGATGACGATACCAGCGAGAGTTAAAGGGGGTAGTGGTAGACGGGATGTAATACCATTCGGTTCTTTCGATTCAAAGGTGCATTGATAAATCATTTTGGACTCTAGCCATTTGTTCTTCAATGGGCATCTTTCGGGCAGGTGGCAGTTGCAGTTTTTGTTGTGGGTAGCAGGTATACCGTGGATAGGTTGGGATAGCAGTACAGGTGGGTTGTGTAATACCCGCTTCCCATTTTGTGGTTGGGAGGCCGATATTAGGTTATGCTCATCTGTTACTGAAATATTTTGTTTTGTAGTGTTGTTTAATAATTGCTTTAAGTTAAGTTTTTTTTATGTATGCTTCAAGGTTTGGTGCAGTGGAGTATGAGAGCTTAATATTCTTAGAGGTTAGAATCTTACTGTATTTATGGGAACTAGGGAAATGCTTGTTAATTAACTTAAAGAATGAAAGAGATAGTTTTGTACGAATCGAAGCATTACAAATGGGATTATACCAGATATACTTTCCACACCGTGATTTATTTGAGTTTGGTGATGATTTTCTATTAGTATGTCTGGTGGTACTGTGTGTGTGCGCTTGTATTTCTGTACCCCGGTTATATATTCTTTGATTGCGTGTGCAGCTAAGTGTGTTATGGAGATTCTTATCAATGTATTCTATTTTATCACGGTGTTCTGCATTCCTTAATGCGTTATTATAGTATTCAGCATGTTCACTGAAAATCTCAGAGTTAGACGATAGGAGAGAGATTCTGATAGAAATACTACTGGGAACCGATTTGATCATGGAAAGTGGGTGATTCGAATTAAAATTAATATAGGCAAGTTTCTTATTTATCTTGTGAAAGGGTCGTATCAGTCCAGTATTAAAATTAAGAGTTACGTCAAGAAAATTTACCACTTTGAGATTTTATTCGTACATTATTTTTAGACCCAGTTCACTAAAAGAATTTCTAATCTTTTTCCGTAGCCTTTCAAAACTTTGGTTATTTAAGTTATTAACTAATAAAAGCGCGTCATCTGTATATATTCCCCACTGTAGAATACTAAATTTTCTATGTAGTATGTGGGCTATGTAAATTCCCACAAGATCCGTAACCTGCGCTGAGTCGTTAGAGCCCATGGTGATGTCGAAGTTTGAGGGTCTGTCCCTACGTTCCCAGAAGCAGTTATCAAACTTGATAATAGTTTTCCTAGCCTCTAGAACAATATTAATTTCGTCCTCCGTTAGGTGGAAATTGACTTTGGCAAACGATAGGGCCTTACGTAAAGTACTGGGTGAGATTGAAGAGTAGTATTCGTCAATGTCGAATTGTATAAACTTAGACTTACTCTTGTTCTTAACGTTATTAAACCAGCGAATTGCTTCGCTAGTGTTGCCCCATAATTTAATTTCTATTTTCTTTTTCAATCGAGTTATTACCCTGTCAAGTATCTGTTTGCTAATTTTTACTATGTCTGATTTAGAAGAGCATATAAGTCTAATATTAGGGTTAGAGTCAAAATTTACCTCTCTCTCACTCTCTCTCTCTCTCTCCCATTCTTTCTCTCCTCCTTTCTACTCTATCTTCTCCAATAAATACCTTTAAGAAATACAAGGGTATTTACGTTTTAACCATTCTGCTCTGAGGAAACGGTAGTGGCAGCATTCGGAAAGTGAGTTTCTGTAATAAAATAGTTATCAATTTGCACATAGCATGACTAGGCTGTATAACTACTGTTAAAACATTTGTAAGCACTCGGAATAAATTACCTTTTATGATGTCTACCTGTTATTATTCATTTATATATATATATATATATATATATATAGTTATACTTGGGGAGGGTCATATTGTTGTAATAATATTGCCACAGATAATAACAGAACATACTTACTGTTTGGTTGGTTTTCGCTTCTGTATATTTTATATCTCCACAGTTAATTCATTTGGTCTTCAATGTTTATCATTGCCTGACCAACGGTCAACAATACAGATATAAACACATATATATTCAATGATTAACATTGAGGACAGTGAGTGTGTTCTGTTATTATTTCTGGCAATATTATTACAATAATATGACCCTCCCCAAGTATAACTATATTTGTTTCGACACACGATTTCATATCAAAAACCTCGCAAAACAAATATATATATATTGAAATTTCGTATTTCTAAAGAAATACGGTATGTTTATGGATAAACATTTAGGAAGCCGGAGCTATGAAAAACACCGGTGCTATCCCCCTCTGGTGGTGTCCAGCAGAAGTAAGGTGGACAATGATCAATGCATTTCGAACTTAACTGGTTCTCATCAGTATATCAAAGTTATTTCCTTTTATTAGAAGTAAAATAATGTTTATTTGCTTGATTTTTTTGATTTTTTTTTTTGATTTTGAATAATTTTACTATTTATTTTTATTTCTTTAAATTTAGAAAAATAATGTTAGGAGAGCCATATAAAAATAATTAATTTTGTAATATTTACAAGGCACAAACAGATCATATCGTAGCTTCATCATTAATGCGTAAGGTACAATTGATTTCACACATATTCTTACTCATTTTAAATATTATATTGTTCTCTAGAGAGAGGGCACGTACACTAATGCCTACATATCAATTCAAATTTCAAATGCTCCCAATGTTCAGAAGTAAACATCTCTCGCTAGAGGTTTAAAATCTTCTGAAAAAAAAGCTGCTTGTATTTACCCAATTTTTAGGGATGAGGCTATTACTATGGTCATGTGCGATGGAATGTAAACATATCAAAATATACACGCACGCATACACACACACACACACACACACGCACACACACACACACACACACACACACACACACACACACACACACACACACACACACACACACACACACACATACATACACACATATATATATAAATGAAGTATTTCCGTTAGAAAGTTACAGGAAAAAAGAGTGCTGTATGTAGGCTACAGAGCCTATTAGTTATGTAATAAACAACATAAGATAATTATTCCATTTACCAGTGGTTTCTTGAAGACAGATGTTGTGCCTGTCTTCAGTGGTCAGAATGAATAAAAAATATGGCGTCTTTATTAAATATGGGTTTGAAAACAAAATTTAGGAAATATGAAAGTGAGGCTGAAAAGAATGGGCGAAAAGGAAATAGGGGAAAAAAAAATATATATATACACATAAAAATATAAATATCCAGAACGTAAACATACACACACTCAACTATGCGCATATACTAAAAAGTACGTAGACGTATACTTTCTCACATAAGCGTATTTGTGTCTACATAGAAATACGGACAGGAACATAAATGCATTCACATACATATACACAGATATATACAATAAATACATACACATACATATACACCGATATATATGCATTCAAAAATGTACCCACAGATACGGGCAGTAGTTAGGAAGCAGGAATAACTAAATAAATAAGAACAAAAAATACAAAAAATATATGTATATATATATATATATATATATATATAAGGAAGTAAAAATCAAAATAAAAAACAAAATAAAGTAAAAGAAAGGGGGACGTGTTGACAACGATAGGTGCGAGTGTGTGGGGGAGGGGGGATGACCTACTTACCGCCTCTTTTAAATCTTATCATAAACCTAATGAAAATTTAAAATATATACACAAAGAGTTATGCCATCCTCCTATAGTCTTTAACATTTTTATTCCTAATATTAGCGGTAGGATTTCTACCTTATCATCGTCTATAGACATTTTTAACAAAGCCGCCCCTTATTATAATGAAGCTCTCAGCAACAGCGGCTTCACCGAACAAATTACATTTTTACCTACTCCTCTTTCTAAAATTAAACACAATAACAGGAAAAGAAAAATGACGTAGGAAGGAAATTCCTCGACCTCCTTGACAAACATGTTCCCCCTAATCATAGATATAATAAGATATTCAATAGAAATGTAGTTAAAATCAGTTACTCTTGCTGCCCATCAATGAAAACTAAAATTACCAAATCTAATGGTCCTAGAGTAAATCCAGGATGCAGTTGTAGGAAGCCGGAAGAAAGCCCATTACAGGGTAAATGTAATACCAAATCTATTGTGTATGAGGCTAAATTGATAACAGTGATTAATAACCAGCCGGCTAGGAGTGAACGATATGTTGGCATGACTCAGGACAGATTTAAAACCAGCTATTATGCACATGTCACATCTTTCAAACACCCTGAAAAAAGAACAGAAACAGCGCTGGCAATTCAAGAGAATACCAAAGGGGCACTAGAAATGTTCTTTGTGTACAACGGAAAAATTTAAAATTCTCCAAAACTTGAAAACTCCTACCACTTGTCTCAACTCTAAGAACGAGATTTTTAGATGTTGACCGCACCTGAAACGGCATCTACTTTTTATTTGGATTAACATACCAACAATTACTCAACTACACCGAGCTTCTTCTTTGCTTATCAGACCTTCCACTCACTACCAATTTCATTACCTTATGAACACATACTTTCTACCAATATATACTTTTTCTCCCTCATCTCTTTCTATATATCATTTGACTTATATCACCCCCTACTATCTACCATACCTTTACTACATACACACCCATCACCTTTATCCTTTATCCAGATCATTTTTTAACTATATACCCTTATCCAGATCTCATCAGAAACACTTACTCTCTACTATAACTTTTACACCCCTGTTCTCCCTTACCTCTTCTTAATAATTGTTTTTATTATTTTATTTCAGTTTTAATCCTCTTTGTCCTTACTTACCCACTAGGTTTTTAAGTGTACTCACATAAGGTTATATGGGGGCGCATATGCAGACAGGCTTATGTGTACTTATATATAGACGATTTTTATATTTATATGTATGTGTGTGTGTGAGTATAGTATATATATATATATATATATATATACGTTTATATGTATTTGTATATATGTATGCATGTGTTTGTGTATATATGTTTTTGGCTATATGTGTATATATGTTTATATATGTGTGTATGGATTTACGTATATGTTTATTTGTATGTGTGTGTTGATTACTTATTACGTACGTGTGTGCGCACGCGTATGTGTACGTATGTACGTGGGTTATGATCTTTGAGATTCATTTATCTATTTTATTGTAGTGTTTTTTGTGTGTGTATATGTATATATGAGTGTATATATATATATATATGTGTGTGTGTATGTGTGTGTATATATGTATATATATATATATGTGTGTGTGTGTGTGTGTATACACATGTATGTGTATGTGTACGTATATTTATTATATATATATATTGCACATATATACGTGTGTGTGTGTTTGCATATGTGTATAGGTATATATACATGTATATGTGTATATGTGTATGTATGTGTATATATATAT
>OZ024741.1:31206634-31211634 GCA_964016885.1 Eledone cirrhosa
ATACGTATATATATATATATATATATATACGTATATATATATATATATATACGTATATGTATATATATATATACGTATATATATATATATATATATATATATATACGTATATATATATACGTATATATATATATATACGTATATATATATATATATATATATATATATATATATATATATATATATATATATATATATATATATACGTATATATATATATATATACGTATATATATATATATATATATATATATATATATATATATATATATATATATATATATATATATATATATATATATATAGGTATAGAGATTACATGAAACAAAGTTCTGTTTAAATCATTTATCTGCTTACAATTGTTTCTTCCAAACCTATGTTTGGAGTCTTCGGAGCAATTATTCAGTGATTTTTAACATACTTGACCTCGTTTTCAACACAAGAGACATATAGAAACATATGTATAAATTGACCCACAGTGGGTTGACATCCATTATAATAATATAGCATGGTAATTTACATGCAAAGATTACAGTCATATTAAAGGACAAAATTAAAGTTAAAATTAAAATTAAAATTAAGATAAAACATTGGCAGTCTACTAAGATAAAGCAAAAGGAAAGTTTGGAGGAGCCAGTGTATGCAACAGTCACACGTGTGGCATCCACGCGTGTCCTATGTATACAAGATTATAGTGCGGCAGATTGTTACAAGTAAAACAAGCAGTCAAAGCAGGAAATTAAGAGCATCATGGGGGCTGAACTGGTTAAGCATTATTCACACACACCTGTACGATATAGAAGCCCGTGTGTGGAGAAATACCAAGAATATCAAAAATATTACAAATGAGAAGCAAAACAGCACCACTGTCCTCGTACACACCACCACTCTCAAAATCCACGAAACGCAATTTATAGACTACATATCCATCTCACAATCCACGATGATTCAACATTCGGTGCCTGGTGAACCATGCTAGAACAGCTTGTCGTTCCTTCATTCGATTCCATAGAGTAGGTTGTTTTTGTTGTGAGAGATGACATCGTATTATATTCCGGAAGTGTGTGTGTGATTAAGGGGGGGGTTAATGCGTAAGGGGAGGTAACTAGCTGATTTCTATAGCTAAATTTATTACCCACTGTGGGTCAATATATACATATGTTTCTATATGTCTCTTGTGTTGAAAAGGAGGTCAAGTATGTTAAAAATCACTGAATAATTGCTCCGAAGAGGTTCCAAACCTCGATTTGGAAGAAACAACTGTAAACAGATAAATGATTTAAACAGAACTTTGTTTCATGTAATCTCTATATAACTGCTCTGTAAAACAACTGATGTTGTTACATTGAGCTATTTATCTTTATGGTAATAAGATAGTAATAAATTACTGTCTTTCACTATTTAGGGTATACTATATATATAACTATAAAAGGTTTTAGTATATACATAACCATAAATAGTATCCTTAATACTATATATACGTATATATATAAATATATATATATGTCCCAAGCTCTGATACCATCAACACTATACACACAGAACTGGCATATCTAAGAACTGACTAACTGCCCGATGAGGTCATAGCCACTCAATGGCTATCATCGAAATATATATAGCAGTAAATAAAGAATTATGAGTTCATGCAAATTACTTATGTTTCGTCACTATATATATATATATGAATATATATATATATATATATATATATATATATATATATATATATATATATATATATATATACATATATATATATATATATATATATATGAATGAAAAAATTCAGGATCCAACAGCAGAGTTCTGGCCGTTTCAAACGATATTTGGTTGGTAGGAATCTAGCTGGTCTGCTGAGAGGTATAGTCCATATATGGGTAGAAAGTCTGTACATAAGTAATATTAAAAGTTCACTTGTTTTGGAGGTTTTGTTCGGGGGTTGGCCACAGATCGGTGGTGTGGGTTCTACATATATACAAATGAACGTCTTTGTAAAGAGAGCTTTTTAGCCCTGCTTGATCCCAATAAATGTCTTAAATTATCGTTGATTTATTACACTCTAATGAAGGTGTGTGCCTGAGTGTTTAGAGAATTGGATTCACAATGTTATGGTTGTGAGTTCGATTCCTGGACAGGTTGATGCGTTATGCCCTGGAGCAAGACACTTTATTTCACGTTGCTCCTTCTTCCTTGAGTTGCGACCGATAGATACTATTAGCAATTGGAAAGACCAACGGAAACATTGTTTCCTCGGTCCGATTTGATGAAAGTCGATCGATCCTTTCTTTTATTGCACTCATGCCGGCAATACATAGGGAAAAACCTAGACGGAATGAAACCTGTGCTTGATCAAGATGAAGCAAATGTGTATTTAAATGCATATAAAAATGAGAAAATTTATCGCTAGAACAGCAGTTAAGACAGCTGAATTCTTTCAAAGACAGAGATGGGTCAACATGCCTCAAAGGACAGAGACCAGCGGACAGTGGTAGACTGAGAGACAAACCATGAAGTGGGTGACAGGTAAAGGAAATATAGAAAAGATTGAAAGAGGAGGACAATGAGAACAGTTCTGGCGCATAGACATGAATGGAAGATTGAAATAAATAAAGGCGATGGACGAAACAAATTCACACAAACATACACACATTTTCATCCTTATCCTCTTTCAAACCAGCAGAATGGGTTATATTTTGTGAGGGCCATGCTGCCAATAGAAAACACACGGACCATTTCGGTTTCACTTCACACTTCAATTTATTAACGTCATTTCCCAGGCGGTTACTTTAATAACCGCGTAGATGTTGATTATCAAAGCTCTTTCATCATATATTATGTGACCTCCTCAGTTACTACGTTTGTTGTTACCTTTTCTCTTTCCTTTGTTATGTCTAACTCCAGCATGCTTTTATGAGCTGGTGTGTGTTTGGGCTGTGTGTGTGCATTATATGCCTGTGAGTGTGTTTTATTATTCATTTATGCATGTGTTTATTTATTTATATATTTTACCTCTTTCCTGCTTGTCACTGGTTGGTTACTTGTTATATATATATATATATATATATATATATATATATATATATATATATATATATATATATATATATATATATTTGTGTCTCTGAGTTTGTGTGTAGGGAACGTGAGAGAAAGAGAAAAAGAGGTAGAGTGGGAGAGATAGAGAAGGAACAATGTTACATGAAGAATATAAATATACTCAAATGAAACGAATATAGAAACATAATACGATTTTCGTAGGGCATATGGCATATCTGTCAATACGAAAGACCATGAGAAACAGGATATCAGATTCCAATATACCATGCGAAACATATACCGAAATATATTTTCAGCATAACAAATGAAAAGTAGAGTAACAGAGATAATATAGGCTGGAGGGAATATCAGGAAGGGATTGTGTAGCTTATCCGATATAATTATATATATATATATGTATATCGTTTCTAAATTTGTTTAGCAAGATTCTTTATCTGAAAACGTGTGTTGAAACCGATATTGTTATAATTTGGGAGGGTCATGTTGCCAATAAGAAACACACACACCAGTGATTTCACTTTAATTTATTATAAATTTCCGGTTGGCTGGTTGGTTCCATAACCGGATGGTTGTTCATATATTGTCAAAGTTCTTTCGTCACACATTCTGAGACTGGGGATTCTTTTCTTTGTTTTGTGCCTCTCCTGTGTCCTGTCCTACGCCAACTTGTTTTTGTGTGTGTTGTGTGCTTAGTTTGTGCATGTGTTACGACTGTGTGTCTGTGTGTTTTTATCTGTTTATTTATTTGTTTATTTACATGTTACTAGTTAGTTGTTTGTTCGATGTGTGTGTCTTTTCATTTTGTCCTTAATTGTAAGTTGTGATGTTGCTATTCCATTCAAATGTTCTATTTAATGTTGGTTGGAGTTCATTTATGTTTATTGCTTCTGTGATTTGTCTAAACATTGTGTCTTTTCTGTGTGTGGATTTTATTTTTATTTCTATGTTCTTATATTTACCCTTATGTTCCATTTTAGCATGTTGGTGGAGTACTGATGAGTCTTTTCTATCTTGGAGTTCTCGCCAGTCTTCATTTAATGAACAAAAGGTGAAATTAGAGAACATAGAAATAAAAATAAAATCTACACACGCGCACACACACACACACACACATATATATATATATATATAAACATATATATATACATATGTGTGTGTATGTGTATATATATATATAAGTTTGTGTGTGTATTCACACACACACACAAATATATATATATATATATACGTTTGTGTGTATATGTACATATATATGTGTTTCTTCCACGCATGTGTGTGTGTGTATGGATATATATGAATAGGTATACCAGATTTTCAAAACAATTACTTCCAGAATCCCTCACCCGACCTTTCAGAATATTTCAAGTATTATGAGATGTAGATTAATACATATTTCACTCGAATTACTTTTTCTATGCATCCTAAATATTTTAATTTTTACGTTGAATATCACTGATATGCTGAAATTGAATATTTACAGATGCTGTTTATGAAATATCGAACGAGGATATCATTTTACATTTTCGTGTAGCCTCTTTTCAGCGTACGAATATATTATATCCCTTTATTTATTTTCCCCTTCTAATTCTTTGTTTCATAATAATCTGTCTCTACCCTTTCGTTTTATATCTGCCTACACACACATACACACACACTCACACATTCATACACAGTCACACATTCGCACACACATTGATGCCCACACACGCACACACATACACACATACACACATATCTATTATAATGCTGTTGAAGTGTGTATACATGTTTGGGGTCATCCTGTATATATATATATATATAAATATATATATATATATATATTTAAAAATTAAACAAGGTTCAATGAATAAATCAAAGAATGAGTTTTACAATAGATTGGAAGCACTCGACAGTTATGGTTTTCCAGAGTTATTAATATGAATTCAAAATATTAACAAAATCGA
>OZ024741.1:31216634-31221634 GCA_964016885.1 Eledone cirrhosa
CCTACACCCCGTACCAATGATCATTGGACAACAACAACCACTCATATTTTGTGGTCCCTATGGTGGATGGTCCACCGGATCCTTTACTGGTTAGGAGTCATCTAAACGTCGTTTTATCGAACCTGATTTTATATATGTATGTATGTATCATGTGTAATTTATGTATATTTTATATGTGTATATATGTGTACTTTATATATATGTATGTATATGTATGTATATATTATATATGTATATGTATATATGTGTGTATTTTATATATATATATGTATGTATGGTTTATGTGTGTATATATTTTATGTATGTGTGTATTTTATGTATATATATATTTTTTATATTTTTTTATATTTTTATATGTATATATTTTATATATATGTATGTTCTGTGTATATATGTATATATTTTATATATGTATATATATATGTATGCTTGTTCGTACATACATGCATACATATATATATATATGCACACCTGTATGGATTTGTGTGTGTAGATCTGTGAGTGTATGAGGGGGTAGGTGTGAGTTTATGTACAAGTCAACCAGCATAAACCTTTTATTTCTAAATTTTCTAAACTATCTAAGTATTGGACTCTAACATTATATTAAGTATTACCACCCCGCATTTTGTATGTGTGGATGTGTGTGTGTGTCTGTGGAGGTGGGTTTGAGTGTAGTGCAAGCCAACCTACATAAGTCTTTTTATTTGTAAATTTTCTACTCCAACCATAAATGTCAGTAGTACCACTCCACATAAATTCCTCAATTTAAGAATGGCCTGTAGTATCTATTCATACTATTAACCTTAATTGAATATATATCTGACCAGGAATGCCTTTTGTGAAAATCAGTCATATGGGACTATTGTCATCTTGCCTGACGGTTTGAACTTTACAACACCACCTGCCTCTTTGAGGTGAAATACCAACCCTACTACCATCTACAAACTGACCAATAAGAATCAAGACTATTCCTGCTGACAACATTAATTTATTCCTAACAAGCTCATATGTCCCAAGGCTCTGATGTCATCAACACTATAAACACAGAGCTGGCATATCTAAGACCTGACTAACTGCCTGATGAGGTCATAGCCATTCAATGGCTATCATCGAAATATATATATCAGTAAATAAAGGATTATGAGTTCATGCAATTGACTTATGTTTCGTCACTATTGGTATATATATATATATATGTATATATATATATATATATGATTAAGTTAGAAGTGTTTTTATATATATATGTATATATATATATATATGTATATAATAGAAGAAGTTAATATGCCCGTGGGTACTAAGTACCCCTGGAAATATATAGGTTGTCTATGATTTAAGGTTGTTCTATGGTATTAATTTGACATACCAGAACTATAATATTAAGATAAGCAGAACAAGCAAAATTCATTATCTTAATATAATAGTTCTGGTATGTCAAATTAATACCATAGAACAACCTTAAATCATAGACAACCTATATATTTCCAGGGGTACTTAGTACCCACGGGCATATTTACTTCTTCTATTATTATCCTCCGTTATGTTGAGAACAAATCTGTTGTTTCTATTTAGCTGCTATTTTTAGTAACGAGATAGACAACACGTCTATGCTTTTCCCGCTTTCACCTCGGGCAGTTCACGTACGGGTCATTTTTCAGCCTTTTGGATCTGTGCTAGCTGGCAGATAACAATATATTTTATCGTTCCTGGGTCTTTAGCCCTAGGAAAGGAAAATGCTTCTCTGATGAGCTTTGATTTTCCATTGGAAATCCATTGGATTTCTGGTGTTTTACAAAGCGAAACCGATCAGTAAGGGCCAAAAGAATAGGTAAATATTTAAATTATATTTTTTAATTTATTTTAAAAAATTGGTTCAATTTTGCTTGTTCTGCTTATCTTAATATATATGTATATATATATATATATATATGTATATATATATATCTGGCTGCACACACTTTTGGGTTTGCAGAGCTGACGTGCTTTCCTTTGTTCTTTTTCCTCGGCACCAGGGTTTCACTTGCTTCCGCCACTGCATTGGTGAAGTGCCCGTACCTCCTCGTCACACTCTCCTCAGTCTATCCAATCTCTCTCTCCTCTGACACTCTACACAGAGCACTAAACCTGTTTCTCACTTCAACTGTGAACCTCTCCTGCAGCTTATCATCTTCCTTGAAAGCTCCCCAGTCATAGATTGCTCTCCGGGGCCGAGCCTTGCTCTTTCTTAAGCTCACACGGACCTCACTCATAACAAGCCAGTGGTCACTACCCAGTGTACTGAAATAGCTGTATGGTTCTGTGTTCAGAACACTATACCGCCATCCGAGATGTAGGTCCACATCTTCCCCAGATTCTTCCTAAACCTTAGGTTGGTCGCCATCAAGTTCAAAAGCTGAAAGCTACCAAGGACCAATTCTATGCTGATCCTACGGAGGAGAGGATGGAGACTGTGGAGGTGATGAGGGAAGAGCTCTGTACCGCTTACACTGAGATCAGAGAGGAGGCACTGATAAAGAAGATCAGAAGTGTGGAGTGAGCGGTTTACAGATCTGGATGTAAGGAGAGCTGGATGATCATCAACGAGATCACAGGGAGGAAGAGAAGGTGTTCGAGTCAGATCCAGGGAACGGGGCCCGAGGATAGGAAGAGGAAATGGCTAGACCATTTTAGGACCCTACTAGGAGAGCCACCCTCCACAGCCCAGAGCACTGAGGAGATCAGGCGGCTGTTTGAGGAACTGGATGTTGAAACAGAGCCCTTCACCAGAGAGGAGCTTCAAAGAGCCAAGAAGTGGATCAAGGAGGGCAAGGCTCATGGAGAAGATGGAGTGGCATCAGAGGTGATGAAGAGGTGTGATTTTGATGATATCATCCTGGGGTTCTGTAACGGGGCACTGGAGAAAGGAGTTGCCCCGAATCAGTGGAGGATCAGTAACATCGTCCCAGTGCCAAAGAAGGGAGATCTCTCTAACACAAAACAACTACAGGGGGATCTCACTGACGTCACTTGTGGCAAAGACCCTCAACAGGATGATTCTTAACAGGATCCAGCCTGAGATGGAGAAGAAGCTCAGGGACAACCAGAACGGCTTCAGAGCAAGATCAACCACCAGTCACATCCTGATGCTGAGGAGGATATTAGAGGGAGCTAGAGCAAAGTGCCTTCCTGCGGTCATGGTTTTCATTGACTTTAGGAAGGCCTTTGATTCTGTGGACCGTGACTGCCTGATGAAAATCTTACAGGCTTATGGAATCCCCAAGAAGATAGTGGACCTGATATCACTGCTCTACACCAACACCAAAGCCCAAGCCATTACACCTGGTGGGATGACAGAGTTCATTGAGATACTGGCTGGAGTGCTCCAGGGAGATACATTGGCTCCCTACCTTTTTATCATCGTAGTGGACTATTGTATACGCCTTGCACTGGAGAAACACCAGGACTCTGGATTAACTCTGGCACCGGCTCAGAGCAGGAGAGTTAGGGCGAAAAAGGTATCGGATGCTGAATTTGCCGACGACATAGTTTTGGTGACAAATACAGTGAAGGAGGCAGATGATATGATGCGGGAGGTTGAGACTGTGTCGATGAGTGTGGGGCTGAGAATGAATGAGACTAAAACAAAATATCTGGTAGAGAATGTTGAGAAGCCAGAGGGGATCACTAATGTAGGCGGGAAGCCGCTAGAATTGGTTGAGGGCTTCCTGTATTTGGGAGCAAAGATTGGGAATACGGAAGATGATGTGGTTGAGAGGAAGAGCAAGGCCTGGGCGGCGTGCCACAGCTTGAGATCGGTGTGAGAGTCGGACCTTCGTAGAGACCTGAAAGCCCGCCTCTTCATTGCTGTAGTGGTGTCTGTGCTGCTGTATGGGTCTGAGACTTGGACACTGACCAAGAAACTCACTCAGATGGTGGATGCGTGCTACGCGAGAATGCTGAGGATGGCTCTGAACATTAATCAGTATACACTGAGGATGAAAAACTTAGAGCTGTATTGGAGCATCCCAAATGTCAGCTCTAAAGTGACATAGAGGAGACTGAGGTTAGCTGGACATGCTCACCGACATCCAGAGTTGACATTGCACTCAGTGCTCCTTTGGGAGCCACTACATGGACACACTACAAGAGGAAGACCAAGGTTAACGTATGTTGATGCCCTAAGGACAGACACTGGTCTGTTGGAGACAGACGCAGGACATGGACGAGATCCATGAACGAGTTCTCTCCAGCGTTCTCTGTCCCTCATTATCGCTGCCATGACCTGCGTCTCCAACAGACCAGTGTCTGTCCTTAGGGCATCAACATACGTTAACCTTGGTCTTCCTCTTCTAGTGTGTCCATGTAGAGGCTCCCACAGGAGCACTGAGTACAATGTCAACTCTGGATGTCGGTGAGCATGTCCAGCTAACCTCAGTCTCCTCTGTGTCACTTTTGAGCTGACTTTTGGGATGCTCCCATACAGCTCTGAGGTTTTCAGCCTCAGTGTATACTGATTAATGTTCAGAGCCATCCTCAGCATTCTCGTGTAGCACCCATCCACCATCTGAGTGAGTTTATTGGTCAGTCTCCAAGTCTCATACCCATACAGCTGCACAGACACCACTACAGCAATGAAGAGGCTGATTTTCAGGTCTTCACGAAGGTCCGACTTCCACACCTATCTCAAGCTGTGGCACACCGCCCAGGCTTTGCTCTTCCTCTCAACAACATCATCTTCCGTATTCCCAATCTTTGCTCCCAAATACAGGAATCCCTCAACCAATTCTAGCGGCTTCCCGCCTATGTTAGTGATCCCCTCTGGCTTCTCAACATTCTCTACCAGATATTTTGTTTTAGTCTCATCCATTCTCAACCCCACACTCAATGACACAGTCTCAACCTCCCGCATCAAATCCTCTGCCTCCTTCACTGTATTTGTCACCAAAAATATGTCGTCGGCAAATAAATCATCCGATACCTTTTTCGCCTTACCTCCCTGGTCTAAACCGGTGCTACAG
>OZ024741.1:31226634-31236634 GCA_964016885.1 Eledone cirrhosa
AACAAACTCCCTCTTACACCAGTGGCCAACTTATACAGGCTGGAGATAAAATGTGTAGCAACAAGGGCGGTGCCCCAGCATGGCCTCAGCCGGATGGCTGAAACAGGTAAAAGAGTAAAAGAGTATACATATATATATATATATATATATATATATATATATATTAGCGGGTCCGGGTGAGTTTTTTACATTCATTTAATTTATTAATTTATTGATATTTTATTTGAGTGACCCGAATCTTCCTGGTCGTTCTTTTTCGGCTGCACTGGTGATTTTAAGCATAATCTCTATGTGTTGGTAATTTAACGATGGTTATAGCTCTGATTTATCCAAATTATTGAGCCCTCTGCCACACATGTCGGATATTGTTTATCGTGATTTCGTGGGCTGATATTCCGATTCTCGATTATTCTACTATATATATATATATACATATATACATATATATATATATATATACACACACATATATATATATATATATATATATACATATATATATATATATACATATATATATATATATACATATATATATATATATACATATACATATATACATATACATATATATATATATACATATATATATATATACATATATATATATACATATATATATATACATATATATATATACATATATATCCATATATATATATATTCATATATATATATACATATATATATATATATATATACATATATATCCATATATATATATATATTCATATATATATATACATATATATATATATACATATATATACACATATATATATATACACATATATATATATATACATATATATATACATATATATATACATACCTATATATATATATACATATATATATATACATATATATGTGTGTGCGTGTGTGTGTGTGTGTGCGCATATATATATAAACGTGGGCGCATAGATGTTTCAGTGTTTATGTGTTGTAACTAGAAACCAATTAATATACAAATACATGCTATCTGTAGACATACCCACACACACACACACATATACATGCTTTTGGTTTATGGAAAATATTAGTAGATTTATGGGTTACGTGGTTTGAGGTTTATTGTCACAATATTATCATCCGGGAAAACAAGAAACAGAATGTACAGAAATGATATTGTCATAACAACCAAATATTAGATATATATTTAGCAACTTAGTGCACTAACCACTACAATATTAAAATTATTGTATTAAGTGTATACGTGCATTCCATACGCATACACATATCTTTAGCTACCTCCTCTCTCTCGCCAATCTATAGAACTAGATAGATAGGTAGGTAAATAGATAGATAGATAGTTTATTTTATTATCTATTTATATATTTATTCTTTATTTATTGATAGATAGATAGATAGATAGATAGATAGATAGATAGATAGATAGATAGATAGATAGATAGATAGATAGATAGATAGATAGATATGTGATACATACACAAATAAGAAATAAATATGGATATTTGGAAGCCCGACAATGCGTGTTTATTTCTATCTGTATCTCATTTTCCACAATGCGTTAAGCAAACTACCACACCTTCCCACCTTATTATATATATATATATATATAAATATATATATATATAAATATATGTGTGTGTGTGTGTCTGTATACATTTCTCTTTGGGAATTCCATATTTCCCAATGGCAAATACCCCTAAAGTCACATTCTCTCAACAATGACTAGCAAACTCACTGGTTGCACTGTCCAACACGTTTATCAATAAACAGATAGGAATCTTCTCTGAATCACTGTTTTACAAATAACATGGAATACATCCACAATGTGAAAGTGACATCAAAGTTATTCTCGTAACCCACAATAATCGGGCTAACAATTTATGATGTGAGGTAAACATCCAAAATCTAACAAGTTGGAACTTTGGCATATCAACCTGGAAAATTATTTGTAACGAGATCCTTGTGCGAAACTGGCTTGAAACTCTCATTAACTATATTAACATAAAACTTCGACAATAAACGTCATTAATAGTTTCTCAAATACGTGGATAAGACAATCGATTAAGACAAACCCAAGTGCGTTACTGGTACTTTATTTTATCGGCCTCGTAATGATGTACATCATCAATGCAAAGCTAACCTCGGTGAGATTTAATCTCAGAACGTAAAGGGACGTAACTATATGCCACAAATAATGAAAACTATATACATGAAATTTGTTGCACTAAAAAAAAAAGGCCAAATATAATAAAATGTCTACAAAATGTCTTTAAAATAAAATAAAACCGAGAAATCTCTTTAAAGGAGGGCATTAGTAGAAAAAGAGAATGCATCTAAACACTATTATGAGATGAAGAGAGCGGAAAGAGATGTCAATGCTATAGAAACTGTTGTAAAAAAAAACTTTAAAGCCTTCAGTACACAACTAGTCTGATTCAGTATACCACTAGGTAGGGTTACTGTCCATATACATGAACAATACAAAACTGTTTTTTTTTCCCATCTCAGTTCTACCACATGCAACTAGATATAACAGTTCTTTGTCATCCCAACTCTACACACACATATATGACAAATATTAATTATCTGTCCGCCGGGGCTGTGGGGAGACAGGCCGATTATATTACGAACTCTGTGGGAAGGTGATACTTGTGCTTGAAGCTTTTTTAAGTGTATGTATCTATCAATCTATCTATCTGTTTTCGAGACAGAATTGTTGCAGTTTTAGATAGACAGTTGAAGATTCAATAATTATTATATTTACATTGACACTTGATGCTACAATTTATCATTTACTATATATTACATCAACTTTTATCAGGAAGGTGTAATATCAGGCATAGTTGAACTGAGACTCAACTACTGACCTTCATGGGCTTCTAGCAATCTTTCTAAATTCCTGAAACGAGCCATAAAAAACAATTGCAGATACTTTACCAGAAACTCTCTGCGAGTGTTAAACTCCCCAAAACGAATGATACGCCATATATATATAAACAGAAATAGAGCAGATGCTACAATGTACAGGCTTGTCTTTCTCACCTCATATACCAGCAAAATCATGGTATGAATTGGACTGATATTAGATAGCTGACACCGCCTTTACCTTTCATGTGACTGTTGACGTGGAAATTCCTGGTGCAGCTTAGAACCTTTGCGGTTTTAGCATCAATGGCTCGGATCTCATCTAGAGTCCTGTGAATTAGGCCAAATGTCGCAGTCAGCAGAGCCCCAACAAACACATTGTAGGTCACTAGTTTATTGTTCGCAGAGTTCACAAGACCCTATATCTCTTATTTAGGGGTTAGATTACCTGATTACAAATTCTTTGTTACAAATTCCATCAAAGGATATATTTCAATTTCTAGCTAAGTATCTTTAGTAATCCGTCCATTGATATAGACGTTGCTAGATTCGGTTTTAGTTTGTCCTCGCTTTACACGCATATAGGAATATCTATCCTGGCCAAACTCCATTCCTATATCTTTCAAGAACGTCTTATCATCCACAAAGTATACATGTGTTAGGATTATGTTTCTGGTCTCCAGTGAACTAGTTACATATTCTTCATACTTCCTCAGCATAAAGAGGTCTACTGATAGGTGTGTATGTATGTTTGTATGAATGTATGTATATATATATATATATATATATATATATATATATATATATATATATATATATATAATATTATCAATAACGAGGAATCAGTAATGCATCAAAACACAATCTATTAACATATTACATATGTTTCTCCGTCGTTCAGCTCAAGGCAGGATCTGTTACAGATCGAAACCAATTCTGGATTCGCAAGTTCCTCATATTCCTCATGTATATATATATATGAGAGAGTAGAACACTGGAAGGTAATATCCGTAGTGGTAGAGCACTCAGTCTATGGGACGAGTTTGGTAGAAGTAGTAATACAACACTTAGTTCACCATACGGGGAACAATTGTTTCACCTTATATATATATATATATATATATATACATATATATATATATATACACACGTGTGTGTGTCTTCTAGTTTGTAATTTCATCTCTATTTCAAGCAAATTTCTCAATCCATATATAGTATGGATCCTTCTTTCATAACACTATGAGCACCAGCATCATCATCACAACAGTATTATTCCCATAGCTCCCCCTCCCCCACAGTTCACCAGCACCATCACCATCACCAATACTAACTAGTAATAACACCACTAAGAACATAACCACCACCACCGACAACAACAACAACAATAAAAAATGATAACAAGAAGGACAAGAAAAAGCAATGGATGTAAAAGAAAACGATAGAAATACTGATAAAGTCCGAAAGAAGAAAGAGATTGCTTGGAATTCTGACATGTTGGAAGGGATTCCAAACGTTTGGTCGAATAGTTCTGTAGGAAGACTAAGTATACTGCCATATCTATTTTATTGTTATCTTTTAGCGGTTCTTGTTTTCTTTTTTTTTACTAGCAATACGTCGTTAGGAAATGAAACAATATGGCCTTATCGTAAATGGCTTCCATTTGCCTTAAAGCAATCAATACTATAGCATCTTTTTTCTTTATTTTTCTTAAATCAAAAGACAGTCCTTGTTTTCAGTATTAGTGGCTGTATTTGTTTCTCCAAGTGTCTATTTAGATGTTTGCATTTGAATGTGTATGTTTTTTCCGTGTGCGATTGTGTTTGTATGAGTATGTATTTGTGTTTGTGTTTATGCGAGTGAGAGTGTGTTTGTATGTGAATGTGTATGTTTGTGTGTGTGTGATTGTGATGGTAAGAGTATGTGTTTGTGTTTATTCGTGAGTGAGAGTGAGTTTGTATATGAACGCGTATGTCTGTATGTGTGTGACTGTGGTTGTATGAGTATGTGTATGTGTTTGTGTTTATGCGAGTGAGAGTGTGTTTGTATGTGAATGTGTATGTTTGTCCGTGTGTGGTTTTGATTGTGTATGTGTGTGATTGTAGTTGTATGAGTATGTGTTTATGCGTGAGTCAGTGTGTTTGTATGTGAATGTGTATGTTTATATGTATGTGATTGTGGTGGTATGAGTATGTGTTTGTTTTATGTACCTGCTTGTATGTGTATGAGTATTTGCGTGTGTGTATGCCTTTCTCTTTACATAATTCTATGTATAGCCGTGTATGTTTATGTGTATGTAGGTAATTTTCTTGTCTTGTGTGTATCCATTTCTGTTTGTGTTAGAATACGGTGAGGTAATACAATAGATCAATTGTGTCAAATCCACTTTATTGATTATCTGTGGTTTTCTCAACCGACTGGGTGTTTAGGAAATCTACAGGAGTCTTTTTCAGTCTCCGCGATTAACACATGGTTTCTGATTAAACTGTTGTCGTCGTCGCTGGCGCTGCTGGTTTTGTTGTTGTTGTTGTTGTTGCTGCTGATGGTGATTTTGTTGTTGCTGCTGCTGATGGTGGTGGTTCTGTTGTTGCCGCTGATGGTGGGTTTGTTGTTGTTGTTGTTGCTGATGGTGGTTTTGTTGTCTTCTTTCCTTCTTTTAATCACCTCAGGCGCTGAGGATCCTCCTCAGAAGTGTTAGAGATGCGACTGGGAGATGGCCTAATTCCTCTAAGGATGTGCCAAGTTGGTGATGGTATCTCTCGATCGCCAATGCAGGGCATCATAGCCAGAGGTGTTCAGACGACTCCTCTTCACCACAGAGGACATGTAGAGCAAAAGAGATGGTGTTGTCTGAACGAATTTTTGCATGGCAGATTTGACATCGGCGAATGGCGATCGCTGCAAGGCGGATGGTAGGCATGACATTATTCCCCCGACAGAAGCCACACACGAAGCCTTGAGGACTCTTTTTCTGTATTCGAGTCAGAAGATACGTCGGCAAGTCGAGCAGGAAATGGGCACGAAGTATTGTCGGATCGTGCTGGAACATCCCGCGCAGGATGGGCCAGGGTTCGTCTCGACATCACCCGCTATGAGAAGTAACTTCCGGAGATGTAGGGCGGGTCTTACAGCTCCGGTTGTTGAAAAAAAACTAAAAAAACGACGTGTCTCCCACGTCGCATCTCTGGGTGTATACAGATCCGAATTTGACAGATATCCTTTCGAGCATCCGACCGAGCACACCGGACGTCCACGAAGGCCACCTCACGAGTAGGTTCCGGATTCCGGTTTGTGCTCTGTCACCACAGGTGTTATTGTCAATACCGCCGCCGCCGCTGTTGCTACCTCTATTGTTGTTAAATGCATCAACATTATCCACTTCTCGACCGCTGCTTGATGACTAAGAGAACGAAATGGTTTTCGCCTGACATTTACTGTGTGGCGATGACGAAACGAAAAAGGAAAAGGACGAAAAGGAAAGTGAGACTCGTCGCTGACAGCTGGATTATTATTGTGGAAGTATACACGTCGCAGGAATTTTGTTCCCGTAAGTTTGTGATTTTTGTACAGTTAAATTGCGAACGTATTTTTTTTTTAAAATATTGTTTTGTTTCTAAACACATCCCGCTTCTCTTGAGTGGTCGAAATTAATTGTTATTTTGCCTTCCTGGGCGAAATTCCAATTTGAACTTTGCATTTAGCAAATACGCCCCACAAGAAAAATGGCGTCATTCAAAAAAACCATCTCTCTGCCATGTATACACTGCTGTTGCCGTCGTCGTCACTGCCGTTGTCACTGCTGCCGGTGATGTTGTGTCATGTTGTTTCTGTTGTTGCTAACAAACAATAATTCACTGATTCCCAATCGAGAAAGTAGTCATAATGCAGGTTTTCTTTCAAAGTATACTAGTTGTGCTGCTGGTACGGTTGTGTTTCTGTTGTTACCGCCTGCTTTATCTTGAACTAGCAGTAAAGCCCGGCGTTGCTCGGGGTCGCTCAGTAGCTGTGTTAAAGTTACAATGTTAAGTTTCTTTCTTGGCTTAAAAACTGTAGTGTCTACTGTGTAGACTTGCATGTGGTGTTTTTGATTAATATTCCCTCAACCAACAATATGCCTTATGAAGTTAAGAAAACATAACGATAACCCGAATGTTATAACAAAAGAGGATGCTGGGGATAGAAACTGCACTGGTTATTTATTAACAAAGATCGAAAATGTAAACACTACAACGCAGAGAAAAACATTAGCGTAACCAAATTATCAGTTATGTCTGTCTGCACGCCTATATCACCTCTCTGCACGACTGTCTGTCTGCACGCCTATATCACCTCTCTGCACGACTATCTGTCTGCACGCCTATATCACCTCTCTGCACGACTGTCTGTCTGCACGCCTATATCACCTCTCTGCACGACTGTCTGTCTGCACGCGTATATCACCTCTCTGCACGACTGTCTGTCTGCACGACTGTCTGTCTGCACGCCTAACGACGAAATATTTGCTTGTTTTACGTAGTCTTTAAATAGACTTGTTTTCAAGTAAAAATATTGTTTTAAAATGCTTTTAAATGGAAATGAAGCAAACCGGAAGCTTAGTGTTCGAACTGATGAATTTTGCAGGTCAATATTTTGCTGGCTCGACAACTGTTCGTGTATTGTGTTAATGTCATTTTAAACGCTGAGAAAGCCAGCGTAATTTTTTACGTAAGACGCTCAATGTAAACAGAACAAAGGGAAATAACTGATAACTTACGCTCAAAAATCGATACATTATATTCGATTTCGTCACATAGGGTGGGTCAATTTGAAATATTTTTTTTCCGATGTCTTCGCTAGGGCTCAATGTATAAGTATAGCAATTTTGGTGCAATTCCGTGAGAGATTCTAAGAGGAGATGTGTACCAAAAATCGATAGACAGACAGACAACCACAGTTTTATATATATAGATTGCTGACTGTCAAAAATGTTTGTCCCACTCTTCGAAGCGACTATAACAACAACGAGTACAGGGGTTGCCGGATAATATCCTTAGGAAGACATAGGGATAACTATCGTCTGAAAACGAGTACAGATGAGGGAGCCTGGGACGCTGTTGCTGCCGTTGCTGTTGTTGCACGTAAATGCAGCCGTTGCTCTCTTCACCTGTTTCATTGTTGCTGCTGTTGCTCTCGTTGTTCAGGTTCTTAGTGCTGATGCTGCTAATTTCATGTTTGCATGATGTGTTTGTGTGTCCATAATTGTGCTAGAGTCCCTCCTCTCAACTTTCAAGTCGCTATCATGAGACGGCAGACTTAATGTGTGGGGTGTTTCGTCCATGTTTTTTTTGTTTGTTTTTTTTTCTAATGAGAAAAATATATAATGTTCAAATATTATAAGGTCTCCCCTCCACAGGGCAAAGACACTCGTCTTACGAGCTTTTCCAAATCAATATAACAATTAATACAGATGGAAAAAAAATTAAAATATACCACTTTGCGGAGCTCAAATAAACACGTCTTCCCTGTCTGACAGCCCTAATGGTGGTGGTTCTGTTGTTGTTGTTGTTGTTGTTGTTGCTGCTGCTGGTTTTGTTGTTGTTGTTGGTGGGGATGGTGGTTTTGTTGTTGTTGTCGTTTTTGGTGGTGGTTTTGGTGTTGTTGTTTGTGGTGGCGATGGCGGTTGTTGTTGTTGGTGGTGGCGATGGTGTTTGGTGATGTGGATGTTGGTGGCGATGGTGGTTTTGTTGTTGTTGATGGTGTTGGTGGTGGTGTTGTTGGTGGCGATGATGGTTCTGTTGTTGGTGGTGTTGGTGGTTTTGTTGTTGTTGATGGTGGTGTTGGTGGTTTTGTTGTTGATGGTGGCGATGGTGGTTTTGTTGTTGTTGTTGTTGGTGGTGGCGATGGTGGTTGGTGATGTGGTTGTTGGTGGCGATGGTGGTTTTGTTGTTGTTGTTTTGGTGGCGATGGTGGTTGGTGATGTGGTTGTTGGTGGCGATGGTGGTTTCGTTGTTGTTGATGGTGGTGTTGGTGGTTGGTGATGTGGTTGTTGGTGGCGATGGTCGTTTTGTTGTTGTTGTGTTGGTGGCGATGGTGGTTGGTGACGTGGTTGTTGGTGGCGATGGTGGTTTTGTTGTTGCTGATGGTGGTGTTGGTGGTTGGTGATGTGGTTGTTGGTGGCGATGGTGGTTTTGTTGTTGTTGTTGGTGGTGTTGGTGGTTGGTGATGTGGTTGTTGGTGGCGATGGTGGTTTTGTTGTTGTTGATGGTAGTGTTGGTGATTGGTGATGTCGTTGTTGGTGGTTGCTGATGTTTAAACGCAAATCAGACCTGATTGAACAGCTCTGTTATGATTTCGTGTGTTTAAGCCTGTGTATTATCTGTATGAATAGAACGTCTGACAAATCTCAATATTTTGCAGTTTTCGTTCTACATGGTTTATTTCTTAGTTCAAATTATGGGGAGATCACTTTTATCTTTTATCCTTGTGGGTTCCATAATAAAGAATTACCCAAATACTGCAGCTGATATAATTGACCAATCTTCCACTAAAATCCTGGAACATGGAATGTTTGTTTGTCTGATTTAAACGATGTTTTGAAGAAATTGGAATTAGTGCCTTCACAATTCGAAGTTTGCGTGAAGATTCGCGACGACAAAGTGTGTGCTGTAACTGATTGTAAAGATTTTGTGGACTAAATTACCTCCTCTTTGCTTCTTCAGACATAGTTGCTAGGGGATTTATTTCCCGGTATATTTTGCCTAAGTTGAAGATAGGATGTAATTGAAATTTTCCTCCTATTTGTACCAGGTCAGGCAACCGCGTAAAACCGTTTTGTATTTTGATCTGGTCGCTCATAGCTATCTGTGTTTCTATCTATATATCTCTATCTCTCTCATACGCTCACCCTCTCTCTCACTCTCTCTCTCTATATATATATATATGTGTGTCTGTTGGTAGCTAAGATGCTTCCATAGGAGGTATGCCGGTTGAGCACTCTATGCTCAACCGGCATAGAGCACTGTATGATAGAATAGAAAACGAAAAATCAGTGACACATCTGAACTCAATTTATTGTGTATTACAATTGTTTCGCCGGCGGACAGCTCGAGACGCGATCATTGTGTGGATCTTGTCTGATTCTGGACCCGCAGGTTCGACGGACACGTTTAATGATTTCGGAGCATAT
>OZ024741.1:31241634-31249134 GCA_964016885.1 Eledone cirrhosa
TCCCTTCTTTGGCGCTGGGACGATGTTACTGATCCTCCACTGATTCGGGGCAACTCCTTTCTCCAGTGCCTGGTTACAGAACCCCAGGATGATATCATCAAAATCAAATCTCTTCATCACCTCTGATGCCACTCCATCTTCTCCATGAGCCTTGCCCTCTTAATCTTCTTCTTGGCTCTCTCAAGCTCCTCTCTGGTGAAGGGCTCTGTCTCTATATCCAGTTCCTCAAACAGCCGCCTGATCTCCCCAGTGCTCTGGTAAGGTATTGTCAGCCATTGAAAAGAAATATGGAGATTCTATCTAACAGCACTAGCGTTAGAGCCCCTAATTACACTGTGAAGGAGCAGTCTGGTCCTTATAACTCTGCTGGTGGTTTAGAGCCACAAGGAGGGCCAGTGGATGATGGATCAGCTGTCTCTGAGACAAATATAAATAATGCAGTTTTGTCCTGCAGAAGAGCCATCAAAATGGGCACTTTGAATGTGACGACTATTCGGACGCTGGAGAAGAGAGAGGAGATGGGACATCTGTTCGAGGAGAGTGGTATACAGATACTTGCGATCCAAGAACACAGGATCCTACACGATGAGCCCGTGAGAAGTGTGATGATTGGGAAGATGAGCCAGCTCATCACCCCATCAGGAGTGAGGAACATGACGAATGCTGCAGTGGGAGAAGTGGGTTTTGTTTTCAGCACAAAAACGACTCTATTGGTGAGGGAAATAATGCCTGTCACTCCGCGAGTGTTGAGGGCGATCTTCAATGGAAACCCAAGTCTGAGAGTCATCGCAGCCTATAGTCCAACCGAGGGATACAGTGATTGTTTCTACTTTAGACACAAGGCCAGCAATCACCCAGTGTATTACTTGTACTTTATTTTATCTACCCCGTAAGGATGAAAGGCAAAGTCAACCTCGGCGGGATTTGAACTCAGATCGTAAAGGGACGTAACTATGCTGGAAAGCATGGCGTCCGACCCTCTACTGATACTGCCAATCCACGGGTTAATAAACCGAGGGATACAGTGATGTGAGTGCGGAAGTGTTCCATGCGGAGGTGTGTAGAGCTGTCAACACCACACGAGCACACAACATCCTGCTTGTTTTGGGGGACTTTAATGCACATCTGAGTAACGAGGGCAGTGATGATCCTTGCTGGTACTTTCATAACAACACCAACCGAAATGGAAAAATACTGAGAGACACCCTGCTGGAGTCGAACTTGATAGCGACCAACCTAAGGCTTAGGAAGAATCCGGTGAAGATGTGGACCTACATCTCAGATATGCACCTGTCCAAGTCCCAGATTGATTTCATTCTGGTGAGGAAAAAGTTGCGTAATATTGTTCTGAATGCAGAACCATACAACTATTTCAGTAAACTGGGTAGTGACCACCGGCTTGTTATGAGTGAGGTCCGGGTGAGCTTAAGAAAGAGCAAGGATCATCCCCGGAGAGCAATCTATGACTGGGGAGCTTTCAAGGAAGATGATAAGCTACAGGACAGGTTCACAGTGGAAGTGAGGAACAGGTTCAGTGCTCTGTGTGGAGAGACAGAGGAGAGAGAGATTGGATGTACTGAGGAGAGTGTGACGAGGAGGTACGGGCACTTCACCAATGCAGTGGCGGAAGCCAGTGAAACCCTGGTGCTGAGGAAAAGGAACAAAAGGAAGCACGTCAGCTCTGCATACCCCAAAGTGTGTGCAGCCAGAGAACACCTGAAAGCTGCCAAGGTCCAATTCTATGCTGATCCTACGGAGGAGAGGATGGAGACTGTGGAGGTGAGAAGGGAAGAACTCTGTACCGCTTACACTGAGGCCAGAGAGGAGGCACTGATAGAGAAGTTCAGAAGTATGGAGAGAGCGGTTGACATGTCTAGATGTAAGGAGTGCTGGATCATCATCAAGATCACAGGGAGGAAGAGAAGGTTTTCGAGTCAGATCCAGGGAACAGGGCCAGAGGATAGGAAGAGGAAATGGCTACACTATATATATAAATTAATAAAAATAATGAATCAACAAAGAAAGAGTTCCTTATATTAAAAAATTCATCATTTTACGATCGTTTCTAGGATATATATGTTAGTGTTGGTATGCATATCATATAGATCTATGTAAAATGTTTATAAACTATCAGAAGGAATATACATACCTACACATATATATGCTGTCTTCAGAAATAATGATATTTGTTTATTGAAAAAACCCAACAAAGATTTAATACAATAGGTCTGTTTGGGAACAGGTTTTGAATTGACCAATAGAAAGATAGTGAAGGTCAAGATGGTAAAATAGTAGTAATAGAGCCTTCATTTAGGGGTAGAGGAAGGTAGATTTCAGTTTTGGATGGAAAAAATATTATGAATGAAAGATTATTTTAGGGATGAAAATAGGTCATATGCTGTCTTCAGAAATAATTATATTTGTTCATTGAATAAAACCAACACAGATTTAATATAATAGGTCTGTTTGGGAACAGGTTTTGAATTGACCAGTAGAAAGGTAATAACTGGCCAAATGGTATAATAGTAGTAATGAAACTTTAATTTAGGGGTAGAAGAAGGCAGATTTCAGTTTTGAATGGAAGGAGTATGATGAATGAAAAGGCTATTTTAGGGGTAAAAATAGGTCAGGTCGGTCAAAGGTACACGAAAAATTGCTGTTATAAAAGAATAATTGTTTCTACTTTAGGCACAAGGCCAGCAAATACCCAGTGCATTATAATACCGTTGTAAATATCTAAGGAGACTAACATTTTACGATAAAAGTGTTAGTGAAAAACAATATGGAATTTACATCTATGAAAAGAAAATAAATTAATTAAATTGATAGGTATATTTATATTGATAAAATGATATTAATGCATATAGATATGATAAATAAGAGTTAGATGTAATTGAAGAGTGCTGTTAAAAACGAGGGGAAATAAAAAAAATATATAATTATTGGGGGGTGGGGTTAAAATTATTAGTGAGAAATAACAAATATATAGAGATTACAAGGAACATAGAATCATAACCTGAAATTAAAACAGTAGATATGTATACTTAATGGTATCAATTTTAGGAAAAGATAGTTGTAAAAGGGAAATAAAATTATGTAGTTCATCAGTAGTAGAATATTAATTATAGGTTAACTAAATTAAAAACAATGTTATAATAATTTCTAAAGTGTATATTAATTAGGTTTATAATATTTAAAGGTTTTTCTCAGTTTATGATTACACGATATTATTAATTCCTGTCGCTTATTTAATAGGATATCCTTAGATTTCATTATTTCTAAAAGTACTTGGAACACAATCTACATTCATATCTATTATTTTGATAAGGGGTGGCCCTTTTGAGCACACTCCAGGATAGGTCATAATCTATATTTCTCTTTCTATAATTATTAATTATTTTAGCTAAAGATGTTGTATTAGCTAATGCGGCATTTTTAAAACTGTGTTTGTGGGTATTAAATCTTACTTTAAATTGGTTAGAGGTAGCTCCTATATTTGAATAAATTGAGTCCTTAGTGTTAACTTTACATTTATATACTATGTTATTAACAAGGCAATTTCCTTTTAATGGGCAATTTGCTTTATTTCTACAGTTACAACTTTTCGTGAATCCTGTATCAGAGGAGATATTATGGTTAGTTTGATGTATTGGAGGTATACTCATGGTTTTTTTTACATTTATATGCATTATAGGCACTTATATTTTGTTTTATGTTTTTGGTTGTTGAGTAGGAGAATTTAACCGTTGATCTATTTAAAATGTGATGGTATTTGTGGTTTGGTGGGAAGTTCTTTTCTAGGATAGTAAACATTTTTTTAGGTATATTATCTTTAATTTGTAAATTAAATGGAGCACTATACCAAGTAACTCGTCTATTACGGTTTCGATGTTGTTTATTATTTTTATAGGATGTATCCTGATGTTTATTAAGAGAATTATTGTTAATGACTTCACCACACACATTTTTAGTTAGATTCATTGATTTTGGTGTTTTAGCTTGTTTATTAGGAGTTTTATTATTAACATTTATTAGAGTAGTAGGATGAATAGTTTTTTGAGAGTTACTATATTGTATATTAGAAGAGTTAGAGAAATTTAGTTTTATGTTAGTATTTTGGGGTATAGTGTGAGTGGCATTTAGGTGTGTATTTTTCATAAAAATGCGACCTTTTATAACGAAGTTTTAGCTAGAAGTGGCCACAAAAATAAATTAGTATATATACCTTGTACCAATAACACTACAAACAAACAACCTAATATTACCAACAAACACCATATAAGGAACTGTTTCTTTGTTGATTCATTATTTTTATTAATTTATCTTGACTCTGTTTTCCTATATTTTTCATCGAAAACATTTTTTAAATACATCTTCTCTTTTCATGATATTCGGGATATTCGGATTACATTGAGTTCTACATACGGATTGGACACTACCGTACACTTCGGTACATTTATCTACACATATATATATATATATATATATATATATATATATATATATATATATAAATATATATATATTTGCATATATATACATATATGTAAATAATATATATATATGTAAATATATATATATATGTATATATATATATATATATATGTATATATATATATATATATATATATATATATATATATTAGAAAGTGAGGTTTTTTTTACAAATTGATATATATGTATGTATATATATATATATATGTATATATATATATATGTATGTATATATATATGCATATATATGTATATATGTATATATATATATATATATATATATATATATATATCTATATATATGTATATATATATATATATATGTATATATATATATATATATATATATATATATATATATATATATATATATATATATATGTATATATATATATATATATATATATGTATATATATATATTTCGTTTCTGAATTTGTTTAGCAAGATTCTTTATCTGAAATCCTGTGTTGAAACCGATATTGTTATACTTTGGGAGGGTCATGTTGCCAATAAGAAACACACGCACCAGTTGCTTTCACTTCAATTTATTATATATTTATAAATTTACAAATTTATAAATTTCTGGTTGGTTGGTTGGTTCCACAACCAGATAGTTGTTTATATATAGTCATAGTTCTTTCGTCACACACTCTGTGACCTCTTCAGTGACTGGGGATTCCTTTCTTTGCTTCTGTGCCTCTCCTTTGTTCTGCCCTACGCCATTTTGTTTCTGTGTGTGTGTTGTGTGCTCAGTCTGCGCATGCGCCACATCCGGGTGTCTGTGTGTGTTTATGTTCATTTAACTATTTGTTTATTTACATGTTACTGGTTGGTTGTTTGTTCTATGTGTGTGTGTGTTTTCATTTTGTCCTTAATTGTAAGTTGTGATGTTGCTGTTCCACTCATATTTTCTATTTAATTTTGGTTGTAATTCTTTTATGTTTATTGCCTCTGTAATTTGTCTAAACATTGCGTCTTTTCTGTGTGTAGATTCTATTTTTATTTCTATGTTCTCTAATTTACCCTTGTGTTCTATCTTAGCATGTTGGTAGAGTACAGATGATTCTTTATTATCTTGAAGGTCTCGCCAGTGTTCATTTATCCGTTCCCCTACACTACGAGCTGTCTCACCTATGTACACTATATTTTTGTCTCTACATTGTCCTTCAGTACATCTTATGCTATACACTACATTTCTAGTTTTACAGTTAATATGGGGGCTTATTTTACAGGTTACACATTTCTTATCTATACATGAGGCTCTTTGAAAAGAGTATGTCTTGCTAATAAGTGTTTTTACGGAGGTACCTGGTCTTTCTACTATCTTAATATTGAGTTTATGTTTATTTAGGGCCCTTCTAAATTTGTAAGCTAGTTCACCTCTAGGGGTTGTATCGATAAAAAATACACTCTGGTATTTATTGCTATCATACCATGAGTTTATTCTATTAGCCTTGTTCCTAGTTCTTTCTATTCTATTCCAAAATTTGCTCCTATACAAGGGGCAGGTCCTATTTATGTCATTATTTACCATTTTTTCCCATTTGGTTCTGGCTCCTCTATACACTCTGATTCTATCTCTCTGATTGTAGCCAGAGAACTGCATACGGTGGATGAAGTGTTGTATGTGTCTCTCTAGTTCTTCGGGGTTGCACATGCGGGACACATTTCTCATCACCCGTACCAAATCCGCAATCAGTATGTTGATTTTGGTATGGTCCGAAATGGCCGAGTTTCGGTGGATCAGATATTTGGAAGTCATGGGTTTGGCATAATGGGACTGGAGGATTTGTTTTTTGTTGTTAATGGTATCTAACCAGAGCTCTGTGTCTAGTACAGTTAATCGATGGTTGGGGTGTTTACTTGGGTAGTCTATAGTAACTCTAATGCTCTGGTGGATGGAGTTTGCTATTTGCTGGATGCTTTCCATTGTGTTTTTCTCTAGTTCCTGACTGTTCTCTAGTGGGGGTGTCTTAACTACGATGTTTATATCATCTACGTAGCGGGAGTACATTATCAGGGTTAAGGGGTCTTCTAATTGTTCTTTAAGTTTAAGTTTAAATCTACTGTCCCACCATACCATGAATAAGTTAGCTATGTCGCCTGCAATGCTAACACCAATGGCTGCTCCTTCCTCTTGGGCATATGTTTTTCCATTAAATTTGAACATATGTTCCTTAAGGGTTAGTTTTATGCTGGCCCCTACCGAATGTGCAATCATTTTCTTCAGTTCATCGTGGTTTTCGGGTGTCCATATGGCTCTGGTCAACCCGTTCCATCTATCTGTGTGGGTTTTCTTGGCCATTGAGGTAATGGTAGGTGGTCTGCCTCTTGCTGGTCTTGTAGGGCACAGGTTGCTAAGGTCATAAGTGTCTAGGTAACTATTACTATAGGTAAGCTTAAGTAGGAGTCCCAGCTCACTGGTATCAATCCCACGGAACTCAACCTTGCTCTCACTGATCATTTCTACGCATTTCTCCACAGCAAAATCCACGTCAATAGATGGATACAGGGACACAACATCCATACTGCCTATTATGCAGTTTGTTAGGTCCCCAGATCGGTTACTCACGCCGATTCTGCTGAGGAGGTCCTCCGTGCTGTCACATACATCTGGGGACATTTCAATGATGGGGCGTATGATCAGGGAGAGGAAGTAGGACAGTCTGTAGTTACTAGCAATGTTAGCTCCACAGACTGGCCGTGTTGGTGGTCCCGCGATAGGGTCACAGCCCGTTTTATGGTCTTTTCGAAGCCCATACAACGCCGGCACGTCATTGTTCCAGGCCTGGAAGTTGTTGGCAGTCATTTTGTTGGGCTGCATTATATTCATCCACATCACCATATGGGCATTGAGGGCTTTATCTCTATCCTCATGCTCCTGTGGTGTTACCTCTCTTGTGTTAGTGATGTGGGGTTGCATTGCCTGGATGTAGTTTGGCAGGCTGTCAACCGACATTCTGCCAGACTTGTCTGTTGGAAAGCATGCTATCTCTCCATTACGT
>OZ024741.1:31256634-31264134 GCA_964016885.1 Eledone cirrhosa
ATTTAGGTAGATACATAAGTGTTGTTAGTGTCATAGACATCATGAGGAGAATCAGGAGTTAAAAAGATGTTATGCTTGAGAGAACACAATTACAAGGAGCACTGATTGAAAGTATAAGAGGTACAAGCTTTGCATTACACCTCACATAACATATACCTATTTTATCACAACATGTCTCACCACCATATACCACGCCATTTTGAACATTTCTAACACTTATAACATGCTTTAACATTCTACACGAAATATGTTTATTTCAGCTGTAATATAACTCTTTCGTGATACATGCCTTATTGATTGTATTGACTCCTGCTTTATATGCGCATAACATTACCTGATCTCCAATGCTAAGATATCTGATATCTTATATCTTATGTCTATGTCATCTTACATTTTACCTTGCTTGTAACTTTATTTGCCTGTACGTTTTGCTTGTACCTCATACACTTTCAACCAGTGCTCTTGTTATAATATATATCTCATCGGATTTGCCTTAACGCATACGCAATTTTATAAAAACCTTCCTTGAAACTGCGTTCCAATACAGAGCCATATGCCGACGCCAATGCACGTATCGTCGGCAATTCACTTTCAAATAAATTAACTGTGAGAGTTGAGAAAGTGTGTGAAGACACCGTAAAATTCGACAGGGAGAGAGTTAGAAATTATCAGCTACCTATATATAGAGAAAAATAGAAGCGAGAGAACCATTTCATGTTTTTCAGTAAAGAGAGAGAGAGGGAGAGATGGAGAGGGGGGGGGGGGGAGAAAGAGAGGGAGAGAGTTTGAGAGAGAGGTGGTGAGAGTGGGGTAGAGAATGAGAGAATAGGCAGACAGAAAGTTATGTAAGTTACTTGGACACAAATGAGCGACATGGCATGAATAAGATTGTTTAATAATTGTTTCTACTTTAGGCACAAGGCCAGCAATTACCCAGTGCATTACTGGTACTTTATTTTATCGACCCCGTAAGGATGAAAGGCAAAGTTAACCTCGGCGGGATTTGAACTCAGTCCGTAAAGGGCCGTAACTATGCTGCAAAGCATGGCGTCCGACCCTCTACCGATACTGCCAATCCACCGCCGATTGTTTAATAATACTTTCCTGATTGTAAACGTCCAATTTTATAATGTTTTATTTATATAAACTATCAAAATATTAAAGATTTGAACACATAATGTGGTCAGTGTGATTTTTATGATACTTCTAACAGGTTCAACGGCCAGACGGCTTATCTTCCGTTTTATATATATATATATATATATATATATATATATATATACTCATGCATACATATACATACAAATAAATGCACACAAAACATACACATATATATGCATATATATCTATACATATATATATGTGGGGGAGGGGGTATGCATATATATATATATGTATATATATATATATATATATATATATATATATATATATATATATATATATATATACTCTACTATCCAAAGTATCGTATGCTCTGTTGAATAATATGCTAACTAACTTAATACCGGTTTAATTCTGATTAAATTTTTTTCCAAGTGTGAAACTAATACATTTATTTCACGTTGCTCCTTCTACCTACATGAGGTTGCAGCCGATAGATAGTATTAGCAATTGGAGATACCAATGGAAACACTGTTTCCTCAGTCCGATTTGACAAACGTCGATCGACTGTCGATATATATATATATATATATACATATATATATATATATATATATATATATATATATATATATATAAATATATATATATATATATATATATATATATATATATATATATATATATATATATATATATATATATATGTATATATATAGTAATAATAATAAATTTGAAGACTAAAATCCAAAGAGGGCTCGATAAAGATAAATATATATCAGATATATAAGAACCGTAGAGCAAATATTTATTTAAATAACAGATTAAAGTTTAAGCAAACAATCGCTGCTTTCACCTTAACAGGATCTCTCTGAAACTAAAAATGTCACGCAGAAGTAAATATTTCAAAAAACGTTGCAACCGAAGGAAGTCGGGAAGACGATACTTTAGTTCGTGGAAACGTCAAAGAACGAAACAAAACGAAGATAATACGTCATTATTTGGTCCGGTGAAACAATTACACGCAAAGAAAAACCCACTGAAATATTTACTTCTGCGTTCAAAGATTTACTTTTTTTAGTTTCAGAAGATCCCGTTAAGGGTGAAAGCAGCGATTCTTTGCTTAAACTTAAATCAGTTAATTTAATGGTTGCATTATTTAAGGGTATGTCAATATTTATTTATAAAACTATATTATATTTTACCTGATGAAAGCACACCACAATTTAACTTGGTGTCATTGAAATATGTATAATGAAATAAATATGGTTTTATAAATATAGTTTCCATTTGTTAATATCGTATATATATATATATATATATATATATATATATATATATATATATATATATATATATATATATATATATATACATATATAAATATTCATGGGTGCGTATGATTGTGTATAGAAGATTATATTAATAAAGGGAATTCCAACTTTGTCTGATTTACTCGTTTTATCTAAAAGCCTTTCAAATTATAATGATATTATAATGAAATAGAAGTGTAGAATATTAAATGTTAAGTGTTAATTGAACAAGTACTTTCATGCTTTCGCAATCTTCAGATTCATATTCAGTGGTGACATTCAAGTTTGCAATTTTCAACTGTAATAAGGTGGGTAAATTCTGTGCCTTATATACAGTAAAAAGGGGCTACACAATGGTAAGTTTTGCAAAATGTATTTGGACCAATCGGTGTGTAGTTTCACTACATTACTGAAGCTGATTGGTTTAGGCGTCACGGTTGGTTGGACATGTCTATCGACTTCTATTTGACCCTGTCTAAAGCATCACTTGTTTTGCTATCTTTAGAAATGATGAAAATTGCATTTTGTAGGGTTTTTATAAAAAGATCTTCAGTATTCATCACCATCAACATCACTTTTATTATTATTATTGTTGTTGTTGTTGTTGTTAGTGGTGGTTGTCGACATGTTCGTAGGCGTAGTCATAGTAGAAGTAATACCCCTAAGCATTATTATTGTTGATTTAGCATGGGTTGGAATTTACTATGACTACGCCTACGACCATGTCGACTACCACTACTACTAACAACAACAACAACAATAATAATAATAAAAATGATGTTGATGGTGATGAGTACTAAATATTTTTTATAAAAACCATAGAAAATGCTATTTTCATCATATCTAAATTTAGCCAAACAATTGATGCTTTGGATAGGGTAAAATAGAAGTCGTTAGACATGCTCAACAAACCATGACGCCTAAACCAATCAGCTTTAGTAACCTAGTGAAACTGCACACCAATTGGTCGAAATACAGTTTGCAAAACTTAGCATTCTGTAGCACCTTTTTAATGTATATAAGTCACAGAATTTACCCATCTTATTACAGTTGAAAATTGCAAACTTGAATGTCACCACTGGATATGAACCTGAAGATTGCGAAAGCATGAAAGTACTTGTTCAATTAACACTTAACATTTAATATTATACCCTTCTATTTCATTATAATATCATTATAAATTTAAAGGATTGTAAATAAAACGAGTAAATTAGACAAAGTTGAAATTCCTCTTATATATATAAAATCAAGGTCTAGCAAATAGAGAAAAAGTTTTAAAATAAATTTTAAAAACTTCGCAGTACTTACTATATGTGCCTTTACCGCAGTTGCATGCTCCAGAATAAACGGAATATCCAAGCGGATTTCCATTGAGAAGGGAGCAATCTTCACAAGGCTCTTCTCCCTCGGAGAATATAAAATTCCCGAGTTCAAACCACAAACTGACGCCATACAAAGTCGTTCCCAAAATGAGAGCAAATGATGAATGAAAGAAATAATTATATATATATATATTGCATGGTTCTTGATATGAAATCGCGTGTCGAAACAAATATTGTTTTATTTGGGGAGGGTCATATTGTTATAAAATTGCCAGAAATGATAACAGAACACACTCACAGTGATTGTGTTTAGTTATTATTTCTGGTAATATTGTAAGAATATGACCCTCGCCAAGTATAACCATATATATATATACATATATATATAAAGGATCGATCGACTTTCGTCAAATCAGACCGGGGAAACAACGTTTACGTCGGTCTTTCCAGCTGCTAATACTGTCTATCGGTCGCAACTCCAGGTAGAAGGAGCAACCTGAAATATATATATAGAGAGAGACAGATGTGTGTTTTTGGTTACAGTCGAAGTAAAGGAGCATTCAACACAAATTATTTCTAGAAATCTGTATTAATAGTTTACTAAACTGTTTCGTGGCCGTAGATGCGATTAAAAATTTAGATAAATTTGAAATGTAGGAACTGGTGATACAGGATTTTAAAAACGGCTTGAAATTTTGATATAGACTTCGTGGTGTTATATACGCTATAGTGAGACGAGATACTCAACCATCCAGTCGAAAGAGTTTAGGGTTAGCAAGCGAGTGTCAAATTCTATGATATTTATATTATATAATCTTTAAGTATACATTACTAAGTTAATAACATCTCATAACATATATCTCACTACACAGGCATATACATGTATAATATATATTTATGCATACACAAACACACACACACACACACACACACACACATACACATATATATATATATCTGTGTGTGTCTGTGTGTGCGTGTGTGTGTGTGTCTCGGATACAACAAGCAAATATTTTTATAACTGATATAAAGCACTCAACAAATAATTGCAGTAAAAATACGATATTAACAAATGGAAATTATATTTATAAAACCATATGTATTTCATTATACATATTTCAAGGACACCAAGTTAAATTATGGTGTGCTTTCATCAGATAAAATATAATATAGAGCAGTTTTATAAATAAATATTGACATACCCTTAAAGAATGCGACCATTACTGTTAGAAGCTCCCGGACTATCCGGGAGCTTCCAACAGTAATGGTCGCATTCTTTAAGGGTATGTCAATATTTATTTATAAAACTGCTCTATATTATATTTTATCTGATGAAAGCACACCATAATTTAACTTGGTGTCCTTGAAATATGTACAATGAAATAAATATGGTTTTATAAATATAGTTTCCATTTGTTAATATTGTATATATATATATATATATATATATATATATATATATATATATATATATATATATATAAAAACAAATAACGAAACGAAATTAAATTTCGTTTCGTTTGTAACTTACTTTTGTATGACTGACGCTTAAACAATTAAGTTAAAAATGTACATCCACATATGTATACTGAAATACTAGTATGCATATGAATACACACACGTATACATATGTAGATGTACCGATTTTTTCACTGGTCACTTTACCGTGAGTGTCCAGCTATTCTGTATGTAAACACACAGACAAAGCGGTTTTTAGAGTCATACTGGTTTTTGAGGAAACACCTTTCCTCTATTCTCCAGAAAGCCAGACAAGGAATATTGAACTAGTTTCGTTGTTGTTACAATTCATCAGCAATATTTACCTATCTCCCGGCCCCTCTAGAGAATCGTAAAAGCACATATCGTTATATGCTTTTTCTATGAAAATTAGTAGTGGGCAGACTAATTTGCATAGAGTGTGAGTACGTACCGGTTCAACGGAGACGATAAAAACAAATAACGAAACGAAATTAAATTTCGTTTCGTTTGTAACTGACTTTTGTATGACTGACGCTTAAACAATTAAGTTAAAAATGTACATCCACATATGTATACTGAAATACTAGTATGCATATGAATACACACACGTATACATATGTAGATGTACCGATTGTTTCACTGGTCACTTTACCGTGAGTGTCCAGCTATTCTGTATGTAAACACACAGACAAACCGGTTTTTAGAGTCATACTCGTTTTTGAGGAAACACCTTTCCTCTATTCTCCAGAAAGCCAGACAAGGAATATTGAACTAGTTTCGTTGTTGTTACAACTCATCAGCAATATTTACCTATCTCCCGGCCACACTAGAGAATCGTAAAAGCACATATCGTTATATGCTTTTTCTATGAAAATTAGTAGTGGGCAGACTAATTTGCATAGAGTGTGAGTACGTACCGGTTCAACGGAGACGATAAAAACAAATAACGAAACGAAATTAAATTTCGTTTCGTTTGTAACTCACTTTTGTATGACTGACGCTTAAACAATTAAGTTAAAAATGTACATCCACATATGTATACTGAAATACTAGTATGCATATGAATACACACACGTATACATATGTAGATGTACCGATTTTTTCACTGGTCACTTTACCGTGAGTGTCCAGCTATTCTGTATGTAAACACACAGACAAACCGGTTTTTAGAGTCATACTGGTTTTTGAGGAAACACCTTTCCTCTATTCTCCAGAAAGCCAGACAAGGAATATTGAACTAGTTTCGTTGTTGTTACAACTCATCAGCAATATTTACCTATCTCCCGGCCCCTCTAGAGAATCGTAAAAGCACATGTCGTTATATGCTTTTTCTATGAAAATTAGTAGTGGGCAGACTAATTTCCATAGAGTGTGAGTACGTACTGGAGAATAGAGGAAAGGTGTTTCCTCAAAAACCAGTATGACTCTAAAAACCGGTTTGTCTGTGTGTTTACATACAGAATAGCTGGACACACACGGTAAAGTGACCAGTGAAAAAATCGGTACGTCTACATATGTATACGTGTGTGTATTCATATGCATACTAGTATTTCAGTATACATATGTGGATGTACATTTTTAACTTAATTGTTTAAGCGTCAGTCATACAAAAGTGAGTTACAAACGAAACGAAATTTAATTTCGTTTCGTTATTTGTTTTTATCGTCTCCGTTGAACCGGTACGTACTCACACTCTATGCAAATTAGTCTGCCCACTACTAATTTTCATAGAAAAAGCATATAACGATATGTGCTTTTACGATTCTCTAGAGGGGCCGGGAGATAGGTAAATATTGCTGATGAGTTGTAACAACAACGAAACTAGTTCAATATTCCTTGTCTGGCTTTCTGGAGAATAGAGGAAAGGTGTTTCCTCAAAAACCAGTATGACTCTAAAAACCGGTTTGTCTGTGTGTTTACATACAGAATAGCTGGACACTCACGGTAAAGTGACCAATGAAAAAATCGGTACATCTACATATGTATACGTGTGTGTATTCATATGCATACTAGTATTTCAGTATACATATGTGGATGTACATTTTTAACTTAATTGTATATATATATATAAATATACATATAAATATATATAAATATATATATATATATATATATATATAAATATATATATATATATATAAATATATATATATATATATATATATAAATATATATATATATATATAAATATATATATATATATATATATATATATATATATATATATATATATATATATATATATATATATATATATATATATATATATATATATATATATA
>OZ024741.1:31279134-31281634 GCA_964016885.1 Eledone cirrhosa
TAATAAAAATAAAATAAACGACAAAGATCAACCCTTCAAAATTAATTGACAATATATTGCCAAGTTCATTATAAACATCAGAGTCGAAAAACAGATAAAGCCAAAAATTATCTATCAAATCGCATCTAGCAAAGATCATTTCAAAAAGTTTAGGATGCCCAATTTGGTCTACATGTGTTCTTATATTTAATATAGAAGTTTATCTAGTGTAACGTTTATTCGAAATATTTGGAGCATCAACTTTTAGGGTAGCTTAATTTTTCATGAAGAATGTTTAAATAAAAATAAAAATAAAATAAAAATAAAAAGAATAAAAAGAGATTCAAAGATTTATCGGCTAGTTTCCCATATAATTATAAATCAAACTAAATATACTACATTTTAAATTTAAATTTATATTTAAACGTTGAGTTTAATCTATGTTTGCAACAACTGAATAAATTTGTCCGTAGATTAAGGGAATTTTTAGATTTTAGTATAAAGAATATCTCCTCTGCGCAGAGGTCACATGTCTCAGAGGATGAATTAAAAGGAATCCCTCTTGAGACTATATTCCAAGCCGTCGAATATCTAACGTTATCTAGCTTAAGTTGCCATAGTACGCCTGATAGTGCCGTTGAAGATTTTTTGCTTGGATCTGTGAAAGAATTCTTGTGGTTATTATAGCGAAGTTTAAATTCCGTCGATGTGGAACCGACGTAGTTAAAAGAATTAGAGTCAGTATTAACATTACAATTGTATACTATATTTTTAACTAAGCAGTTGTTATTTAACGGACATTTAGATCTATCTCTACAGTTACATTTTTTAACTTGTATATTATTTATGCTATTATCACTAGGTTTTAAGTTCCTATTATTTATTCTATTGATATTTTGTGCTAAATTTTTGGTGGATGAGTAGGTTAATTTTATTGTATGTCTATTGAAAATTGAGTGATATCTATGTGTTCTAGGGAAGCGATTATCAAGAGCTTTAAAAAATAGTTTAGCGATGTGGGTTTTAATGTTTAGTGAGAAAGGGGGGCAAACCAAATTATTTTCCTAGTTCTATTTCTTTTTTGGCCTTTGGAATTATTGTAATGCTTTCTATTATAGTTGTTAAGGATGTTGCCGTAATTAAAAAAGTTGTTACTTTGTTTAGTTTGTCTATCATTATCTATGTACACAATCTTATCAGCATAACCTGCTCTAGCTAATGCTTCATTGTAGTATTGGGCTTTTTCGTCGAAAATCTTTCTATTCGACGAGATCCTAGAGATACGCTTTTGAACAGAGTTTACTATAGTGTTTTTGACAGATCTGGGGTGGTTAGAGTTAAAGTTTACATAGTTTAAGTTTTCATTCAACTTGTGAAAAGGATAGTGAAGACATGTGTTGAGATTTAATGTTATATCTAGGAAATTGACTATTGTATGGTTGTTCTCAATTTCTATTTTAAGATTAAAGTAATTAAAAAATTGTGTAATTTGTTTACATTTTCTATTTAGTTCAGAGTTATTATCATCAATAAGTAAAAGCATGTCGTCTCTATATAAACCTCCGGTAGTACCGGGTATTTTCCTATGTAGCGAATTGATTAAAAATAAGCCCACAAGGTCAGTTACCTGGGCTGAGTCGGATGATCCCATAGTAATGTCAAAATTGCTATCTCTATCTGCTCTGGTCCATAGTTGGTCATTAAATTCTATCAAAGTTTTCCTAGCCGATAATATAATATGCATTTCATTGCTAGTTAGGTCAGTATGTTTGAATGCGTAATTTAGTGCCTTATTTAGTAGATTAGGGGTAATAGAAGAATAATAGTTAGCTATATCAAGTTGAATAAACTTATTATTATTGTTATATTTAATTTGCTTAAACCACTCAACAACCTCTCCAGTTCCCTTCCACAAGCTCAGGTTAGATAAACAATCCAAGTTCTTAATTTGCTGTATCACCCTGTCAAGAATGTTTTTGCTTAATTTGCCCCGGTCCGATTTTGATGGTGCGATCAATCTAACTGGCAGGTCATTTTCAAAATTCCGCTTGTGATCTTTCATATTGATCTTCGGTTTCCTGGGCACAAAAGGTTGTGTTCTGTTCTCAATTTCCAACTCGTGCATTATACAAGATGCTTCGACATTCATTTTCTCAAGCTCGGCCTTATCTGCTACCTTGTACTTTTTCCTCAGCTCTTTCAGTATGAGGCCATTATACATGTCTTTCTGCACTCCATAGAGGTTGTTGGTCTTGTCAGATTTCACCAAGATCTTCTCAGTTTTCTCTAAGCTCTCAATGTTATCCTTAATGCCTTTCAGATATTCCTGGCCTTTGAAGTTTCTCTTGAATTTGACCCCTTGTATGATAGAAATTATATCGTTTTCAAAGTCAGATAAAAGTTTGTTAGGGGGTGGATTTCTTTTAGATTTGAAAACTTTGTTTAAGTCCGAGACATTTTCGTTTGTATTAGATTTATCAAAGTGGAATGCTCGCCACCTGATTCTCCTTATAAAAGAGTC
>OZ024741.1:31292715-31382715 GCA_964016885.1 Eledone cirrhosa
ACCCATAGATACTGTAAGACACATATATACTGTAAGACACATATATACTGTAAGACACATATATACTGTAAGACACATATAGTACTGTAAGACACATAGATACTGTAAGACACATATATACTGTAAGACACATAGTATACTGTAAGGACACATATATACTGTAAGACACATACTATACTGTAAGACACATATATACTGTAAGACACATATATACTGTAAGACACATATGATACTGTAAGGACACATATATTAACTGTAAGACACATATATACTGTAAGACACATATATATACTGTAAGACACATATGATACTGTAAGACACATAGATACTGAAGACACATATATATACTGTAAGACACATATATACTGTAAGACACATATATACTGTAAGACACATATATACTGTAAGACACATATTATACTGTAAGACACATATATACTGTAAGACACAAGATACTGTAAGACACATCGATAATGTAAGACACATATATACTGTAAGACACATATATACTGTAAGACACATAGATACTGTAAGACACATATATACTGTAAGACACATAATATACTGTAAGACACATATATACTGTAAGAACACATATATACTGTAAGACACATATATACTGTAAGACACATATATACTGTAAAGACACATATATACTGTAAGACACATATATACTGTAAGACACATATATACTGTAAGACACATATATACTGTAAGACACATATATACTGTAAGACACATATATACTGTAAGACACATAGATACTGTAAGACACATAGATACTGTAAGACACATAGATACTGTAAGACACATATATACTGTAAGACACATATATACTGTAAGACATATATACTGTAAGACATATATACTGTAAGACACATATATACTGTAAGACACATATATACTGTAAGACACATATATACTGTAAGACACATATATACTGTAAGACACATATATACTGTAAGACACATATATTACTGTAAGACACATATATTACTGTAAGACACATATATACTGTAAGACACATATATACTGTAAGACACATATATACTGTAAGACACATAGTATACTGTAAGACACATATATATACTGTAAGACACATAGATACTGTAAGACACATATAAACTCTAAGACACATATATATACTGTAAGACACATATATACTGTAAGACACATATATACTGTAAGACACTATATATACTGTAAGACACATATATAACTGTAAGACACTATATACTGTAAGACACTATATATACTGTAAGACACATATATACTGTAAGACACATATATTACTGTAAGACACATATATACTGTAAGACACATATACTGTAAGACACATATATACTGTAAGACACATATATACTGTAAGACACATAGATACTGTAAGACACATATATATACTGTAAGACACATAGATACTGTAAGACTACATATATACTGTAAGACACATATATACTGTAAGACACATATATACTGTAAGACACATATATACTGTAAGACACATATATACTGTAAGACACATAGATACTGTAAGACACCATATATATACTGTAAGACACATAGATACTGTAAGACACATATATACTGTAAGACACATATATACTGTAAGACACATATATACTGTAAGACACATATATACTGTAAGACACATATATACTGTAAGACACATAGATACTGTAAGACACATATATATACTGTAAGACACATAGATACTGTAAGACACATATATACTGTAAGACACATATATACTGTAAGACACATATATACTGTAAGACACATATATACTGTAAGACACATAGATACTGTAAGACACATAGATACTGTAAGACACATATATACTGTAAGACACATAGATACTGTAAGACACATATATACTGTAAGACACATATATACTGTAAGACACATATATTTACTGTAAGAAACATATATACTGTAAGACACATATATACTGTAAGACACATATATACTGTAAGGACACATATACTGTAAGACACATAGATACTGTAAGACACATATATACTGTAAGACACATAGATACTGTAAGACACATATATACTGTAAGACACATAATATACTGTAAGACACATATATACTGTAAGACACATATATACTGTAAGACACATATATACTGTAAGACACATAGATACTGTAAGACACATATATATACTGTAAGACACATAGATACTGTAAGACACATAGATACTGTAAGACACATAGATACTGTAAGACACATATATATACTGTAAGACACATAGATACTGTAAGACACATATATACTGTAAGACACATATATACTGTAAGACACATATATACTGTAAGACACATATATACTGTAAGACACATATATACTGTAAGACACATATATACTGTAAGACACATTAATACTGTAAGACACATAGATACTGTAAGACACATATATATACTGTAAGACACATAGATACTGTAAGACACATATATACTGTAAGACACATATATACTGTAAGACACATATATACTGTAAGACACATATATACTGTAAGACACATATATACTGTAAAGACACATATATACTGTAAGACACATATATACTGTAAGACACATATATACTGTAAGACACATATATACTGTAAGACACATAGATACTGTAAGACACATATATATACTGTAAGACACATAGATACTGTAAGACACATAGATACTGTAAGACACATATATACTGTAAGACACATATATACTGTAAGACACATATATACTGTAAGACACATATATACTGTAAGACACATATATACTGTAAGACACATATATACTGTAAGACACATATATACTGTAAGACACATATATACTGTAAGACACATATATACTGTAAGACACATATATACTGTAAGACACATATATACTGTAAGACACATATATACTGTAAGACACATATATACTGTAAGACACATATATACTGTAAGACACATATATACTGTAAGACACATAGATACTGTAAGACACATATATACTGTAAGACACATATATACTGTAAGACACATATATACTGTAAGACACATATATACTGTAAGACACATAGATACTGTAAGACACATATATACTGTAAGACACATATATACTGTAAGACACATATATACTGTAAGACACATATATACTGTAAGACACATATATACTGTAAGACACATATATACTGTAAGACACATATATACTGTAAGACACATTATACTGTAAGGACACATATATACTGTAAGACACATATATACTGTAAGACACATATATACTGTAAGACACATAGATACTGTAAGACACATATATACTGTAAGACACATATATTACTGTAAGACACATATATACTGTAAGACACATATATACTGTAAGACACATTAGATACTGTAAGACACATATATACTGTAAGACACATATATACTGTAAGACACATATATACTGTAAGACACATATATACTGTAAGACACATATATACTGTAAGACACATATATACTGTAAGACACGATATATACTGTAAGACACATATATACTGTAAGACACATATATACTGTAAGACACGTATATATACTGTAAGACAACATATATACTGTAAGACACATATATATACTGTAAGACACATATATACTGTAAGACACATATATATACTGTAAGGACACATATATACTGTAAGACACATATATACTGTAAGACACATAGATACTGTAAGACACATATATACTGTAAGACACATAGATACTGTAAGACACATATATACTGTAAGACACATTATATACTGTAAGACACATATATACTGTAAGACACATATATACTGTAAGACACATATATACTGTAAGACACATAGATACTGTAAGACACATATATATACTGTAAGACACATAGATACTGTAAGACACATATATACTGTAAGACACATATATACTGTAAGACACATATATACTGTAAGACACATATATACTGTAAGACACATAGATACTGTAAGACACATAGATACTGTAAGACACATATATTACTGTAAGACACATAGATACTGTAAGACACATATATACTGTAAGACACATATATACTGTAAGACACATATATACTGTAAGACACATATATTACTGTAAGACACATATATAACTGTAAGACAATATACTGTAGACCATATATATAGTAAGCACATATATACTGTAAGACACATATATTACTGTAAGACACATATATACTGTAAGACACATATATACTGTAAGACACTATATACTGTAAGACACATAGTATACTGTAAGACACATATATACTTTAAGACACATAGATACTGTAAGACACATATATACTGTAAGACACATATATATACTGTAAGACACATATATACTGTAAGACACATATATACTGTAAGACACGTATATATACTGTAAGACACATATATACTGTAAGACACATATATACTGTAAGACACAGTATATATACTGTAAGACACATATATACTGTAAGACACATATATTACTGTAAGACACATATATACTGTAAGACACATATTACTGTAAGACACATATATACTGTAAGACACATATATACTGTAAGACACATAGATACTGTAAGACACATATATACTGTAAGACACATATATACTGTAAGACACATATATACTGTAAGACACTATATATACTGTAAGACACATATATACTGTAAGACACATATATACTGTAAGACACATATATACTGTAAGACACATAGATACTGTAAGACACATATATATACTGTAAGACACATAGATACTGTAAGACACATATATACTGTAAGACACATATATACTGTAAGACACATATATACTGTAAGACACATATTATACTGGTAAGACACATATATACTGTAAGACACATAGATACTGTAAGACACATATATACTGTAAGACACATAGATACTGTAAGACACATATATACTGTAAGACACATATATACTGTAAGACACATATATACTGTAAGACACATATATTACTGTAAGACACATATATACTGTAAGACACATATATACTGTAAGACACATATATACTGTAAGACACATAGATACTGTAAGACACATATATACTGTAAGACACATATATACTGTAAGACACATATATACTGTAAGACACATATATACTGTAAGACACATATATTACTGTAAGACACATATATACTGTAAGACACGTAGATACTGTAAGACACATAGATACTGTAAGACACATATATACTGTAAGACACATAGATACTGTAAGACACATAGATACTGTAAGACACATATATACTGTAAGACACATATATACTGTAAGACACATATATACTGTAAGACACATAATACTGTAAGACACATAGATACTGTAAGACACATGGTATACTGTAAGACACATATATACTGTAAGACACATAGATACTGTAAGACACATATATACTGTAAGACACATATATATACTGTAAGACACATATATACTGTAAGACACATATATACTGTAAGACACATATATACTGTAAGACACATAGTATACTGTAAAGACACTATATACTGTAAGACACATATATACTGTAAGACACATAGATACTGTAAGACACTATATATACTGTAAGACACATATATACTGTAAGACACATATATACTGTAAGACACATATATACTGTAAGGACACATAGATACTGTAAGACACATATATACTGTAAGACACATATATACTGTAAGACACATATATACTGTAAGACACATATATACTGTAAGACACATATATACTGTAAGACACATATATACTGTAAGACACATATATACTGTAAGACACATATATACTGTAAGACACATATATACTGTAAGAGCACATATATACTGTAAGACACATATATACTGTAAGACACATATATACTGTAAGACACATATATACTGTAAGACACATATATACTGTAAGACACATATATACTGTAAGACACATATATACTGTAAGACACATATATACTGTAAGACACATATATACTGTAAGACACATAGATACTGTAAGACACATATATACTGTAAGACACGGATATATACTGTAAGACACATATATACTGTAAGACACATATATACTGTAAGACACATATATACTGTAAGACACATATATACTGTAAGACACATATATTACTGTAAGACACATATATACTGTAAGGACACATATATACTGTAAGACACATATACTGTAAGACACATATATACTGTAAGACACATATATACTGTAAGACACATATATACTGTAGACATATATACTGTAAGACACATATATACTGTAAGACACATATATACTGTAAGACACATAGATACTGTAAGACACATATATATACTGTAAGACACATATTACTGTAAGACATATATACTGTAAGACACATATATACTGTAAGACACATATATATACTGTAAGACACATATATACTGTAAGACACATATATACTGTAAGACACATATATACTGTAAGACACATATATACTGTAAGACACATATATACTGTAAGACACATATATACTGTAAGACACATATATACTGTAAGACACATATATACTGTAAGACACATATATACTGTAAGACACATATATACTGTAAGACACATATATACTGTAAGACACATAATACTGTAAGACACTATATACTGTAAGACACATAATACTGTAAGACACATATATACTGTAAGACACATATATACTGTAAGACACATATATACTGTAAGACACATATATACTGTAAGACACATAGATACTGTAAGACACATATATATACTGTAAGACACATAGATACTGTAAGACACATATATACTGTAAGACACATATATACTGTAAGACACATATATACTGTAAGACACATATATACTGTAAGACACATATATACTGTAAGACACATATATACTGTAAGACACATATATACTGTAAGACACATATATACTGTAAGACACATATATACTGTAAGACACATATATACTGTAAGACACATATATACTGTAAGACACATATATACTGTAAGACACATAGTATACTGTAAGACACATATATACTGTAAGACACATAGATACTGTAAGACACATATATATACTGTAAGACACATAGATACTGTAAGACACACTATATACTGTAAGACACATATATATACTGTAAGACACATATATACTGTAAGACACATATATACTGTAAGACACATATATACTGTAAGACACATATATACTGTAAGACACATATATACTGTAAGACACGATATATACTGTAAGACACATATATACTGTAAGACACATATATACTGTAAGACACATATTATACTGTAAGACACATATATACTGTAAGACACATATATACTGTAAGGACACATATATACTGTAAGACACATAGATACTGTAAGACAAATATATATACTGTAAGACACATAGATACTGTAAGACACATATATACTGTAAGACACATATATATACTGTAAGACACATATATACTGTAAGACACATATATACTGTAAGACACTTATATACTGTAAGACACATAGATACTGTAAGACACATATATACTGTAAGACACATAGATACTGTAAGACACATATATACTGTAAGACACATATATATACTGTAAGACACATATATACTGTAAGACACATATATACTGTAAGACACATATATACTGTAAGACACATATATACTGTAAGACACATATATATACTGTAAGACACATAGATACTGTAAGACACATATATACTGTAAGACACATATATACTGTAAGACACATATATACTGTAAGACACATAATACTGTAAGACACATAGATACTGTAAGACACATATATACTGTAAGACACATATATATACTGTAAGACACATAGATACTGTAAGACACATATATACTGTAAGACACATATATACTGTAAGACACATATATACTGTAAGACACATATATATACTGTAAGACACATAATACTGTAAGACACATATATACTGTAAGACACATATATACTGTAAGACACATAGATACTGTAAGACACATATATACTGTAAGACACATATATACTGTAGACACTAGATACTGTAAGACACATCTATACTGTAAGACACATATATACTGTAAGACACATATATACTGTAAGACACATAGATACTGTAAGACACATATATACTGTAAGACACATAGATACTGTAAGACACATATATACTGTAAGACACATATATACTGTAAGACACATATACTGTAAGACACATATATACTGTAAGACACATATATACCGTAAGACACATATATACTGTAAGACACATATATTACTGTAAGACACATATATACTGTAAGACACATATATACTGTAAGGACACATATATACTGTAAGACACATATATACTGTAGACACATATATACTGTAAGACATATATATACTGTAAGACACATTATATACTGTAAGACACATATATACTGTAAGACACATATATACTGTAAGACACATAGATACTGTAAGACACATATATACTGTAAGACACATATATATACTGTAAGACACATATATACTGTAAGACTTACATAACTATACTGTAAGACACATATATACTGTAAGACACATATATACTGTAAGACACATATATACTGTAAGACACATATATACTGTAAGACACATATATACTGTAAGACACATATATACTGTAAGACACATATATACTGTAAGACACATATATATACTGTAAGACACATATATACTGTAAGACACATATATACTGTAAGACACATATATACTGTAAGACACATATATACTGTAAGACACATATATACTGTAACACTAGATACTGTAAGACACATATATACTGTAAGACACATATATACTGTAAGACACATATATACTGTAAGACACATATATACTGTAAGACACATATATACTGTAAGACACATATATATACTGTAAGACACATATATACTGTAAGACAACTATATACTGTAAGACACATATATATACTGTAAGACACATATATACTGTAAGACACATATATACTGTAAGACACATATATACTGTAAGACACATATATACTGTAAGACACATATATACTGTAAGACACATATATACTGTAAGACACAATATATACTGTAAGACACATATATACTGTAAGACACATAGATACTGTAAGACACATTATATACTGTAAGACACATATATACTGTAAGACACATATATACTGTAAGACACATATATACTGTAAGACACATATATATACTGTAAGACACATATATACTGTAAGACACATATATACTGTAAGACACATATATTACTGTAAGACACATATATACTGTAAGACACATATATACTGTAAGACACATATATACTGTAAGACACATATATACTGTAAGACACATATATACTGTAAGACACATATATACTGTTAAGACACATATATACTGTAAGACACATATATACTGTAAGACACATATATACTGTAAGACACATATATACTGTAAGACACATAGATACTGTAAGACACATAGATACTGTAAGACACATATATATACTGTAAGACACATAGCTACTGTAAGACACATATATACTGTAAGACACATATATACTGTAAGACACATATATACTGTAAGACACATATATTTACTGTAAGACACATATATACTGTAAGACACATATATTTACTGTAAGACACATATATACTGTAAGACACATATATACTGTAAGACACATAGATACTGTAAGACACATGGTTACTGTAAGACACATATATATACTGTAAGACACATAGATACTGTAAGACACATATATACTGTAAGACACATATATATACTGTAAGACACATATATACTGTAAGACACATAGATACTGTAAGACACATAGATACTGTAAGACACATGTATACTGTAAGACACATATATACTGTAAGACACATATATACTGTAAGACACATAGATACTGTAAGACACATATATATACTGTAAGACACATATATACTGTAAGACACATATATACTGTAAGACACATATATACTGTAAGACACATATATATACTGTAAGACACATATATACTGTAAGACACATATATACTGTAAGACACATATATACTGTAAGACACATATATACTGTAAGACACATATATACTGTAAGACACATAGATACTGTAAGACACATATATACTGTAAGACACATATATACTGTAAGACACGTATATATACTGTAAGAGACATATATACTGTAAGACACATATATACTGTAAGACACATATATACTGTAAGACACATAGATACTGTAAGACACATATATACTGTAAGACACATATATACTGTAAGACACATATATACTGTAAGACACATATATACCGTAAGACACATATATACTGTAAGACACATATATACTGTAAGACACATATATACTGTAAGACACGTATATATACTGTAAGACACATATATACTGTAAGACACATAGATACTGTAAGACACATATATATACTGTAAGACACATATATACTGTAAGACACATATTTACTGTAAGACACATATATACTGTAAGACACATATATATTGTAAGACACATATATACAGTAAGACACATATATACTGTAAGACACATATATACTGTAAGACACATATATTTACTGTAAGACACATATATACTGTAAGACACATATATACTGTAAGACACATAGATACTGTAAGACACATAGATACTGTAAGACACATATATATACTGTAAGACACATAGATACTGTAAGACATATATACTGTAAGACACATATATACTGTAAGACACATATATATACTGTAAGACACATATATACTGTAAGATACATCTATACTGTAAGATACATCTATACTGTAAGACACATATATACTGTAAGACACATATATACTGTAAGACACATATATACTGTAAGACACATATATATACGGTAAGACACATATATACTGTAAGACACATATATACTGTTAGACACATATATATACTGTAAGACACATATATACTGTAAGACACATATATACTGTAAGACACATATATACTGTAAGACACATATATACTGTAAGACACATATATACTGTAAGACACATAGATACTGTAAGACACATATATACTGTAAGACACATATATACTGGAAGACACATAGATACTGTAAGACACATATATATACTGTAAGACACATAGATACTGTAAGACACATATATACTGTAAGACACATATATATTGTAAGACATATATATTGTAAGACACATATATACTGTAAGACACATAGATACTGTAAGACACATATATACTGTAAGACACATATATATACTGTAAGACACATATATACTGTAAGACACATATATATAGTAAGACACATATATACTGTAAGACACATATATTTACTGTAAGACACATATATACTGTAAGACACATATATACTGTAAGACACATATATACTGTAAGACACATAGATACTGTAAGACACATATATATACTGTAAGACACATAGATACTGTAAGACACCTATAAACTCTAAGACACATATATATACTGTAAGACACATATATACTGTAAGACACATATATACTGTAAAACACGTATATATAGTGTAAGACACATATATACTGTAAGACACATATATACTGTAAGACACGTATATATACTGTAAGACACATATATACTGTAAGACACATATATTTACTGTAAGACACATATATACTGTAAGACACATATACTGTAAGACACATATATACTGTAAGACACATATATACTGTAAGACACATAGATACTGTAAGACACATATATATACTGTAAGACACATAGATACTGTAAGACACATATATACTGTAAGACACATATATATACTGTAAGACACATATATACTGTAAGACACATATATACTGTAAGACACATATATACTGTAAGACACATAGATACTGTAAGACACATATATATACTGTAAGACACATAGATACTGTAAGACACATATATACTGTAAGACACATATATATACTGTAAGACACATATATACTGTAAGACACATATATACTGTAAGACACATATATACTGTAAGACACATAGATACTGTAAGACACATATATATACTGTAAGACACATAGATACTGTAAGACACATATATACTGTAAGACACATATATACTGTAAGACACATATATATTGTAAGACACATATAAACTGTAAGACACATAGATACTGTAAGACACATAGATACTGTAAGACACATATATATACTGTAAGACACATAGATACTGTAAGACACATATATACTGTAAGACACATATATACTGTAAGACACATATATACTGTAAGACACATATATTTACTTTAAGACACATATATACTGTAAGACACATATATACTGTAAGACACATATATACTGTAAGACACATAGATACTGTAAGACACATATATACTGTAAGACACATATATACTGTAAGACACATAGATACTGTAAGACACATCTATACTGTAAGACACATATATGCTGTAAGACATATATATACTGTAAGACACATAGATACTGTAAGACACATATATACTGTAAGACACATAGATACTGTAAGACACATAGATACTGTAAGACACATATATACTGTAAGACACATATATACTGTAAGACACATATATACTGTAAGACACATATATACCGTAAGACACATATATACTGTAAGACACATATATACTGTAAGACACATATATACTGTAAGACACATATATACTGTAAGACACATTTATACTGTAAGACACATATATACTGTAAGACACATATATACTGTAAGACATATATATACTGGAAGACACATATATATACTGTAAGACACATATATACTGTAAGACACATCTATACTGTAAGACACATAGATACTGTAAGCCACATATATACTGTAAGACACATATATATACTGTAAGACACATATATACTGTAAGATACATCTATACTGTAAGACACATAGATACTGTAAGACACATATATACTGTAAGACACATATATACTGTAAGACACATATATACTGTAAGACACATATATATACTGTAAGACACATATATACTGTAAGACACATATATACTGTTAGACACATATATATACTGTAAGACACATATATACTGTAAGACACATATATACTGTAAGACACATATATACTGTAAGACACATATATACTGTAAGACACATATATACTGTAAGACACATAGATACTGTAAGACACATATATACTGTAAGACACATATATACTGTAAGACACATAGATACTGTAAGACACATATATATACTGTAAGACACATAGATACTCTAAGGCACATATATATACTGTAAGACACATAGATACTGTAAGACACCTATATACTCTAAGACACATATATATACTGTAAGACACATATATACTGTAAGACACATATATACTGTAAGACACGTATATATACTGTAAGACACATATATACTGTAAGACACATATATACTGTAAGACACGTATATATACTGTAAGACAAATATATACTGTAAGACACATATATTTACTGTAAGACACATATATACTGTAAGACACATATATACTGTAAGACACATATATACTGTAAGACACATATATACTGTAAGACACATAGATACTGTAAGACACATATATATACTGTAAGACACATAGATACTGTAAGACACATATATACTGTAAGACACATATATATACTGTAAGACACATATATACTGTAAGACACATATATACTGTAAGACACATATATACTGTAAGACACATAGATACTGTAAGACACATATATATACTGTAAGACACATATATACTGTAAGACACATATATACTGTAAGACACATATATACTGTAAGACACATATATATTGTAAGACACATATATACTGTAAGACACATAGATACTGTAAGACACATAGATACTGTAAGACACATATATATACTGTAAGACACATAGCTACTGTAAGACACATATATACTGTAAGACACATATATACTGTAAGACACATATATACTGTAAGACACATATATTTACTGTAAGACACATATATACTGTAAGACACATATATACTGTAAGACACATATATATAGTAAGACACATATATACTGTAAGACACATATATTTACTGTAAGACACATATATACTGTAAGACACATATATACTGTAAGACACATATATACTGTAAGACACATAGATACTGTAAGGCACATATATATACTTTAAGACACATAGATACTGTAAGACACCTATATACTCTAAGACACATATATATACTGTAAGACACATATATACTGTAAGACACATATATACTGTAAGACACGTATATATACTGTAAGACACATATATACTGTAAGACACATATATACTGTAAGACACGTATATATACTGTAAGACAAATATATACTGTAAGACACATATATTTACTGTAAGACACATATATACTGTAAGACACATATATACTGTAAGACACATATATACTGTAAGACACATATATACTGTAAGACACATAGATACTGTAAGACACATATATATACTGTAAGACACATAGATACTGTAAGACACATATATACTGTAAGACACATATATATACTGTAAGACACATATATACTGTAAGACACATATATACTGTAAGACACATATATACTGTAAGACACATAGATACTGTAAGACACATATATATACTGTAAGACACATAGATACTGTAAGACACATATATACTGTAAGACACATATATACTGTAAGACACATATATATTGTAAGACACATATATACTGTAAGACACATAGATACTGTAAGACACATAGATACTGTAAGACACATATATATACTGTAAGACACATAGATACTGTAAGACACATATATACTGTAAGACACATATATACTGTAAGACACATATATACTGTAAGACACATATATTTACTGTAAGACACATATATACTGTAAGACACATATATACTGTAAGACACATATATACTGTAAGACACATAGATACTGTAAGACACATAGATACTGTAAGACACATATATATACTGTAAGACACATAGATACTGTAAGACACATATATACTGTAAGACACATATATACTGTAAGACACATATATACTGTAAGACACGTAGATACTGTAAGACACATAGATACTGTAAGACACATATATATACTGTAAGACACATAGATACTGTAAGACACATATATACTGTAAGACACATATATACTGTAAGACACATATATTTACTGTAAGACACATATATACTGTAAGACACATATATACTGTAAGACACATAGATACTGTAAGACACATGGTTACTGTAAGACACATATATATACTGTAAGACACATAGATACTGTAAGACACATATATACTGTAAGACACATATATATACTGTAAGACACATATATACTGTAAGACACATAGATACTGTAAGACACATAGATACTGTAAGACACATGTATACTGTAAGACACATATATACTGTAAGACACATATATACTGTAAGACACATAGATACTGTAAGACACATATATATACTGTAAGACACATATATACTGTAAGACACATATATACTGTAAGACACATATATACTGTAAGACACATATATATACTGTAAGACACATATATACTGTAAGACACATATATACTGTAAGACACATATATACTGTAAGACACATATATACTGTAAGACACATATATACTGTAAGACACATAGATACTGTAAGACACATATATACTGTAAGACACATATATACTGTAAGACACGTATATATACTGTAAGAGACATATATACTGTAAGACACATATATACTGTAAGACACATATATACTGTAAGACACATAGATACTGTAAGACACATATATACTGTAAGACACATATATACTGTAAGACACATATATACTGTAAGACACATATATACCGTAAGACACATATATACTGTAAGACACATATATACTGTAAGACACATATATACTGTAAGACACGTATATATACTGTAAGACACATATATACTGTAAGACACATAGATACTGTAAGACACATATATATACTGTAAGACACATATATACTGTAAGACACATATTTACTGTAAGACACATATATACTGTAAGACACATATATATTGTAAGACACATATATACAGTAAGACACATATATACTGTAAGACACATATATACTGTAAGACACATATATTTACTGTAAGACACATATATACTGTAAGACACATATATACTGTAAGACACATAGATACTGTAAGACACATAGATACTGTAAGACACATATATATACTGTAAGACACATAGATACTGTAAGACATATATACTGTAAGACACATATATACTGTAAGACACATATATATACTGTAAGACACATATATACTGTAAGATACATCTATACTGTAAGATACATCTATACTGTAAGACACATATATACTGTAAGACACATATATACTGTAAGACACATATATACTGTAAGACACATATATATACGGTAAGACACATATATACTGTAAGACACATATATACTGTTAGACACATATATATACTGTAAGACACATATATACTGTAAGACACATATATACTGTAAGACACATATATACTGTAAGACACATATATACTGTAAGACACATATATACTGTAAGACACATAGATACTGTAAGACACATATATACTGTAAGACACATATATACTGGAAGACACATAGATACTGTAAGACACATATATATACTGTAAGACACATAGATACTGTAAGACACATATATACTGTAAGACACATATATATTGTAAGACATATATATTGTAAGACACATATATACTGTAAGACACATAGATACTGTAAGACACATATATACTGTAAGACACATATATATACTGTAAGACACATATATACTGTAAGACACATATATATAGTAAGACACATATATACTGTAAGACACATATATTTACTGTAAGACACATATATACTGTAAGACACATATATACTGTAAGACACATATATACTGTAAGACACATAGATACTGTAAGACACATATATATACTGTAAGACACATAGATACTGTAAGACACCTATAAACTCTAAGACACATATATATACTGTAAGACACATATATACTGTAAGACACATATATACTGTAAAACACGTATATATAGTGTAAGACACATATATACTGTAAGACACATATATACTGTAAGACACGTATATATACTGTAAGACACATATATACTGTAAGACACATATATTTACTGTAAGACACATATATACTGTAAGACACATATACTGTAAGACACATATATACTGTAAGACACATATATACTGTAAGACACATAGATACTGTAAGACACATATATATACTGTAAGACACATAGATACTGTAAGACACATATATACTGTAAGACACATATATATACTGTAAGACACATATATACTGTAAGACACATATATACTGTAAGACACATATATACTGTAAGACACATAGATACTGTAAGACACATATATATACTGTAAGACACATAGATACTGTAAGACACATATATACTGTAAGACACATATATATACTGTAAGACACATATATACTGTAAGACACATATATACTGTAAGACACATATATACTGTAAGACACATAGATACTGTAAGACACATATATATACTGTAAGACACATAGATACTGTAAGACACATATATACTGTAAGACACATATATACTGTAAGACACATATATATTGTAAGACACATATAAACTGTAAGACACATAGATACTGTAAGACACATAGATACTGTAAGACACATATATATACTGTAAGACACATAGATACTGTAAGACACATATATACTGTAAGACACATATATACTGTAAGACACATATATACTGTAAGACACATATATTTACTTTAAGACACATATATACTGTAAGACACATATATACTGTAAGACACATATATACTGTAAGACACATAGATACTGTAAGACACATAGATACTGTAATACACATATATATACTGTAAGACACATAGATACTGTAAGACACATATATACTGTAAGACACATAAATATACTGTAAGACACATATATACTGTAAGACACATATATACTGTAAGACACATATATACTGTAAGACACATAGATACTGTAAGACACATATATACTGTAAGACACATAGATACTGTAAGACACATAGATACTGTAAGACACATAGATACTGTAAGACACATATATATACTGTAAGACACATAGATACTGTAAGACACATATATACTGTAAGACACATATATACTGTAAGACACATATATACTGTAAGACACATATATTTACTGTAAGACACATATATACTGTAAGACACATATATACTGTAAGACACATAGATACTGTAAGACACATAGATACTGTAAGACACATATATATACTGTAAGACACATAGCTACTGTAAGACACATATATACTGTAAGACACATATATACTGTAAGACACATATATAATGTAAGACACATATATACTGTAAGACACATATATACTGTAAGACACATAGATACTGTAAGACACATCTATACTGTAAGACACATATATGCTGTAAGACATATATATACTGTAAGACACATAGATACTGTAAGACACATATATACTGTAAGACACATAGATACTGTAAGACACATAGATACTGTAAGACACATATATACTGTAAGACACATATATACTGTAAGACACATATATACTGTAAGACACATATATACCGTAAGACACATATATACTGTAAGACACATATATACTGTAAGACACATATATACTGTAAGACACATATATACTGTAAGACACATTTATACTGTAAGACACATATATACTGTAAGACACATATATACTGTAAGACATATATATACTGGAAGACACATATATATACTGTAAGACACATATATACTGTAAGACACATCTATACTGTAAGACACATAGATACTGTAAGCCACATATATACTGTAAGACACATATATATACTGTAAGACACATATATACTGTAAGATACATCTATACTGTAAGACACATAGATACTGTAAGACACATATATACTGTAAGACACATATATACTGTAAGACACATATATACTGTAAGACACATATATATACTGTAAGGCACATATATACTGTAAGACACATATATACTGTTAGACACATATATATACTGTAAGACACATATATACTGTAAGACACATATATACTGTAAGACACATATATACTGTAAGACACGTATATATACTGTAAGACAAATATATACTGTAAGACACATATATTTACTGTAAGACACATATATACTGTAAGACACATATATACTGTAAGACACATATATACTGTAAGACACATATATACTGTAAGACACATAGATACTGTAAGACACATATATATACTGTAAGACACATAGATACTGTAAGACACATATATACTGTAAGACACATATATATACTGTAAGACACATATATACTGTAAGACACATATATACTGTAAGACACATATATACTGTAAGACACATAGATACTGTAAGACACATATATATACTGTAAGACACATAGATACTGTAAGACACATATATACTGTAAGACACATATATACTGTAAGACACATATATATTGTAAGACACATATATACTGTAAGACACATAGATACTGTAAGACACATAGATACTGTAAGACACATATATATACTGTAAGACACATAGATACTGTAAGACACATATATACTGTAACACACATATATACTGTAAGACACATATATACTGTAAGACACATAGATACTGTAAGACACATATATACTGTAAGACACATATATACTGTAAGACACATATATATAGTAAGACACATATATACTGTAAGACACATATATTTACTGTAAGACACATATATACTGTAAGACACATATATACTGTAAGACACATATATACTGTAAGACACATAGATACTGTAAGGCACATATATATACTTTAAGACACATAGATACTGTAAGACACCTATATACTCTAAGACACATATATATACTGTAAGACACATATATACTGTAAGACACATATATACTGTAAGACACGTATATATACTGTAAGACACATATATACTGTAAGACACATATATACTGTAAGACACGTATATATACTGTAAGACAAATATATACTGTAAGACACATATATTTACTGTAAGACACATATATACTGTAAGACACATATATACTGTAAGACACATATATACTGTAAGACACATATATACTGTAAGACACATAGATACTGTAAGACACATATATATACTGTAAGACACAGATACTGTAAGACACATATATACTGTAAGACACATATATATACTGTAAGACACATATATACTGTAAGACACATATATACTGTAAGACACATATATACTGTAAGACACATAGATACTGTAAGACACATATATATACTGTAAGACACATAGATACTGTAAGACACATATATACTGTAAGACACATATATACTGTAAGACACATATATATTGTAAGACACATATATACTGTAAGACACATAGATACTGTAAGACACATAGATACTGTAAGACACATATATATACTGTAAGACACATAGATACTGTAAGACACATATATACTGTAAGACACATATATACTGTAAGACACATATATACTGTAAGACACATATATTTACTGTAAGACACATATATACTGTAAGACACATATATACTGTAAGACACATATATACTGTAAGACACATAGATACTGTAAGACACATAGATACTGTAAGACACATATATATACTGTAAGACACATAGATACTGTAAGACACATATATACTGTAAGACACATATATACTGTAAGACACATATATACTGTAAGACACGTAGATACTGTAAGACACATAGATACTGTAAGACACATATATATACTGTAAGACACATAGATACTGTAAGACACATATATACTGTAAGACACATATATACTGTAAGACACATATATTTACTGTAAGACAGATATATACTGTAAGACACATATATACTGTAAGACACATAGATACTGTAAGACACATGGTTACTGTACGACACATATATATACTGTAAGACACATAGATACTGTAAGACACATATATACTGTAAGACACATATATATACTGTAAGACACATATATACTGTAAGACACATAGATACTGTAAGACACATAGATACTGTAAGACACATGTATACTGTAAGACACATATATACTGTAAGACACATATATACTGTAAGACACATAGATACTGTAAGACACATATATATACTGTAAGACACATATATACTGTAAGACACATATATACTGTAAGACACATATATACTGTAAGACACATATATATACTGTAAGACACATATATACTGTAAGACACATATATACTGTAAGACACATATATACTGTAAGACACATATATACTGTAAGACACATATATACTGTAAGACACATAGATACTGTAAGACACATATATACTGTAAGACACATATATACTGTAAGACACGTATATATACTGTAAGAGACATATATACTGTAAGACACATATATACTGTAAGACACATATATACTGTAAGACACATAGATACTGTAAGACACATATATACTGTAAGACACATATATACTGTAAGACACATATATACTGTAAGACACATATATACCGTAAGACACATATATACTGTAAGACACATATATACTGTAAGACACATATATACTGTAAGACACGTATATATACTGTAAGACACATATATACTGTAAGACACATAGATACTGTAAGACACATATATATACTGTAAGACACATATATACTGTAAGACACATATTTACTGTAAGACACATATATACTGTAAGACACATATATATTGTAAGACACATATATACAGTAAGACACATATATACTGTAAGACACATATATACTGTAAGACACATATATTTACTGTAAGACACATATATACTGTAAGACACATATATACTGTAAGACACATAGATACTGTAAGACACATATATACTGTAAGACACATATATATACTGTAAGACACATATATACTGTAAGATACATCTATACTGTAAGATACATCTATACTGTAAGACACATATATACTGTAAGACACATATATACTGTAAGACACATATATACTGTAAGACACATATATATACGGTAAGACACATATATACTGTAAGACACATATATACTGTTAGACACATATATATACTGTAAGACACATATATACTGTAAGACACATATATACTGTAAGACACATATATACTGTAAGACACATATATACTGTAAGACACATATATACTGTAAGACACATAGATACTGTAAGACACATATATACTGTAAGACACATATATACTGGAAGACACATAGATACTGTAAGACACATATATATACTGTAAGACACATAGATACTGTAAGACACATATATACTGTAAGACACATATATATTGTAAGACATATATATTGTAAGACACATATATACTGTAAGACACATAGATACTGTAAGACACATATATACTGTAAGACACATATATACTGTAAGACACATATATACTGTAAGACACATATATATTGTAAGACACATATAAACTGTAAGACACATAGATACTGTAAGACACATAGATACTGTAAGACACATATATATACTGTAAGACACATAGATACTGTAAGACACATATATACTGTAAGACACATATATACTGTAAGACACATATATACTGTAAGACACATATATTTACTTTAAGACACATATATACTGTAAGACACATATATACTGTAAGACACATATATACTGTAAGACACATAGATACTGTAAGACACATAGATACTGTAATACACATATATATACTGTAAGACACATAGATACTGTAAGACACATATATACTGTAAGACACATAAATATACTGTAAGACACATATATACTGTAAGACACATATATACTGTAAGACACATATATACTGTAAGACACATAGATACTGTAAGACACATATATATACTGTAAGACACATAGATACTGTAAGACACATAGATACTGTAAGACACATAGATACTGTAAGACACATATATATACTGTAAGACACATAGATACTGTTAAGACACATATATACTGTAAGACACATATATACTGTAAGACACATATATACTGTAAGACACATATATTTACTGTAAGACACATATATACTGTAAGACACATATATACTGTAAGACACATAGATACTGTAAGACACATAGATACTGTAAGACACATATATACTGTAAGACACATAGATACTGTAAGACACATAGATACTGTAAGACACATAGATACTGTAAGACACATATATATACTGTAAGACACATAGATACTGTAAGACACATATATACTGTAAGACACATATATACTGTAAGACACATATATACTGTAAGACACATATATTTACTGTAAGACACATATATACTGTAAGACACATATATACTGTAAGACACATAGATACTGTAAGACACATAGATACTGTAAGACACATATATATACTGTAAGACACATAGCTACTGTAAGACACATATATACTGTAAGACACATATATACTGTAAGACACATATATAATGTAAGACACATATATACTGTAAGACACATATATACTGTAAGACACATAGATACTGTAAGACACATCTATACTGTAAGACACATATATGCTGTAAGACATATATATACTGTAAGACACATAGATACTGTAAGACACATATATACTGTAAGACACATAGATACTGTAAGACACATAGATACTGTAAGACACATATATACTGTAAGACACATATATACTGTAAGACACATATATACTGTAAGACACATATATACCGTAAGACACATATATACTGTAAGACACATATATACTGTAAGACACATATATACTGTAAGACACATATATACTGTAAGACACATTTATACTGTAAGACACATATATACTGTAAGACACATATATACTGTAAGACATATATATACTGGAAGACACATATATATACTGTAAGACACATATATACTGTAAGACACATCTATACTGTAAGACACATAGATACTGTAAGCCACATATATACTGTAAGACACATATATATACTGTAAGACACATATATACTGTAAGATACATCTATACTGTAAGACACATAGATACTGTAAGACACATATATACTGTAAGACACATATATACTGTAAGACACATATATACTGTAAGACACATATATATACTGTAAGGCACATATATACTGTAAGACACATATATACTGTTAGACACATATATATACTGTAAGACACATATATACTGTAAGACACATATATACTGTAAGACACATATATACTGTAAGACACGTATATATACTGTAAGACAAATATATACTGTAAGACACATATATTTACTGTAAGACACATATATACTGTAAGACACATATATACTGTAAGACACATATATACTGTAAGACACATATATACTGTAAGACACATAGATACTGTAAGACACATATATATACTGTAAGACACATAGATACTGTAAGACACATATATACTGTAAGACACATATATATACTGTAAGACACATATATACTGTAAGACACATATATACTGTAAGACACATATATACTGTAAGACACATAGATACTGTAAGACACATATATATACTGTAAGACACATAGATACTGTAAGACACATATATACTGTAAGACACATATATACTGTAAGACACATATATATTGTAAGACACATATATACTGTAAGACACATAGATACTGTAAGACACATAGATACTGTAAGACACATATATATACTGTAAGACACATAGATACTGTAAGACACATATATACTGTAACACACATATATACTGTAAGACACATATATACTGTAAGACACATAGATACTGTAAGACACATATATACTGTAAGACACATATATACTGTAAGACACATATATATAGTAAGACACATATATACTGTAAGACACATATATTTACTGTAAGACACCTATATACTCTAAGACACATATATATACTGTAAGACACATATATACTGTAAGACACATATATACTGTAAGACACGTATATATACTGTAAGACACATATATACTGTAAGACACATATATACTGTAAGACACGTATATATACTGTAAGACAAATATATACTGTAAGACACATATATTTACTGTAAGACACATATATACTGTAAGACACATATATACTGTAAGACACATATATACTGTAAGACACATATATACTGTAAGACACATAGATACTGTAAGACACATATATACTGTAAGACACAGATACTGTAAGACACATATATACTGTAAGACACATATATATACTGTAAGACACATATATACTGTAAGACACATATATACTGTAAGACACATATATACTGTAAGACACATAGATACTGTAAGACACATATATATACTGTAAGACACATAGATACTGTAAGACACATATATATACTGTAAGACACATATATACTGTAAGACACATATATACTGTAAGACACATATATACTGTAAGACACATAGATACTGTAAGACACATAGATACTGTAAGACACATATATATACTGTAAGACACATAGATACTGTAAGACACATATATACTGTAAGACACATATATACTGTAAGACACATATATACTGTAAGACACATATATTTACTGTAAGACACATATATACTGTAAGACACATATATACTGTAAGACACATATATACTGTAAGACACATAGATACTGTAAGACACATAGATACTGTAAGACACATATATATACTGTAAGACACATAGATACTGTAAGACACATATATACTGTAAGACACATATATACTGTAAGACACATATATACTGTAAGACACGTAGATACTGTAAGACACATAGATACTGTAAGACACATATATATACTGTAAGACACATAGATACTGTAAGACACATATATACTGTAAGACACATATATAATGTAAGACACATATATTTACTGTAAGACAGATATATACTGTAAGACACATATATACTGTAAGACACATAGATACTGTAAGACACATGGTTACTGTAAGACACATATATATACTGTAAGACACATAGATACTGTAAGACACATATATACTGTAAGACACATATATATACTGTAAGACACATATATACTGTAAGACACATAGATACTGTAAGACACATAGATACTGTAAGACACATGTATACTGTAAGACACATATATACTGTAAGACACATATATACTGTAAGACACATAGATACTGTAAGACACATATATATACTGTAAGACACATATATACTGTAAGACACATATATACTGTAAGACACATATATACTGTAAGACACATATATATACTGTAAGACACATATATACTGTAAGACACATATATACTGTAAGACACATATATACTGTAAGACACATATATACTGTAAGACACATATATACTGTAAGACACATAGATACTGTAAGACACATATATACTGTAAGACACATATATACTGTAAGACACGTATATATACTGTAAGAGACATATATACTGTAAGACACATATATACTGTAAGACACATATATACTGTAAGACACATAGATACTGTAAGACACATATATACTGTAAGACACATATATACTGTAAGACACATATATACTGTAAGACACATATATACCGTAAGACACATATATACTGTAAGACACATATATACTGTAAGACACATATATACTGTAAGACACGTATATATACTGTAAGACACATATATACTGTAAGACACATAGATACTGTAAGACACATATATATACTGTAAGACACATATATACTGTAAGACACATATTTACTGTAAGACACATATATACTGTAAGACACATATATATTGTAAGACACATATATACAGTAAGACACATATATACTGTAAGACACATATATACTGTAAGACACATATATTTACTGTAAGACACATATATACTGTAAGACACATATATACTGTAAGACACATAGATACTGTAAGACACATATATACTGTAAGACACATATATATACTGTAAGACACATATATACTGTAAGATACATCTATACTGTAAGATACATCTATACTGTAAGACACATATATACTGTAAGACACATATATACTGTAAGACACATATATACTGTAAGACACATATATATACGGTAAGACACATATATACTGTAAGACACATATATACTGTTAGACACATATATATACTGTAAGACACATATATACTGTAAGACACATATATACTGTAAGACACATATATACTGTAAGACACATATATACTGTAAGACACATATATACTGTAAGACACATAGATACTGTAAGACACATATATACTGTAAGACACATATATACTGGAAGACACATAGATACTGTAAGACACATATATATACTGTAAGACACATAGATACTGTAAGACACATATATACTGTAAGACACATATATATTGTAAGACATATATATTGTAAGACACATATATACTGTAAGACACATAGATACTGTAAGACACATATATACTGTAAGACACATATATACTGTAAGACACATATATACTGTAAGACACATATATATTGTAAGACACATATAAACTGTAAGACACATAGATACTGTAAGACACATAGATACTGTAAGACACATATATATACTGTAAGACACATAGATACTGTAAGACACATATATACTGTAAGACACATATATACTGTAAGACACATATATACTGTAAGACACATATATTTACTTTAAGACACATATATACTGTAAGACACATATATACTGTAAGACACATATATACTGTAAGACACATAGATACTGTAAGACACATAGATACTGTAATACACATATATATACTGTAAGACACATAGATACTGTAAGACACATATATACTGTAAGACACATAAATATACTGTAAGACACATATATACTGTAAGACACATATATACTGTAAGACACATATATACTGTAAGACACATAGATACTGTAAGACACATATATATACTGTAAGACACATAGATACTGTAAGACACATAGATACTGTAAGACACATAGATACTGTAAGACACATATATATACTGTAAGACACATAGATACTGTAAGACACATATATACTGTAAGACACATATATACTGTAAGACACATATATACTGTAAGACACATATATTTACTGTAAGACACATATATACTGTAAGACACATATATACTGTAAGACACATAGATACTGTAAGACACATAGATACTGTAAGACACATATATATACTGTAAGACACATAGATACTGTAAGACACATATATACTGTAAGACACATATATACTGTAAGACACATATATAATGTAAGACACATATATACTGTAAGACACATATATACTGTAAGACACATAGATACTGTAAGACACATCTATACTGTAAGACACATATATGCTGTAAGACATATATATACTGTAAGACACATAGATACTGTAAGACACATATATACTGTAAGACACATAGATACTGTAAGACACATAGATACTGTAAGACACATATATACTGTAAGACACATATATACTGTAAGACACATATATACTGTAAGACACATATATACCGTAAGACACATATATACTGTAAGACACATATATACTGTAAGACACATATATACTGTAAGACACATATATACTGTAAGACACATTTATACTGTAAGACACATATATACTGTAAGACACATATATACTGTAAGACATATATATACTGGAAGACACATATATATACTGTAAGACACATATATACTGTAAGACACATCTATACTGTAAGACACATAGATACTGTAAGCCACATATATACTGTAAGACACATATATATACTGTAAGACACATATATACTGTAAGATACATCTATACTGTAAGACACATAGATACTGTAAGACACATATATACTGTAAGACACATATATACTGTAAGACACATATATACTGTAAGACACATATATATACTGTAAGGCACATATATACTGTAAGACACATATATACTGTTAGACACATATATATACTGTAAGACACATATATACTGTAAGACACATATATACTGTAAGACACATATATACTGTAAGACACGTATATATACTGTAAGACAAATATATACTGTAAGACACATATATTTACTGTAAGACACATATATACTGTAAGACACATATATACTGTAAGACACATATATACTGTAAGACACATATATACTGTAAGACACATAGATACTGTAAGACACATATATATACTGTAAGACACGTAGATACTGTAAGACACATATATACTGTAAGACACATATATATACTGTAAGACACATATATACTGTAAGACACATATATACTGTAAGACACATAGATACTGTAAGGCACATATATATACTTTAAGACACATAGATACTGTAAGACACCTATATACTCTAAGACACATATATATACTGTAAGACACATATATACTGTAAGACACATATATACTGTAAGACACGTATATATACTGTAAGACACATATATACTGTAAGACACATATATACTGTAAGACACATATATACCGTAAGACACATATATACTGTAAGACACATATATACTGTAAGACACATATATACTGTAAGACACGTATATATACTGTAAGACACATATATACTGTAAGACACATAGATACTGTAAGACACATATATATACTGTAAGACACATATATACTGTAAGACACATATTTACTGTAAGACACATATATACTGTAAGACACATATATATTGTAAGACACATATATACAGTAAGACACATATATACTGTAAGACACATATATACTGTAAGACACATATATTTACTGTAAGACACATATATACTGTAAGACACATATATACTGTAAGACACATAGATACTGTAAGACACATATATACTGTAAGACACATATATATACTGTAAGACACATATATACTGTAAGATACATCTATACTGTAAGATACATCTATACTGTAAGACACATATATACTGTAAGACACATATATACTGTAAGACACATATATACTGTAAGACACATATATATACGGTAAGACACATATATACTGTAAGACACATATATACTGTTAGACACATATATATACTGTAAGACACATATATACTGTAAGACACATATATACTGTAAGACACATATATACTGTAAGACACATATATACTGTAAGACACATATATACTGTAAGACACATAGATACTGTAAGACACATATATACTGTAAGACACATATATACTGGAAGACACATAGATACTGTAAGACACATATATATACTGTAAGACACATAGATACTGTAAGACACATATATACTGTAAGACACATATATATTGTAAGACATATATATTGTAAGACACATATATACTGTAAGACACATAGATACTGTAAGACACATATATACTGTAAGACACATATATACTGTAAGACACATATATACTGTAAGACACATATATATTGTAAGACACATATAAACTGTAAGACACATAGATACTGTAAGACACATAGATACTGTAAGACACATATATATACTGTAAGACACATAGATACTGTAAGACACATATATACTGTAAGACACATATATACTGTAAGACACATATATACTGTAAGACACATATATTTACTTTAAGACACATATATACTGTAAGACACATATATACTGTAAGACACATATATACTGTAAGACACATAGATACTGTAAGACACATAGATACTGTAATACACATATATATACTGTAAGACACATAGATACTGTAAGACACATATATACTGTAAGACACATAAATATACTGTAAGACACATATATACTGTAAGACACATATATACTGTAAGACACATATATACTGTAAGACACATAGATACTGTAAGACACATATATATACTGTAAGACACATAGATACTGTAAGACACATAGATACTGTAAGACACATAGATACTGTAAGACACATATATATACTGTAAGACACATAGATACTGTAAGACACATATATACTGTAAGACACATATATACTGTAAGACACATATATACTGTAAGACACATATATTTACTGTAAGACACATATATACTGTAAGACACATATATACTGTAAGACACATAGATACTGTAAGACACATAGATACTGTAAGACACATATATATACTGTAAGACACATAGATACTGTAAGACACATATATACTGTAAGACACATATATACTGTAAGACACATATATAATGTAAGACACATATATACTGTAAGACACATATATACTGTAAGACACATAGATACTGTAAGACACATCTATACTGTAAGACACATATATGCTGTAAGACATATATATACTGTAAGACACATAGATACTGTAAGACACATATATACTGTAAGACACATAGATACTGTAAGACACATAGATACTGTAAGACACATATATACTGTAAGACACATATATACTGTAAGACACATATATACTGTAAGACACATATATACCGTAAGACACATATATACTGTAAGACACATATATACTGTAAGACACATATATACTGTAAGACACATATATACTGTAAGACACATTTATACTGTAAGACACATATATACTGTAAGACACATATATACTGTAAGACATATATATACTGGAAGACACATATATATACTGTAAGACACATATATACTGTAAGACACATCTATACTGTAAGACACATAGATACTGTAAGCCACATATATACTGTAAGACACATATATATACTGTAAGACACATATATACTGTAAGATACATCTATACTGTAAGACACATAGATACTGTAAGACACATATATACTGTAAGACACATATATACTGTAAGACACATATATACTGTAAGACACATATATATACTGTAAGGCACATATATACTGTAAGACACATATATACTGTTAGACACATATATATACTGTAAGACACATATATACTGTAAGACACATATATACTGTAAGACACATATATACTGTAAGACACGTATATATACTGTAAGACAAATATATACTGTAAGACACATATATTTACTGTAAGACACATATATACTGTAAGACACATATATACTGTAAGACACATATATACTGTAAGACACATATATACTGTAAGACACATAGATACTGTAAGACACATATATATACTGTAAGACACGTAGATACTGTAAGACACATATATACTGTAAGACACATATATATACTGTAAGACACATATATACTGTAAGACACATATATACTGTAAGACACATAGATACTGTAAGGCACATATATATACTTTAAGACACATAGATACTGTAAGACACCTATATACTCTAAGACACATATATATACTGTAAGACACATATATACTGTAAGACACATATATACTGTAAGACACGTATATATACTGTAAGACACATATATACTGTAAGACACATATATACTGTAAGACACGTATATATACTGTAAGACAAATATATACTGTAAGACACATATATTTACTGTAAGACACATATATACTGTAAGACACATATATACTGTAAGACACATATATACTGTAAGACACATATATACTGTAAGACACATAGATACTGTAAGACACATATATATACTGTAAGACACATAGATACTGTAAGACACATATATACTGTAAGACACATATATATACTGTAAGACACATATATACTGTAAGACACATATATACTGTAAGACACATATATACTGTAAGACACATAGATACTGTAAGACACATATATATACTGTAAGACACATAGATACTGTAAGACACATATATACTGTAAGACACATATATACTGTAAGACACATATATATTGTAAGACACATATATACTGTAAGACACATAGATACTGTAAGACACATAGATACTGTAAGACACATATATATACTGTAAGACACATAGATACTGTAAGACACATATATACTGTAAGACACATATATACTGTAAGACACATATATACTGTAAGACACATATATTTACTGTAAGACACATATATACTGTAAGACACATATATACTGTAAGACACATATATACTGTAAGACACATAGATACTGTAAGACACATAGATACTGTAAGACACATATATATACTGTAAGACACATAGATACTGTAAGACACATATATACTGTAAGACACATATATACTGTAAGACACATATATACTGTAAGACACGTAGATACTGTAAGACACATAGATACTGTAAGACACATATATATACTGTAAGACACATAGATACTGTAAGACACATATATACTGTAAGACACATATATACTGTAAGACACATATATTTACTGTAAGACACATATATACTGTAAGACACATATATACTGTAAGACACATAGATACTGTAAGACACATGGTTACTGTAAGACACATATATATACTGTAAGACACATAGATACTGTAAGACACATATATACTGTAAGACACATATATATACTGTAAGACACATATATACTGTAAGACACATAGATAGTGTAAGACACATAGATACTGTAAGACACATGTATACTGTAAGACACATATATACTGTAAGACACATATATACTGTAAGACACATAGATACTGTAAGACACATATATATACTGTAAGACACATATATACTGTAAGACACATATATACTGTAAGACACATATATACTGTAAGACACATATATATACTGTAAGACACATATATACTGTAAGACACATATATACTGTAAGACACATATATACTGTAAGACACATATATACTGTAAGACACATATATACTGTAAGACACATAGATACTGTAAGACACATATATACTGTAAGACACATATATACTGTAAGACACGTATATATACTGTAAGAGACATATATACTGTAAGACACATATATACTGTAAGACACATATATACTGTAAGACACATAGATACTGTAAGACACATATATACTGTAAGACACATATATACTGTAAGACACATATATACTGTAAGACACATATATACCGTAAGACACATATATACTGTAAGACACATATATACTGTAAGACACATATATACTGTAAGACACGTATATATACTGTAAGACACATATATACTGTAAGACACATAGATACTGTAAGACACATATATATACTGTAAGACACATATATACTGTAAGACACATATTTACTGTAAGACACATATATACTGTAAGACACATATATATTGTAAGACACATATATACAGTAAGACACATATATACTGTAAGACACATATATACTGTAAGACACATATATTTACTGTAAGACACATATATACTGTAAGACACATATATACTGTAAGACACATAGATACTGTAAGACACATATATACTGTAAGACACATATATATACTGTAAGACACATATATACTGTAAGATACATCTATACTGTAAGATACATCTATACTGTAAGACACATATATACTGTAAGACACATATATACTGTAAGACACATATATACTGTAAGACACATATATACTGTAAGACACATATATACTGTAAGACACATTTATACTGTAAGACACATATATACTGTAAGACACATATATACTGTAAGACATATATATACTGGAAGACACATATATATACTGTAAGACACATATATACTGTAAGACACATCTATACTGTAAGACACATAGATACTGTAAGCCACATATATACTGTAAGACACATATATATACTGTAAGACACATATATACTGTAAGATACATCTATACTGTAAGACACATAGATACTGTAAGACACATATATACTGCAAGACACATATATACTGTAAGACACATATATACTGTAAGACACATATATATACTGTAAGGCACATATATACTGTAAGACACATATATACTGTTAGACACATATATATACTGTAAGACACATATATACTGTAAGACACATATATACTGTAAGACACATATATACTGTAAGACACATATATACTGTAAGACACATATATACTGTAAGACACATAGATACTGTAAGACACATATATACTGTAAGACACATATATACTGTAAGACACATAGATACTGTAAGACACATATATATACTGTAAGACACATAGATACTGTAAGACACATATATACTGTAAGACACATATATACTGTAAGACACATATATATTGTAAGACACATATATACTGTAAGACACATAGATACAGTAAGACACATATATACTGTAAGACACATATATATACTGTAAGACACATATATACTGTAAGACACATATATATAGTAAGACACATATATACTGTAAGACACATATATTTACTGTAAGACACATATATACTGTAAGACACATATATACTGTAAGACACATATATACTGTAAGACACATAGATACTCTAAGGCACATATATATACTGTAAGACACATAGATACTGTAAGACACCTATATACTCTAAGACACATATATATACTGTAAGACACATATATACTGTAAGACACATATATACTGTAAGACACGTATATATACTGTAAGACACATATATACTGTAAGACACATATATACTGTAAGACACGTATATATACTGTAAGACAAATATATACTGTAAGACACATATATTTACTGTAAGACACATATATACTGTAAGACACATATATACTGTAAGACACATATATACTGTAAGACACATATATACTGTAAGACACATAGATACTGTAAGACACATATATATACTGTAAGACACATAGATACTGTAAGACACATATATACTGTAAGACACATATATATACTGTAAGACACATATATACTGTAAGACACATATATACTGTAAGACACATATATACTGTAAGACACATAGATACTGTAAGACACATATATATACTGTAAGACACATAGATACTGTAAGACACATATATACTGTAAGACACATATATACTGTAAGACACATATATATTGTAAGACACATATATACTGTAAGACACATAGATACTGTAAGACACATAGATACTGTAAGACACATATATATACTGTAAGACACATAGATACTGTAAGACACATATATACTGTAAGACACATATATACTGTAAGACACATATATACTGTAAGACACATATATTTACTGTAAGACACATATATACTGTAAGACACATATATACTGTAAGACACATATATATAGTAAGACACATATATACTGTAAGACACATATATTTACTGTAAGACACATATATACTGTAAGACACATATATACTGTAAGACACATATATACTGTAAGACACATAGATACTGTAAGGCACATATATATACTTTAAGACACATAGATACTGTAAGACACCTATATACTCTAAGACACATATATATACTGTAAGACACATATATACTGTAAGACACATATATACTGTAAGACACGTATATATACTGTAAGACACATATATACTGTAAGACACATATATACTGTAAGACACGTATATATACTGTAAGACAAATATATACTGTAAGACACATATATTTACTGTAAGACACATATATACTGTAAGACACATATATACTGTAAGACACATATATACTGTAAGACACATATATACTGTAAGACACATAGATACTGTAAGACACATATATATACTGTAAGACACATAGATACTGTAAGACACATATATACTGTAAGACACATATATATACTGTAAGACACATATATACTGTAAGACACATATATACTGTAAGACACATATATACTGTAAGACACATAGATACTGTAAGACACATATATATACTGTAAGACACATAGATACTGTAAGACACATAGATACTGTAAGACACATAGATACTGTAAGACACATATATATACTGTAAGACACATAGATACTGTAAGACACATATATACTGTAAGACACATATATACTGTAAGACACATATATACTGTAAGACACATATATTTACTGTAAGACACATATATACTGTAAGACACATATATACTGTAAGACACATAGATACTGTAAGACACATAGATACTGTAAGACACATATATATACTGTAAGACACATAGATACTGTAAGACACATATATACTGTAAGACACATATATACTGTAAGACACATATATAATGTAAGACACATATATACTGTAAGACACATATATACTGTAAGACACATAGATACTGTAAGACACATCTATACTGTAAGACACATATATGCTGTAAGACATATATATACTGTAAGACACATAGATACTGTAAGACACATATATACTGTAAGACACATAGATACTGTAAGACACATAGATACTGTAAGACACATATATACTGTAAGACACATATATACTGTAAGACACATATATACCGTAAGACACATATATACTGTAAGACACATATATACTGTAAGACACATATATACTGTAAGACACATATATACTGTAAGACACATTTATACTGTAAGACACATATATACTGTAAGACACATATATACTGTAAGACATATATATACTGGAAGACACATATATATACTGTAAGACACATATATACTGTAAGACACATCTATACTGTAAGACACATAGATACTGTAAGCCACATATATACTGTAAGACACATATATATACTGTAAGACACATATATACTGTAAGACACATATATACTGTAAGACACATATATACTGTAAGACACATAGATACTGTAAGACACATATATATACTGTAAGACACATAGATACTGTAAGACACATATATACTGTAAGACACATATATACTGTAAGACACATATATATTGTAAGACACATATATACTGTAAGACACATAGATACTGTAAGACACATAGATACTGTAAGACACATATATATACTGTAAGACACATAGATACTGTAAGACACATATATACTGTAAGACACATATATACTGTAAGACACATATATACTGTAAGACACATATATTTACTGTAAGACACATATATACTGTAAGACACATATATACTGTAAGACACATATATATAGTAAGACACATATATACTCTAAGGCACATATATATACTGTAAGACACATAGATACTGTAAGACACCTATATACTCTAAGACACATATATATACTGTAAGACACATATATACTGTAAGACACATATATACTGTAAGACACGTATATATACTGTAAGACACATATATACTGTAAGACACATATATACTGTAAGACACGTATATATACTGTAAGACAAATATATACTGTAAGACACATATATTTACTGTAAGACACATATATACTGTAAGACACATATATACTGTAAGACACATATATACTGTAAGACACATATATACTGTAAGACACATAGATACTGTAAGACACATATATATACTGTAAGACACATAGATACTGTAAGACACATATATACTGTAAGACACATATATATACTGTAAGACACATATATACTGTAAGACACATATATACTGTAAGACACATATATACTGTAAGACACATAGATACTGTAAGACACATATATATACTGTAAGACACATAGATACTGTAAGACACATATATACTGTAAGACACATATATACTGTAAGACACATATATATTGTAAGACACATATATACTGTAAGACACATAGATACTGTAAGACACATAGATACTGTAAGACACATATATATACTGTAAGACACATAGATACTGTAAGACACATATATACTGTAAGACACATATATACTGTAAGACACATATATACTGTAAGACACATATATTTACTGTAAGACACATATATACTGTAAGACACATATATACTGTAAGACACATATATATAGTAAGACACATATATACTGTAAGACACATATATTTACTGTAAGACACATATATACTGTAAGACACATATATACTGTAAGACACATATATACTGTAAGACACATAGATACTGTAAGGCACATATATATACTTTAAGACACATAGATACTGTAAGACACCTATATACTCTAAGACACATATATATACTGTAAGACACATATATACTGTAAGACACATATATACTGTAAGACACGTATATATACTGTAAGACACATATATACTGTAAGACACATATATACTGTAAGACACGTATATATACTTTAAGACAAATATATACTGTAAGACACATATATTTACTGTAAGACACATATATACTGTAAGACACATATATACTGTAAGACACATATATACTGTAAGACACATATATACTGTAAGACACATAGATACTGTAAGACACATATATATACTGTAAGACACATAGATACTGTAAGACACATATATACTGTAAGACACATATATATACTGTAAGACACATATATACTGTAAGACACATATATACTGTAAGACACATATATACTGTAAGACACATAGATACTGTAAGACACATATATATACTGTAAGACACATAGATACTGTAAGACACATAGATACTGTAAGACACATAGATACTGTAAGACACATATATATACTGTAAGACACATAGATACTGTAAGACACATATATACTGTAAGACACATATATACTGTAAGACACATATATACTGTAAGACACATATATTTACTGTAAGACACATATATACTGTAAGACACATATATACTGTAAGACACATAGATACTGTAAGACACATAGATACTGTAAGACACATATATATACTGTAAGACACATAGATACTGTAAGACACATATATACTGTAAGACACATATATACTGTAAGACACATATATAATGTAAGACACATATATACTGTAAGACACATATATACTGTAAGACACATAGATACTGTAAGACACATCTATACTGTAAGACACATATATGCTGTAAGACATATATATACTGTAAGACACATAGATACTGTAAGACACATATATACTGTAAGACACATAGATACTGTAAGACACATAGATACTGTAAGACACATATATACTGTAAGACACATATATACTGTAAGACACATATATACTGTAAGACACATATATACCGTAAGACACATATATACTGTAAGACACATATATACTGTAAGACACATATATACTGTAAGACACATATATACTGTAAGACACATTTATACTGTAAGACACATATATACTGTAAGACACATATATACTGTAAGACATATATATACTGGAAGACACATATATATACTGTAAGACACATATATACTGTAAGACACATCTATACTGTAAGACACATAGATACTGTAAGCCACATATATACTGTAAGACACATATATATACTGTAAGACACATATATACTGTAAGACACATATATACTGTAAGACACATATATACTGTAAGACACATAGATACTGTAAGACACATATATATACTGTAAGACACATAGATACTGTAAGACACATATATACTGTAAGACACATATATACTGTAAGACACATATATATTGTAAGACACATATATACTGTAAGACACATAGATACTGTAAGACACATATATATACTGTAAGACACATAGATACTGTAAGACACATATATACTGTAAGACACATATATACTGTAAGACACATATATACTGTAAGACACATATATTTACTGTAAGACACATATATACTGTAAGACACATATATACTGTAAGACACATATATATAGTAAGACACATATATACTGTAAGACACATATATTTACTGTAAGACACATATATACTGTAAGACACATATATACTGTAAGACACATATATACTGTAAGACACATAGATACTGTAAGGCACATATATATACTTTAAGACACATAGATACTGTAAGACACCTATATACTCTAAGACACATATATATACTGTAAGACACATATATACTGTAAGACACATATATACTGTAAGACACGTATATATACTGTAAGACACATATATACTGTAAGACACATATATACTGTAAGACACGTATATATACTGTAAGACAAATATATACTGTAAGACACATATATTTACTGTAAGACACATATATACTGTAAGACACATATATACTGTAAGACACATATATACTGTAAGACACATATATACTGTAAGACACATAGATACTGTAAGACACATATATATACTGTAAGACACATAGATACTGTAAGACACATATATACTGTAAGACACATATATATACTGTAAAACACATATATACTGTAAGACACATATATACTGTAAGACACATATATATACTGTAAGACACATAGATACTGTAAGACACATATATACTGTAAGACACATATATACTGTAAGACACATATATACTGTAAGACACATATATTTACTGTAAGACACATATATACTGTAAGACACATATATACTGTAAGACACATATATATAGTAAGACACATATATACTGTAAGACACATATATTTACTGTAAGACACATATATACTGTAAGACACATATATACTGTAAGACACATATATACTGTAAGACACATAGATACTGTAAGGCACATATATATACTTTAAGACACATAGATACTGTAAGACTCCTATATACTCTAAGACACATATATATACTGTAAGACACATATATACTGTAAGACACATATATACTGTAAGACACGTATATATACTGTAAGACACATATATACTGTAAGACACATATATACTGTAAGACACGTATATATACTGTAAGACAAATATATACTGTAAGACACATATATTTACTGTAAGACACATATATACTGTAAGACACATATATACTGTAAGACACATATATACTGTAAGACACATATATACTGTAAGACACATAGATACTGTAAGACACATATATATACTGTAAGACACATAGATACTGTAAGACACATATATACTGTAAGACACATATATATACTGTAAGACACATATATACTGTAAGACACATATATACTGTAAGACACATATATACTGTAAGACACATAGATACTGTAAGACACATATATATACTGTAAGACACATAGATACTGTAAGACACATAGATACTGTAAGACACATAGATACTGTAAGACACATATATATACTGTAAGACACATAGATACTGTAAGACACATATATACTGTAAGACACATATATACTGTAAGACACATATATACTGTAAGACACATATATTTACTGTAAGACACATATATACTGTAAGACACATATATACTGTAAGACACATAGATACTGTAAGACACATAGATACTGTAAGACACATATATATACTGTAAGACACATAGATACTGTAAGACACATATATACTGTAAGACACATATATACTGTAAGACACATATATAATGTAAGACACATATATACTGTAAGACACATATATACTGTAAGACACATAGATACTGTAAGACACATCTATACTGTAAGACACATATATGCTGTAAGACATATATATACTGTAAGACACATAGATACTGTAAGACACATATATACTGTAAGACACATAGATACTGTAAGACACATAGATACTGTAAGACACATATATACTGTAAGACACATATATACTGTAAGACACATATATACTGTAAGACACATATATACCGTAAGACACATATATACTGTAAGACACATATATACTGTAAGACACATATATACTGTAAGACACATATATACTGTAAGACACATTTATACTGTAAGACACATATATACTGTAAGACACATATATACTGTAAGACATATATATACTGGAAGACACATATATATACTGTAAGACACATATATACTGTAAGACACATCTATACTGTAAGACACATAGATACTGTAAGCCACATATATACTGTAAGACACATATATATACTGTAAGACACATATATACTGTAAGATACATCTATACTGTAAGACACATAGATACTGTAAGACACATATATACTGTAAGACACATATATACTGTAAGACACATATATACTGTAAGACACATATATATACTGTAAGGCACATATATACTGTAAGACACATATATACTGTTAGACACATATATATACTGTAAGACACATATATACTGTAAGACACATATATACTGTAAGACACATATATACTGTAAGACACATATATACTGTAAGACACATATATACTGTAAGACACATAGATACTGTAAGACACATATATACTGTAAGACACATATATACTGTAAGACACATAGATACTGTAAGACACATATATATACTGTAAGACACATAGATACTGTAAGACACATATATACTGTAAGACACATATATACTGTAAGACACATATATATTGTAAGACACATATATACTGTAAGACACATAGATACAGTAAGACACATATATACTGTAAGACACATATATATACTGTAAGACACATATATACTGTAAGACACATATATATAGTAAGACACATATATACTGTAAGACACATATATTTACTGTAAGACACATATATACTGTAAGACACATATATACTGTAAGACACATATATACTGTAAGACACATAGATACTCTAAGGCACATATATATACTGTAAGACACATAGATACTGTAAGACACCTATATACTCTAAGACACATATATATACTGTAAGACACATATATACTGTAAGACACATATATACTGTAAGACACGTATATATACTGTAAGACACATATATACTGTAAGACACATATATACTGTAAGACACGTATATATACTGTAAGACAAATATATACTGTAAGACACATATATTTACTGTAAGACACATATATACTGTAAGACACATATATACTGTAAGACACATATATACTGTAAGACACATATATACTGTAAGACACATAGATACTGTAAGACACATATATATACTGTAAGACACATAGATACTGTAAGACACATATATACTGTAAGACACATATATATACTGTAAGACACATATATACTGTAAGACACATATATACTGTAAGACACATATATACTGTAAGACACATAGATACTGTAAGACACATATATATACTGTAAGACACATAGATACTGTAAGACACATATATACTGTAAGACACATATATACTGTAAGACACATATATATTGTAAGACACATATATACTGTAAGACACATAGATACTGTAAGACACATAGATACTGTAAGACACATATATATACTGTAAGACACATAGATACTGTAAGACACATATATACTGTAAGACACATATATACTGTAAGACACATATATACTGTAAGACACATATATTTACTGTAAGACACATATATACTGTAAGACACATATATACTGTAAGACACATATATATAGTAAGACACATATATACTGTAAGACACATATATTTACTGTAAGACACATATATACTGTAAGACACATATATACTGTAAGACACATATATACTGTAAGACACATAGATACTGTAAGGCACATATATATACTTTAAGACACATAGATACTGTAAGACACCTATATACTCTAAGACACATATATATACTGTAAGACACATATATACTGTAAGACACATATATACTGTAAGACACGTATATATACTGTAAGACACATATATACTGTAAGACACATATATACTGTAAGACACGTATATATACTGTAAGACAAATATATACTGTAAGACACATATATTTACTGTAAGACACATATATACTGTAAGAGACATATATACTGTAAGACACATATATACTGTAAGACACATATATACTGTAAGACACATAGATACTGTAAGACACATATATATACTGTAAGACACATAGATACTGTAAGACACATATATACTGTAAGACACATATATATACTGTAAGACACATATATACTGTAAGACACATATATACTGTAAGACACATATATACTGTAAGACACATAGATACTGTAAGACACATATATATACTGTAAGACACATAGATACTGTAAGACACATATATACTGTAAGACACATATATACTGTAAGACACATATATATTGTAAGACACATATATACTGTAAGACACATAGATACTGTAAGACACATAGATACTGTAAGACACATATATATACTGTAAGACACATAGATACTGTAAGACACATATATACTGTAAGACACATATATACTGTAAGACACATATATACTGTAAGACACATATATTTACTGTAAGACACATATATACTGTAAGACACATATATACTGTAAGACACATATATACTGTAAGACACATAGATACTGTAAGACACATAGATACTGTAAGACACATATATATACTGTAAGACACATAGATACTGTAAGACACATATATACTGTAAGACACATATATACTGTAAGACACATATATACTGTAAGACACGTAGATACTGTAAGACACATAGATACTGTAAGACACATATATATACTGTAAGACACATAGATACTGTAAGACACATATATACTGTAAGACACATATATACTGTAAGACACATATATTTACTGTAAGACACATATATACTGTAAGACACATATATACTGTAAGACACATAGATACTGTAAGACACATGGTTACTGTAAGACACATATATATACTGTAAGACACATAGATACTGTAAGACACATATATACTGTAAGACACATATATATACTGTAAGACACATATATACTGTAAGACACATAGATACTGTAAGACACATAGATACTGTAAGACACATGTATACTGTAAGACACATATATACTGTAAGACACATATATACTGTAAGACACATAGATACTGTAAGACACATATATATACTGTAAGACACATATATACTGTAAGACACATATATACTGTAAGACACATATATACTGTAAGACACATATATATACTGTAAGACACATATATACTGTAAGACACATATATACTGTAAGACACATATATACTGTAAGACACATATATACTGTAAGACAAATATATACTGTAAGACACATAGATACTGTAAGACACATATATACTGTAAGACACATATATACTGTAAGACACGTATATATACTGTAAGAGACATATATACTGTAAGACACATAGATACTGTAAGACACATATATATACTGTAAGACACATAGATACTGTAAGACACATATATACTGTAAGACACATATATACTGTAAGACACATATATAATGTAAGACACATATATACTGTAAGACACATATATACTGTAAGACACATAGATACTGTAAGACACATCTATACTGTAAGACACATATATGCTGTAAGACATATATATACTGTAAGACACATAGATACTGTAAGACACATATATACTGTAAGACACATAGATACTGTAAGACACATAGATACTGTAAGACACATATATACTGTAAGACACATATATACTGTAAGACACATATATACTGTAAGACACATATATACCGTAAGACACATATATACTGTAAGACACATATACACTGTAAGACACATATATACTGTAAGACACATATATACTGTAAGACACATTTATACTGTAAGACACATATATACTGTAAGACACATATATACTGTAAGACATATATATACTGGAAGACACATATATATACTGTAAGACACATATATACTGTAAGACACATCTATACTGTAAGACACATAGATACTGTAAGCCACATATATACTGTAAGACACATATATATACTGTAAGACACATATATACTGTAAGATACATCTATACTGTAAGACACATAGATACTGTAAGACACATATATACTGTAAGACACATATATACTGTAAGACACATATATACTGTAAGACACATATATATACTGTAAGACACATATATACTGTAAGACACATATATACTGTTAGACACATATATATACTGTAAGACACATATATACTGTAAGACACATATATACTGTAAGACACATATATACTGTAAGACACATATATACTGTAAGACACATATATACTGTAAGACACATAGATACTGTAAGACACATATATACTGTAAGACACATATATACTGTAAGACACATAGATACTGTAAGACACATATATATACTGTAAGACACATAGATACTGTAAGACACATATATACTGTAAGACACATATATACTGTAAGACACATATATATTGTAAGACACATATATACTGTAAGACACATAGATACAGTAAGACACATATATACTGTAAGACACATATATATACTGTAAGACACATATATACTGTAAGACACATATATATAGTAAGACACATATATACTGTAAGACACATATATTTACTGTAAGACACATATATACTGTAAGACACATATATACTGTAAGACACATATATACTGTAAGACACATAGATACTCTAAGGCACATATATATACTGTAAGACACATAGATACTGTAAGACACCTATATACTCTAAGACACATATATATACTGTAAGACACATATATACTGTAAGACACATATATACTGTAAGACACGTATATATACTGTAAGACACATATATACTGTAAGACACATATATACTGTAAGACACGTATATATACTGTAAGACAAATATATACTGTAAGACACATATATTTACTGTAAGACACATATATACTGTAAGACACATATATACTGTAAGACACATATATACTGTAAGACACATATATACTGTAAGACACATAGATACTGTAAGACACATATATATACTGTAAGACACATAGATACTGTAAGACACATATATACTGTAAGACACATATATATACTGTAAGACACATATATACTGTAAGACACATATATACTGTAAGACACATATATACTGTAAGACACATAGATACTGTAAGACACATATATATACTGTAAGACACATAGATACTGTAAGACACATATATACTGTAAGACACATATATACTGTAAGACACATATATATTGTAAGACACATATATACTGTAAGACACATAGATACTGTAAGACACATAGATACTGTAAGACACATATATATACTGTAAGACACATAGATACTGTAAGACACATATATACTGTAAGACACATATATACTGTAAGACACATATATACTGTAAGACACATATATACTGTAAGACACATATATACTGTAAGACACATATATTTACTGTAAGACACATATATACTGTAAGACACATATATACTGTAAGACACATATATACTGTAAGACACATAGATACTGTAAGACACATAGATACTGTAAGACACATATATATACTGTAAGACACATAGATACTGTAAGACACATATATACTGTAAGACACATATATACTGTAAGACACATATATACTGTAAGACACGTAGATACTGTAAGACACATAGATACTGTAAGACACATATATATACTGTAAGACACATAGATACTGTAAGACACATATATACTGTAAGACACATATATACTGTAAGACACATATATTTACTGTAAGACACATATATACTGTAAGACACATATATACTGTAAGACACATAGATACTGTAAGACACATGGTTACTGTAAGACACATATATATACTTTAAGACACATAGATACTGTAAGACACATATATACTGTAAGACACATATATATACTGTAAGACACATATATACTGTAAGACACATAGATACTGTAAGACACATAGATACTGTAAGACACATGTATACTGTAAGACACATATATACTGTAAGACACATATATACTGTAAGACACATAGATACTGTAAGACACATATATATACTGTAAGACACATATATACTGTAAGACACATATATACTGTAAGACACATATATACTGTAAGACACATATATATACTGTAAGACACATATATACTGTAAGACACATATATACTGTAAGACACATATATACTGTAAGACACATATATACTGTAAGACACATATATACTGTAAGACACATAGATACTGTAAGACACATATATACTGTAAGACACATATATACTGTAAGACACGTATATATACTGTAAGAGACATATATACTGTAAGACACATAGATACTGTAAGACACATATATATACTGTAAGACACATAGATACTGTAAGACACATATATACTGTAAGACACATATATACTGTAAGACACATATATAATGTAAGACACATATATACTGTAAGACACATATATACTGTAAGACACATAGATACTGTAAGACACATCTATACTGTAAGACACATATATGCTGTAAGACATATATATACTGTAAGACACATAGATACTGTAAGACACATATATACTGTAAGACACATAGATACTGTAAGACACATAGATACTGTAAGACACATATATACTGTAAGACACATATATACTGTAAGACACATATATACTGTAAGACACATATATACCGTAAGACACATATATACTGTAAGACACATATATACTGTAAGACACATATATACTGTAAGACACATATATACTGTAAGACACATTTATACTGTAAGACACATATATACTGTAAGACACATATATACTGTAAGACATATATATACTGGAAGACACATATATATACTGTAAGACACATATATACTGTAAGACACATCTATACTGTAAGACACATAGATACTGTAAGCCACATATATACTGTAAGACACATATATATACTGTAAGACACATATATACTGTAAGATACATCTATACTGTAAGACACATAGATACTGTAAGACACATATATACTGTAAGACACATATATACTGTAAGACACATATATACTGTAAGACACATATATATACTGTAAGACACATATATACTGTAAGACACATATATACTGTTAGACACATATATATACTGTAAGACACATATATACTGTAAGACACATATATACTGTAAGACACATATATACTGTAAGACACATATATACTGTAAGACACATATATACTGTAAGACACATAGATACTGTAAGACACATATATACTGTAAGACACATATATACTGTAAGACACATAGATACTGTAAGACACATATATATACTGTAAGACACATAGATACTGTAAGACACATATATACTGTAAGACACATATATACTGTAAGACACATATATATTGTAAGACACATATATACTGTAAGACACATAGATACAGTAAGACACATATATACTGTAAGACACATATATATACTGTAAGACACATATATACTGTAAGACACATATATATAGTAAGACACATATATACTGTAAGACACATATATTTACTGTAAGACACATATATACTGTAAGACACATATATACTGTAAGACACATATATACTGTAAGACACATAGATACTCTAAGGCACATATATATACTGTAAGACACATAGATACTGTAAGACACCTATATACTCTAAGACACATATATATACTGTAATACACATATATACTGTAAGACACATATATACTGTAAGACACGTATATATACTGTAAGACACATATATACTGTAAGACACATATATACTGTAAGACACGTATATATACTGTAAGACAAATATATACTGTAAGACACATATATTTACTGTAAGACACATATATACTGTAAGACACATATATACTGTAAGACACATATATACTGTAAGACACATATATACTGTAAGACACATAGATACTGTAAGACACATATATATACTGTAAGACACATAGATACTGTAAGACACATATATACTGTAAGACACATATATATACTGTAAGACACATATATACTGTAAGACACATATATACTGTAAGACACATATATACTGTAAGACACATAGATACTGTAAGACACATATATATACTGTAAGACACATAGATACTGTAAGACACATATATACTGTAAGACACATATATACTGTAAGACACATATATATTGTAAGACACATATATACTGTAAGACACATAGATACTGTAAGACACATAGATACTGTAAGACACATATATATACTGTAAGACACATAGATACTGTAAGACACATATATACTGTAAGACACATATATACTGTAAGACACATATATACTGTAAGACACATATATTTACTGTAAGACACATATATACTGTAAGACACATATATACTGTAAGACACATATATATAGTAAGACACATATATACTGTAAGACACATTTATTTACTGTAAGACACATATATACTGTAAGACACATATATACTGTAAGACACATATATACTGTAAGACACATAGATACTGTAAGGCACATATATATACTTTAAGACACATAGATACTGTAAGACACCTATATACTCTAAGACACATATAAATACTGTAAGACACATATATACTGTAAGACACATATATACTGTAAGACACGTATATATACTGTAAGACACATATATACTGTAAGACACATATATACTGTAAGACACATATATACTGTAAGACACATATATACTGTAAGACACATATATACTGTAAGACACGTATATATACTGTAAGACACATAGATACTGTAAGACACATATATACTGTAAGACACATATATACTGTAAGACACATATATATTGTAAGACACATATATACTGTAAGATACATAGATACAGTAAGACACATATATACTGTAAGACACATATATATACTGTAAGACACATATATACTGTAAGACACATATATATAGTAAGACACATATATACTGTAAGACACATATATTTACTGTAAGACACATATATACTGTAAGACACATATATACTGTAAGACACATATATACTGTAAGACACATAGATACCCTAAGGCACATATATATACTGTAAGACACATAGATACTGTAAGACACCTATATATACTGTAAGACACATAGATACTGTATGACACATATATACTGTAAGACACATATATATACTGTAAGACACATATATACTGTAAGACACATATATACTGTAAGACACATATATACTGTAAGACACATAGATACTGTAAGACACATATATATACTGTAAGACACATAGATACTGTAAGACACATATATACTGTAAGACACATATATACTGTAAGACACATATATATTGTAAGACACATATATACTGTAAGACACATAGATACTGTAAGACACATAGATACTGTAAGACACATATATATACTGTAAGACACATAGATACTGTAAGACACATATATACTGTAAGAGACATATATACTGTAAGACACATATATACTGTAAGACACATATATTTACTGTAAGACACATATATACTGTAAAGACACATATATACTGTAAGACACATATATACTGTAAGACACATAGATACTGTAAGACACATAGATACTGTAAGACACATATATATACTGTAAGACAAATAGATACTGTAAGACACATATATACTGTAAGACACATATATACTGTAAGACACATATATACTGTAAGACACGTAGATACTGTAAGACACATAGATACTGTAAGACACATATATATACTGTAAGACACATAGATACTGTAAGACACATATATACTGTAAGACACATATATACTGTAAGACACATATATTTACTGTAAGACACATATATACTGTAAGACACATATATACTGTAAGACACATAGATACTGTAAGACACATGGTTACTGTAAGACACATATATATACTGTAAGACACATAGATACTGTAAGACACATATATACTGTAAGACACATATATATACTGTAAGACACATATATACTGTAAGACACATAGATACTGTAAGACACATAGATACTGTAAGACACATGTATACTGTAAGACACATATATACTGTAAGACACATATATACTGTAAGACACATAGATACTGTAAGACACATATATATACTGTAAGACACATATATACTGTAAGACACATATATACTGTAAGACACATATATACTGTAAGACACATATATATACTGTAAGACACATATATACTGTAAGACACATATATACTGTAAGACACATATATACTGTAAGACACATATATACTGTAAGACACATATATGCTGTAAGACACATAGATACTGTAAGACACATATATACTGTAAGACACATATATACTGTAAGACACGTATATATACTGTAAGAGACATATATACTGTAAGACACATATATACTGTAAGACACATATATACTGTAAGACACATAGATACTGTAAGACACATATATACTGTAAGACACATATATACTGTAAGACACATATATACTGTAAGACACATATATACCGTAAGACACATATATACTGTAAGACACATATATACTGTAAGACACATATATACTGTAAGACACGTATATATACTGTAAGACACATATATACTGTAAGACACATAGATACTGTAAGACACATATATATACTGTAAGACACATATATACTGTAAGACACATATTTACTGTAAGACACATATATACTGTAAGACACATATATATTGTAAGACACATATATACAGTAAGACACATATATACTGTAAGACACATATATACTGTAAGACACGTATATACTGTAAGACACATATATATACTGTAAGACACATAGATACTGTAAGACACATATATACTGTAAGAAACATATATACTGTAAGACACGTATATATACTGTAAGACACATATATACTGTAAGATACATATATACTGTAAGACACATATATACTGTAAGACACATATATACTGTAAGACACGTATATATACTGTAAGACACATATATACTGTAAGACACATATATACTGTAAGACACGTATATACTGTAAGACACATATATATACTGTAAGACACATATATACTGTAAGACACATATATACTGTAAGACACGTATATACTGTAAGACACGTATATACTGTAAGACACATATATATACTGTAAGACACATATATACTGTAACACACATATATACTGTAAGACACATATATACTGTAAGACACATATATACTGTAAGACACATATATATACTGTAAGACACATATATATACTGTAAGACACATATATATACTGTAAGACACATATATATAATGTAAGACACATAGATACTGTAAGACACATATATATACTGTAAGACACATATATACTGTAAGACACATATTTACTGTAAGACACATATATACTGTAAGACACATATATATTGTAAGACACATATATACAGTAAGACACATATATACTGTAAGACACATATATACTGTAAGACACGTATATACTGTAAGACACATATATATACTGTAAGACACATAGATACTGTAAGACACATATATACTGTAAGAAACATATATACTGTAAGACACGTATATATACTGTAAGACACATATATACTGTAAGATACATATATACTGTAAGACACATATATACTGTAAGACACATATATACTGTAAGACACGTATATATACTGTAAGACACATATATACTGTAAGACACATATATACTGTAAAACACGTATATACTGTAAGACACATATATATACTGTAAGACACATATATACTGTAAGACACATATATACTGTAAGACACGTATATACTGTAAGACACGTATATACTGTAAGACACATATATATACTGTAAGACACATATATACTGTAACACACATATATACTGTAAGACACATATATACTGTAAGATACATATATACTGTAAGACACATATATATACTGTAAGACACATATATATACTGTAAGACACATATATATACTGTAAGACACATATATATAATGTAAGACACATAGATACTGTAAGACACATATATATACTGTAAGACACATAGATACTGTAAGACACATATATACTGTAAGACACATATATATACTGTAAGACACATAGATACTGTAAGACACATATATACTGTAAGACACATATATACTGTAAGACACATATATATACTGTAAGACACATATATATACTGTAAGACACATATATACTGTAAGACACATATATGCTTTAAGACACATATATACTGTAAGACACATATATACTGTAAGACACATATATATACTGTAAGACACATATATATACTGTAAGACACATAGATACTGTAAGACACAGATATACTGTAAGACACATAGATACTGTAAGACACATATATATAGTGTAAGACACATATATATACTGTAAGGCACATAGATACTGTAAGACACATATATACTGTAAGACACATATATACTGTAAGACACATATATACTGTAAGACACATATATTTACTGTAAGACACATAGATACTGTAAGACACATATATAGTGTAAGACACATAGATACTGTAAGACACATATATACTGTAAGACACATATATACTGTAAGACACATAGATACTGTAAGACACATATATACTGTAAGACACATATATACTGTAAGACACATATATACTGTAAGTCACATATATAATGTATGACACATATATACTGTAAGACACATATATATACTGTAAGACACATATATACTGTAAGACACATATATACTGTAAAACACATATATACTGTAAGGCACATATATATACTGTAAGACACATATATACTGTAAGACACATATATACCGTAAGACACATATATAATGTAAGACACATATATACTGTAAGACACATATATACTGTAAGACACGTATATATACTGTAAGACACATATATACTGTAAGACACATAGATACTGTAAGACACATATATATACTGTAAGACACATATATACTGTAAGACACATATTTACTGTAAGACACATATATACTGTAAGACACATATATATTGTACGACACATATATACAGTAAGACACATATATACTGTAAGACACATATATACTGTAAGACAGATATATACTGTAAGACACATATATATACTGTAAGACACATAGATACTGTAAGACACATATATATACTGTAAGACACATATATACTGTAAGACACATATATACTGTAAGACACATATATATACTGTAAGACACATATATACTGTAAGACACATATATACTGTAAGACACATATATACTGTAAGACACATATATACTGTAAGACACATATATACTGTAAGACACATAGATACTGTAAGACACATATATACTGTAAGACAGATATATACTGTAAGACACGTATATATACTGTAAGAGACATATATACTGTAAGACACATATATACTGTAAGACACATATATACTGTAAGACACATAGATACTGTAAGACACATATATACTGTAAGACACATATATACTGTAAGACACATATATACTGTAAGACACATATATACCGTAAGACACATATATACTGTAAGACACATATATACTGTAAGACACATATATACTGTAAGACACGTATATATACTGTAAGACACATATATACTGTAAGACACATAGATACTGTAAGACACATATATATACTGTAAGACACATATATACTGTAAGACACATATTTACTGTAAGACACATATATACTGTAAGACACATATATATTGTAAGACACATATATACAGTAAGACACATATATTCTGTAAGACACATATATACTGTAAGACAGATATATACTGTAAGACACATATATATACTGTAAGACACATAGATACTGTAAGACACATATATACTGTAAGAAACATATATACTGTAAGACACGTATATATACTGTAAGACACATATACTTTAAGACACATATATACTGTAAGACACATAGATACTGTAAGACACATAGATACTGTAAGACACATATATACTGTAAGACACATATATACTGTAAGACACATATATACTGTAAGACACATATATACTGTAAGACACATAGATACTGTAAGACACATTTATACTGTAAGACACAACTATACTGTAAGACACATATATACTGTAAGACACATATATACTGTAAGACACATATATGCTGTAAGACACATATATACTGTAAGACACATATATACTGTAAGACACATAGATACTGGAAGACACATAGATACTGTAAGACACATATATACTGTAAGACACATAGATACTGTAAGACACATAGATACTGTAAGACAAATATATACTGTAAGACACATAGATACTGTAGGACACATATATACTGTAAGACACATCTATACTGTGAGACATATATACTGTAAGACATATATATACTGTAAGACACATATATACTGTAAGACACATATATACTGTAAGACACATATACTGTAAGACATATATATACTGTAAGACACATATATACTGTAAGACATATATACTGTAAGACACATAGATACTGTAAGACCAATATATACTGTAAGACACATATATACTGTAAGACACATAGATACTGTAAGACACATAGATACTGTAAGACACATATATACTGTAAGACACATATATACTGTAAGACACATATATACTGTAAGACACATATATACTGTAAGACACATAGATACTGTAAGACACTTATATACTGTAAGACACATATATACTGTAAGACACATATATACTGTAAGACACATATATATTGTAAGACACATATATACTGTAAGACACATATATACTGTAAGACACATATATACTGTAAGACACATATATACTGTAAGACACATATATACTGTAAGACACATATATACTGTAAGACACATATATACTGTAAGACATATATATACTGGAAGACACATATATACTGTAAGACATATGTATACTGGAAGACACATATATACTGTAAGACACATATATATACTGTAAGACACATATATACTGTAAGACACATATATACTGTAAGACAAATATATACTGTAAGACACACATATACTGTAAGACACATATATACTGCAAGACATATATATACTGGAAGACACATATATACTGTAAGACACATATATATACTGTAAGACACATAGATACTGTAAGACACATATATATACTGTAAGACACATATATACTGTAAGACACATATATACTGTAAGACACATATATACTGTAAGACACATATATACTGTAAGACACATAGATACTGTAAGACACATATATATACTGTAAGACACATATATACTGTAAGACACATATATACTGTAAGACACATATATACTGTAAGACACATATATATACTGTAAGACACATATATATATACTGTAAGACACATATATACCGTAAGACACATATATATACTGTAAGACACATAGATACTGTAAGACACATATATATACTGTAAGACACATATATACTGTAAGACATATATATACTGTAAGACACATATATATACTGTAAGACACATATATACTGTAAGACACATATATACTGTAAAACACATAGATACTGTAAGACACATATATACTGTAAGACACATAGATACTGTAAGACACATATATACTGTAAGACAAATAGATACTGTAAGACACATATATACTGTAAGACACATAGATACTGTAAGACACATATATACTGTAAGACACATCTATACTGTAAGACATATATACTGTAAGACATATATATACTGTAAGACACATATATACTGTAAGACACATATATACTGTAAGACACATATACTGTAAGACATATATATACTGTAAGACACATATATACTGTAAGACATATATACTGTAAGACACATAGATACTGTAAGACACATATATACTGTAAGACACATATATACTGTAAGACACATATATACTGTAAGACACATATATATTGTAAGACACATATATACTGTAAGACACATAGATACAGTAAGACACATATATACTGTAAGACACATATATATACTGTAAGACACATATATACTGTAAGACACATATATATAGTAAGACACATATATACTGTAAGACACATATATTTACTGTAAGACACATATATACTGTAAGACACATATATACTGTAAGACACATATATACTGTAAGACACATAGATACCCTAAGGCACATATATATACTGTAAGACACATAGATACTGTAAGACACCTATATACTCTAAGACACATATATATACTGTAAGACACATATATACTGTAAGACACATATATACTGTAAGACACGTATATATACTGTAAGACACATATATACTGTAAGACACATATATACTGTAAGACACGTATATATACTGTAAGACAAATATATACTGTAAGACACATATATTTACTGTAAGACACATATATACTGTAAGACACATATATACTGTAAGACACATATATACTGTAAGACACATATATACTGTAAGACACATATATACTGTAAGACACATAGATACTGTAAGACACATATATATACTGTAAGACACATAGATACTGTAAGACACATATATACTGTAAGACACATATATATACTGTAAGACACATATATACTGTAAGACACATATATACTGTAAGACACATATATACTGTAAGACACATAGATACTGTAAGACACATATATATACTGTTAGACACATAGATACTGTAAGACACATATATACTGTAAGACACATATATACTGTAAGACACATATATATTGTAAGACACATATATACTGTAAGACACATAGATACTGTAAGACACATAGATACTGTAAGACACATATATATACTGTAAGACACATAGATACTGTAAGACACATATATACTGTAAGACACATATATACTGTAAGACACATATATACTGTAAGACACATATATTTACTGTAAGACACATATATACTGTAAGACACATATATACTGTAAGACACATATATATAGTAAGACACATATATACTGTAAGACACATATATTTACTGTAAGACACATATATACTGTAAGACACATATATACTGTAAGACACATATATACTGTAAGACACATAGATACTGTAAGGGACATATATATACTTTAAGACACATAGATACTGTAAGAGACCTATATACTCTAAGACACATATATATACTGTAAGACACATATATACTGTAAGACACATATATACTGTAAGACACGTATATATACTGTAAGACACATATATACTGTAAGACACATATATACTGTAAGACACGTATATATACTGTAAGACAAATATATACTGTAAGACACATATATTTACTGTAAGACACATATATACTGTAAGACACATATATACTGTAAGACACATATATACTGTAAGACACATATATACTGTAAGACACATAGATACTGTAAGACACATATATATACTGTAAGACACATAGATACTGTATGACACATATATACTGTAAGACACATATATATACTGTAAGACACATATATACTGTAAGACACATATATACTGTAAGACACATATATACTGTAAGACACATAGATACTGTAAGACACATATATATACTGTAAGACACATAGATACTGTAAGACACATATATACTGTAAGACACATATATACTGTAAGACACATATATATTGTAAGACACATATATACTGTAAGACACATAGATACTGTAAGACACATAGATACTGTAAGACACATATATATACTGTAAGACACATAGATACTGTAAGACACATATATACTGTAAGAGACATATATACTGTAAGACACATATATACTGTAAGACACATATATTTACTGTAAGACACATATATACTGTAAGACACATATATACTGTAAGACACATATATACTGTAAGACACATAGATACTGTAAGACACATAGATACTGTAAGACACATATATATACTGTAAGACAAATAGATACTGTAAGACACATATATACTGTAAGACACATATATACTGTAAGACACATATATACTGTAAGACACGTAGATACTGTAAGACACATAGATACTGTAAGACACATATATATACTGTAAGACACATAGATACTGTAAGACACATATATACTGTAAGACACATATATACTGTAAGACACATATATTTACTGTAAGACACATATATACTGTAAGACACATATATACTGTAAGACACATAGATACTGTAAGACACATGGTTACTGTAAGACACATATATATACTGTAAGACACATAGATACTGTAAGACACATATATACTGTAAGACACATATATATACTGTAAGACACATATATACTGTAAGACACATAGATACTGTAAGACACATAGATACTGTAAGACACATGTATACTGTAAGACACATATATACTGTAAGACACATATATACTGTAAGACACATAGATACTGTAAGACACATATATATACTGTAAGACACATATATACTGTAAGACACATATATACTGTAAGACACATATATACTGTAAGACACATATATATACTGTAAGACACATATATACTGTAAGACACATATATACTGTAAGACACATATATACTGTAAGACACATATATACTGTAAGACACATATATGCTGTAAGTCACATAGATACTGTAAGACACATATATACTGTAAGACACATATATACTGTAAGACACGTATATATACTGTAAGAGACATATATACTGTAAGACACATATATACTGTAAGACACATATATACTGTAAGACACATAGATACTGTAAGACACATATATACTGTAAGACACATATATACTGTAAGACACATATATACTGTAAGACACATATATACCGTAAGACACATATATACTGTAAGACACATATATACTGTAAGACACATATATACTGTAAGACACGTATATATACTGTAAGACACATATATACTGTAAGACACATAGATACTGTAAGACACATATATATACTGTAAGACACATATATACTGTAAGACACATATTTACTGTAAGACACATATATACTGTAAGACACATATATATTGTAAGACACATATATACAGTAAGACACATATATACTGTAAGACACATATATACTGTAAGACACGTATATACTGTAAGACACATATATATACTGTAAGACACATAGATACTGTAAGACACATATATACTGTAAGAAACATATATACTGTAAGACACGTATATATACTGTAAGACACATATATACTGTAAGATACATATATACTGTAAGACACATATATACTGTAAGACACATATATACTGTAAGACACGTATATATACTGTAAGACACATATATACTGTAAGACACATATATACTGTAAGACACGTATATACTGTAAGACACATATATATACTGTAAGACACATATATACTGTAAGACACATATATACTGTAAGACACGTATATACTGTAAGACACGTATATACTGTAAGACACATATATATACTGTAAGACACATATATACTGTAACACACATATATACTGTAAGACACATATATACTGTAAGACACATATATACTGTAAGACACATATATATACTGTAAGACACATATATATACTGTAAGACACATATATATAATGTAAGACACATAGATACTGTAAGACACATATATATACTGTAAGACACATATATACTGTAAGACACATATTTACTGTAAGACACATATATACTGTAAGACACATATATATTGTAAGACACATATATACAGTAAGACACATATATACTGTAAGACACATATATACTGTAAGACACGCATATACTGTAAGACACATATATATACTGTAAGACACATAGATACTGTAAGACACATATATACTGTAAGAAACATATATACTGTAAGACACGTATATATACTGTAAGACACATATATACTGTAAGATACATATATACTGTAAGACACATATATACTGTAAGACACATATATACTGTAAGACACGTATATATACTGTAAGACACATATATACTGTAAGACACATATATACTGTAAAACACGTATATACTGTAAGACACATATATATACTGTAAGACACATATATACTGTAAGACACATATATACTGTAAGACACGTATATACTGTAAGACACGTATATACTGTAAGACACATATATATACTGTAAGACACATATATACTGTAACACACATATATACTGTAAGACACATATATACTGTAAGATACATATATACTGTAAGACACATATATATACTGTAAGACACATATATATACTGTAAGACACATATATATACTGTAAGACACATATATATAATGTAAGACACATAGATACTGTAAGACACATATATATACTGTAAGACACATAGATACTGTAAGACACATATATACTGTAAGACACATATATATACTGTAAGACACATAGATACTGTAAGACACATATATACTGTAAGACACATATATACTGTAAGACACATATATATACTGTAAGACACATATATATACTGTAAGACACATATATACTGTAAGACACATATATGCTTTAAGACACATATATACTGTAAGACACATATATACTGTAAGACACATATATATACTGTAAGACACATATATATACTGTAAGACACATAGATACTGTAAGACACAGATATACTGTAAGACACATAGATACTGTAAGACACATATATATAGTGTAAGACACATATATATACTGTAAGGCACATAGATACTGTAAGACACATATATACTGTAAGACACATATATACTGTAAGACACATATATACTGTAAGACACATATATTTACTGTAAGACACATAGATACTGTAAGACACATATATAGTGTAAGACACATAGATACTGTAAGACACATATATACTGTAAGACACATATATACTGTAAGACACATAGATACTGTAAGACACATATATACTGTAAGACACATATATACTGTAAGACACATATATACTGTAAGTCACATATATAATGTATGACACATATATACTGTAAGACACATATATATACTGTAAGACACATATATACTGTAAGACACATATATACTGTAAAACACATATATACTGTAAGGCACATATATATACTGTAAGACACATATATACTGTAAGACACATATATACCGTAAGACACATATATAATGTAAGACACATATATACTGTAAGACACATATATACTGTAAGACACATAGATACTGTAAGACACATATATATACTGTAAGACACATATATACTGTAAGACACATATTTACTGTAAGACACATATATACTGTAAGACACATATATATTGTACGACACATATATACAGTAAGACACATATATACTGTAAGACACATATATACTGTAAGACAGATATATACTGTAAGACACATATATATACTGTAAGACACATAGATACTGTAAGACACATATATATACTGTAAGACACATATATACTGTAAGACACATATATACTGTAAGACACATATATATACTGTAAGACACATATATACTGTAAGACACATATATACTGTAAGACACATATATACTGTAAGACACATATATACTGTAAGACACATATATACTGTAAGACACATAGATACTGTAAGACACATATATACTGTAAGACAGATATATACTGTAAGACACGTATATATACTGTAAGAGACATATATACTGTAAGACACATATATACTGTAAGACACATATATACTGTAAGACACATATATACTGTAAGACACGTATATACTGTAAGACACGTATATACTGTAAGACACATATATATACTGTAAGACACATAGATACTGTAAGACACATATATATACTGTAAGACACATATATACTGTAAGACACATATATACTGTAAGACACATATATATACTGTAAGACACATATATACTGTAAGACACATATATACTGTAAGACACATATATACTGTAAGACACATATATACTGTAAGACACATATATACTGTAAGACACATAGATACTGTAAGACACATATATACTGTAAGACAGATATATACTGTAAGACACGTATATATACTGTAAGAGACATATATACTGTAAGACACATATATACTGTAAGACACATATATACTGTAAGACACATATATACTGTAAGACACGTATATACTGTAAGACACGTATATACTGTAAGACACATATATATACTGTAAGACACATATATACTGTAACACACATATATACTGTAAGACACATATATACTGTAAGACACATATATACTGTAAGACACATATATATACTGTAAGACACATATATATACTGTAAGACACATATATATAATGTAAGACACATAGATACTGTAAGACACATATATATACTGTAAGACACATATATACTGTAAGACACATATTTACTGTAAGACACATATATACTGTAAGACACATATATATTGTAAGACACATATATACAGTAAGACACATATATACTGTAAGACACATATATACTGTAAGACACGTATATACTGTAAGACACATATATATACTGTAAGACACATAGATACTGTAAGACACATATATACTGTAAGAAACATATATACTGTAAGACACGTATATATACTGTAAGACACATATATACTGTAAGATACATATATACTGTAAGACACATATATACTGTAAGACACATATATACTGTAAGACACGTATATATACTGTAAGACACATATATACTGTAAGACACATATATACTGTAAAACACGTATATACTGTAAGACACATATATATACTGTAAGACACATATATACTGTAAGACACATATATACTGTAAGACACGTATATACTGTAAGACACGTATATACTGTAAGACACATATATATACTGTAAGACACATATATACTGTAACACACATATATACTGTAAGACACATATATACTGTAAGATACATATATACTGTAAGACACATATATATACTGTAAGACACATATATATACTGTAAGACACATATATATACTGTAAGACACATATATATAATGTAAGACACATAGATACTGTAAGACACATATATATACTGTAAGACACATAGATACTGTAAGACACATATATACTGTAAGACACATATATATACTGTAAGACACATAGATACTGTAAGACACATATATACTGTAAGACACATATATACTGTAAGACACATATATATACTGTAAGACACATATATATACTGTAAGACACATATATACTGTAAGACACATATATGCTTTAAGACACATATATACTGTAAGACACATATATACTGTAAGACACATATATATACTGTAAGACACATATATATACTGTAAGACACATAGATACTGTAAGACACAGATATACTGTAAGACACATAGATACTGTAAGACACATATATATAGTGTAAGACACATATATATACTGTAAGGCACATAGATACTGTAAGACACATATATACTGTAAGACACATATATACTGTAAGACACATATATACTGTAAGACACATATATTTACTGTAAGACACATAGATACTGTAAGACACATATATAGTGTAAGACACATAGATACTGTAAGACACATATATACTGTAAGACACATATATACTGTAAGACACATAGATACTGTAAGACACATATATACTGTAAGACACATATATACTGTAAGACACATATATACTGTAAGTCACATATATAATGTATGACACATATATACTGTAAGACACATATATATACTGTAAGACACATATATACTGTAAGACACATATATACTGTAAAACACATATATACTGTAAGGCACATATATATACTGTAAGACACATATATACTGTAAGACACATATATACCGTAAGACACATATATAATGTAAGACACATATATACTGTAAGACACATATATACTGTAAGACACATAGATACTGTAAGACACATATATATACTGTAAGACACATATATACTGTAAGACACATATTTACTGTAAGACACATATATACTGTAAGACACATATATATTGTACGACACATATATACAGTAAGACACATATATACTGTAAGACACATATATACTGTAAGACAGATATATACTGTAAGACACATATATATACTGTAAGACACATAGATACTGTAAGACACATATATATACTGTAAGACACATATATACTGTAAGACACATATATACTGTAAGACACATATATATACTGTAAGACACATATATACTGTAAGACACATATATACTGTAAGACACATATATACTGTAAGACACATATATACTGTAAGACACATATATACTGTAAGACACATAGATACTGTAAGACACATATATACTGTAAGACAGATATATACTGTAAGACACGTATATATACTGTAAGAGACATATATACTGTAAGACACATATATACTGTAAGACACATATATACTGTAAGACACATAGATACTGTAAGACACATATATACTGTAAGACACATATATACTGTAAGACACATATATACTGTAAGACACATATATAGCGTAAGACACATATATACTGTAAGACACATATATACTGTAAGACACATATATACTGTAAGACACGTATATATACTGTAAGACACATATATACTGTAAGACACATAGATACTGTAAGACACATATATATACTGTAAGACACATATATACTGTAAGACACATATTTACTGTAAGACACATATATACTGTAAGACACATATATATTGTAAGACACATATATACAGTAAGACACATATATTCTGTAAGACACATATATACTGTAAGACAGATATATACTGTAAGACACATATATATACTGTAAGACACATAGATACTGTAAGACACATATATACTGTAAGAAACATATATACTGTAAGACACGTATATATACTGTAAGACACATATACTTTAAGACACATATATACTGTAAGACACATAGATACTGTAAGACACATAGATACTGTAAGACACATATATACTGTAAGACACATATATACTGTAAGACACATATATACTGTAAGACACATATATACTGTAAGACACATAGATACTGTAAGACACATTTATACTGTAAGACACAACTATACTGTAAGACACATATATACTGTAAGACACATATATACTGTAAGACACATATATGCTGTAAGACACATATATACTGTAAGACACATATATACTGTAAGACACATAGATACTGGAAGACACATAGATACTGTAAGACACATATATACTGTAAGACACATAGATACTGTAAGACACATAGATACTGTAAGACAAATATATACTGTAAGACACATAGATACTGTAGGACACATATATACTGTAAGACACATCTATACTGTGAGACATATATACTGTAAGACATATATATACTGTAAGACACATATATACTGTAAGACACATATATACTGTAAGACACATATACTGTAAGACATATATATACTGTAAGACACATATATACTGTAAGACATATATACTGTAAGACACATAGATACTGTAAGACCAATATATACTGTAAGACACATATATACTGTAAGACACATAGATACTGTAAGACACATAGATACTGTAAGACACATATATACTGTAAGACACATATATACTGTAAGACACATATATACTGTAAGACACATATATACTGTAAGACACATAGATACTGTAAGACACTTATATACTGTAAGACACATATATACTGTAAGACACATATATACTGTAAGACACATATATATTGTAAGACACATATATACTGTAAGACACATATATACTGTAAGACACATATATACTGTAAGACACATATATACTGTAAGACACATATATACTGTAAGACACATATATACTGTAAGACACATATATACTGTAAGACATATATATACTGGAAGACACATATATACTGTAAGACATATGTATACTGGAAGACACATATATACTGTAAGACACATATATATACTGTAAGACACATATATACTGTAAGACACATATATACTGTAAGACAAATATATACTGTAAGACACACATATACTGTAAGACACATATATACTGCAAGACATATATATACTGGAAGACACATATATACTGTAAGACACATATATATACTGTAAGACACATAGATACTGTAAGACACATATATATACTGTAAGACACATATATACTGTAAGACACATATATACTGTAAGACACATATATACTGTAAGACACATATATACTGTAAGACACATAGATACTGTAAGACACATATATATACTGTAAGACACATATATACTGTAAGACACATATATACTGTAAGACACATATATACTGTAAGACACATATATATACTGTAAGACACATATATATATACTGTAAGACACATATATACCGTAAGACACATATATATACTGTAAGACACATAGATACTGTAAGACACATATATATACTGTAAGACACATATATACTGTAAGACATATATATACTGTAAGACACATATATATACTGTAAGACACATATATACTGTAAGACACATATATACTGTAAAACACATAGATACTGTAAGACACATATATACTGTAAGACACATAGATACTGTAAGACACATATATACTGTAAGACAAATAGATACTGTAAGACACATATATACTGTAAGACACATAGATACTGTAAGACACATATATACTGTAAGACACATCTATACTGTAAGACATATATACTGTAAGACATATATATACTGTAAGACACATATATACTGTAAGACACATATATACTGTAAGACACATATACTGTAAGACATATATATACTGTAAGACACATATATACTGTAAGACATATATACTGTAAGACACATAGATACTGTAAGACACATATATACTGTAAGACACATATATACTGTAAGACACATAGATACTGTAAGACACATAGATACTGTAAGACACATATATACTGTAAGACACATATATACTGTAAGACACATATATACTGTAAGACACATAGATATTGTAAGACACGTATATACTGTAAGACACATATATACTGTAAGACACATATATACTGTAAGACACATATATATTGTAAGACACATATATACTGTAAGACACATATACTGTCAGACACATATATACTGTAAGACACATATATACTGTAAGACACATATATACTGTAAGACACATATATACTGTAAGACACATATATACTGTAAGACATATATATACTGGAAGACACATATATACTGTAAGACATATATATACTGGAAGACACATATATACTGTAAGACACATATATATACTGTAAGACACATATATACTGTAAGACACATATATACTGTAAGACACATATATACTGTAAGACACACATATACTGTAAGACACATATTTACTGTAAGACATATATATACTGGAAGACACATATATACTGTAAGACACATATATACTGTAAGACACATATATACTGTAAGACACATATATACTGTAAGACACATATATACTGTAAGACACATATATACTGTAAGACATATATATACTGTAAGACACATAGATACTGTTAGACACATATATATACTGTAAGACACATATATACTGTAAGACACATATATACTGTAAGACACATATATACTGTAAGACACATATATACTGTAAGACACATAGATACTGTAAGACACATATATATACTGTAAGACACATATATACTGTAAGACACATATATACTGCAAGACACATATATATACTGTAAGACACATATATATACTGTAAGACACATATATACCGTAAGACACATATATATACTGTAAGACACATAGATACTGTAAGACACATATATATACTGTAAGACACATATATACTGTAAGACACATATATACTGTAAGACACATATATACTGTAAGACACATAGATACTGTAAGACACATAGATACTGTAAGACACATATATACTGTAAGACACATAGATACTGTAAGACACATATATACTGTAAGACACATATATATACTGTAAGACACATATATACTGTAAGACACATATATACTGTAAGACACATATATACTGTAAGACACATATATACTCTAAGACACATAGATACTGTAAGACACATAGATACTGTAAGACACATATATACCGTAAGACACATATATATACTGTAAGACACATATATACTGTAAGACACATATATACTGTAAGACACATATATACTGTAAGACACATATATACTGTAAGACACATAGATACTGTAAGACACATATATATACTGTAAGACACATAGATACTGTAAGACACCTATATACTGTAAGACCCATATATATACTGTAAGACACATATATACTGTAAGACACATATATACTGTAAGACACGTATATATACTGTAAGACACATATATACTGTAAGACACATATATACTGTAAGACACGTATATATACTGTAAGACACATATATACTGTAAGACACATATATTTACTGTAAGACACATATATACTGTAAGACACATATATACTGTAAGACACATATATACTGTAAGACACATATATACTGTAAGACACATAGATACTGTAAGACACATATATATACTGTAAGACACATAGATACTGTAAGACACATATATACTGTAAGACACATATATATACTGTAAGACACATATATACTGTAAGACACATATATACTGTAAGACACATATATACTGTAAGACACATAGATACTGTAAGACACATATATATTGTAAGACACATATATACTGTAAGACACATAGATACTGTAAGACACATAGATACTGTAAGACACATATATATACTGTAAGACGCATAGATACTGTAAGACACATATATACTGTAAGACACATATATACTGTAAGACACATATATATTGTAAGACACATATATACTGTAAGACACATAGATACTGTAAGACACATAGATACTGTAAGACACATATATATACTGTAAGACGCATAGATACTGTAAGACACATAGATACTGTAAGACACATATATACTGTAAGACACATATATATACTGTAAGACACATATATACTGTAAGACACATATATACTGTAAGACACATATATACTGTAAGACACATATATACTCTAAGACACATAGATACTGTAAGACACATAGATACTGTAAGACACATATATACCGTAAGACACATATATATACTGTAAGACACATATATACTGTAAGACACATATATACTGTAAGACACATATATACTGTAAGACACATATATACTGTAAGACACATAGATACTGTAAGACACATATATATACTGTAAGACACATAGATACTGTAAGACACCTATATACTGTAAGACACATATATATACTGTAAGACACATATATACTGTAAGACACATATATACTGTAAGACACGTATATATACTGTAAGACACATATATACTGTAAGACACATATATACTGTAAGACACGTATATATACTGTAAGACACATATATACTGTAAGACACATATATTTACTGTAAGACACATATATACTGTAAGACACATATATACTGTAAGACACATATATACTGTAAGACACATATATACTGTAAGACACATAGATACTGTAAGACACATATATATACTGTAAGACACATAGATACTGTAAGACACATATATACTGTAAGACACATATATATACTGTAAGACACATATATACTGTAAGACACATATATACTGTAAGACACATATATACTGTAAGACACATAGATACTGTAAGACACATATATATTGTAAGACACATATATACTGTAAGACACATAGATACTGTAAGACACATAGATACTGTAAGACACATATATATACTGTAAGACGCATAGATACTGTAAGACACATATATACTGTAAGACACATATATACTGTAAGACACATATATATTGTAAGACACATATATACTGTAAGACACATAGATACTGTAAGACACATAGATACTGTAAGACACATATATATACTGTAAGACGCATAGATACTGTAAGACACATATATACTGTAAGACACATATATACTGTAAGACACATATATTTACTGTAAGACACATATATACTGTAAGACACATATATACTGTAAGACACATATATACTGTAAGACACATAGATACTGTAAGACACATAGATACTGTAAGACACATATATATACTGTAAGACACATAGATACTGTAAGACACATATATACTGTAAGACACATATATATACTGTAAGACACATATATACTGTAAGACACATATATACTGTAAGACACATATATACTGTAAGACACATAGATACTGTAAGACACATATATACTGTAAGACACATAGATACTGTAAGACACATAGATACTGTAAGACACATATATACTGTAAGACACATAGATACTGTAAGACACATCTATACTGTAAGACATATATACTGTAAGACATATATATACTGTAAGACACATATATACTGTAAGACACATATATACTGTAAGACACATATACTGTAAGACATATATATACTGTAAGACACATATATACTGTAAGACATATATACTGTAAGACACATAGATACTGTAAGACACATATATACTGTAAGACACATATATACTGTAAGACACATAGATACTGTAAGACACATAGATACTGTAAGACACATATATACTGTAAGACACATATATACTGTAAGACACATATATACTGTAAGACACATAGATACTGTAAGACACATATATACTGTAAGACACAACTATACTGTAAGACACATATATACTGTAAGACACATATATACTGTAAGACACATATATGCTGTAAGACACATATATACTGTAAGACACATATATACTGTAAGACACATAGATACTGTAAGACACATAGATACTGTAAGACACATATATACTGTAAGATACATAGATACTGTAAGACACATAGATACTGTAAGACACATATATACTGTAAGACACATAGATACTGTAAGACACATATATACTGTAAGACACATCTATACTGTGAGACATATATACTGTAAGACATATATATACTGTAAGACACATATATACAGTAAGACACATATATACTGTAAGACACATATACTGTAAGACATATATATACTGTAAGACACATATATACTGTAAGACATATATACTGTAAGACACATAGATACTGTAAGACACATATATACTGTAAGACACATATATACTGTAAGACACATAGATACTGTAAGACACATAGATACTGTAAGACACATATATACTGTAAGACACATATATACTGTAAGACACATATATACTGTAAGACACATATATACTGTAAGACACATAGATACTGTAAGACACGTATATACTGTAAGACACATATATACTGTAAGACACATATATACTGTAAGACACATATATATTGTAAGACACATATATACTGTAAGACACATATACTGTAAGACACATATATACTGTAAGACACATATATACTGTAAGACACATATATACTGTAAGACACATATATACTGTAAGACACATATATACTGTAAGACATATGTATACTGGAAGACACATATATACTGTAAGACACATATATATACTGTAAGACACATATATACTGTAAGACACATATATACTGTAAGACACATATATACTGTAAGACACACATATACTGTAAGACACATATATACTGTAAGACATATATATACTGGAAGACACATATATACTGTAAGACGCATATATATACTGTAAGACACATAGATACTGTAAGACACATATATATACTGTAAGACACATATATACTGTAAAACACATATATACTGTAAGACACATATATACTGTAAGACACATAGATACTGTAAGACACTTATATATACTGTAAGACACATATATACTGTAAGACACATATATATACTGTAAGACACATATATACTGTAAGAGACATATATACTGTAAGACACATATATAATGTAAGACACATATATACTGTAAGACACATAGATACTGTAAGACACATATATACTGTAAGACACATAGATACTGTAAGACACATATATACTGTAAGACACATAGATACTGTAAGACACATATATACTGTAAGACACATATATACTGTAAGACACATATATATTGTAAGACACATATATACTGTAAGACACATAGATACTGTAAGACACATAGATACTGTAAGACACATATATATACTGTAAGACGCATAGATACTGTAAGACACATATATACTGTAAGACACATATATACTGTAAGACACATATATATTGTAAGACACATATATACTGTAAGACACATAGATACTGTAAGACACATAGATACTGTAAGACACATATATATACTGTAAGACGCATAGATACTGTAAGACACATATATACTGTAAGACACATATATACTGTAAGACACATATATTTACTGTAAGACACATATATACTGTAAGACACATATATACTGTAAGACACATATATACTGTAAGACACATAGATACTGTAAGACACATAGATACTGTAAGACACATATATATACTGTAAGACACATAGATACTGTAAGACACATATATACTGTAAGACACATATATATACTGTAAGACACATATATACTGTAAGACACATATATACTGTAAGACACATATATACTGTAAGACACATAGATACTGTAAGACACATATATACTGTAAGACACATAGATACTGTAAGACACATAGATACTGTAAGACACATATATACTGTAAGACACATAGATACTGTAAGACACATCTATACTGTAAGACATATATACTGTAAGACATATATATACTGTAAGACACATATATACTGTAAGACACATATATACTGTAAGACACATATACTGTGAGACATATATATACTGTAAGACACATATATACTGTAAGACATATATACTGTAAGACACATAGATACTGTAAGACACATATATACTGTAAGACACATATATACTGTAAGACACATAGATACTGTAAGACACATAGATACTGTAAGACACATATATACTGTAAGACACATATATACTGTAAGACACATATATACTGTAAGACACATAGATACTGTAAGACACATATATACTGTAAGACACAACTATACTGTAAGACACATATATACTGTAAGACACATATATACTGTAAGACACATATATGCTGTAAGACACATATATACTGTAAGACACATATATACTGTAAGACACATAGATACTGTAAGACACATAGATACTGTAAGACACATATATACTGTAAGATACATAGATACTGTAAGACACATAGATACTGTAAGACACATATATACTGTAAGACACATAGATACTGTAAGACACATATATACTGTAAGACACATCTATACTGTGAGACATATATACTGTAAGACATATATATACTGTAAGACACATATATACAGTAAGACACATATATACTGTAAGACACATATACTGTAAGACATATATATACTGTAAGACACATATATACTGTAAGACATATATACTGTAAGACACATAGATACTGTAAGACACATATATACTGTAAGACACATATATACTGTAAGACACATAGATACTGTAAGACACATAGATACTGTAAGACACATATATACTGTAAGACACATATATACTGTAAGACACATATATACTGTAAGACACATATATACTGTAAGACACATAGATACTGTAAGACACGTATATACTGTAAGACACATATATACTGTAAGACACATATATACTGTAAGACACATATATATTGTAAGACACATATATACTGTAAGACACATATACTGTAAGACACATATATACTGTAAGACACATATATACTGTAAGACACATATATACTGTAAGACACATATATACTGTAAGACACATATATACTGTAAGACATATGTATACTGGAAGACACATATATACTGTAAGACACATATATATACTGTAAGACACATATATACTGTAAGACACATATATACTGTAAGACATATATATACTGGAAGACATATATATACTGTAAGACGCATATATATACTGTAAGACACATAGATACTGTAAGACACATATATATACTGTAAGACACATATATACTGTAAAACACATATATACTGTAAGACACATATATACTGTAAGACACATAGATACTGTAAGACACTTATATATACTGTAAGACACATATATACTGTAAGACACATATATATACTGTAAGACACATATATACTGTAAGAGACATATATACTGTAAGACACATATATAATGTAAGACACATATATACTGTAAGACACATAGATACTGTAAGACACATATATACTGTAAGACACATAGATACTGTAAGACACATATATACTGTAAGACACATAGATACTGTAAGACACATATATACTGTAAGACACATCTATACTGTAAGACATATATACTGTAAGACATATATATACTGTAAGACACATATATACTGTAAGACACATATATACTGTAAGACACATATACTGTAAGACATATATATACTGTAAGACATATATAAACTGTAAGACACATATATACCGTAAGACACATATATATACTGTAAGACACATAGATACTGTAAGACACATATATATACTGTAAGACACATATATACTGTAAGACACATATATACTGTAAGACACATATATATACTGTAAGACACATATATACTGTAAGAGACATATATACTGTAAGACACATATATACTGTAAGACACATAGATACTGTAAGACACATATATACTGTAAGACACATAGATACTGTAAGACACATATATACTGTAAGACACATAGATACTGTAAGACACATATATACTGTAAGACACATCTATACTGTAAGACATATATACTGTAAGACATATATATACTGTAAGACACATAGATACTGTAAGACACATATATACTGTAAGACACATAGATACTGTAAGACACATATATACTGTAAGACACATCTATACTGTGAGACATATATACTGTAAGACATATATATACTGTAAGACACATATATACTGTAAGACACATATATACTGTAAGACACATATACTGTAAGACATATATATACTGTAAGACACATATATACTGTAAGACATATATACTGTAAGACACATAGATACTGTAAGACACATATATATACTGTAAGACACATATATACTGTAAGACACATATATACTGTAAGACACATATATACTGTAAGACACATATATATACTGTAAGACACATATATACTGTAAGACACATATATACTGTAAGACACATATATACTGTAAGACACATAGATACTGTAAGACACATATATACTGTAAGACACATAGATACTGTAAGACACATATATACTGTAAGACACATATATATACTGTAAGACACATATATACTGTAAGACACATATATACTGTAAGACACATATATACTGTAAGACACATATATACTGTAAGACACATATATACTCTAAGACACATAGATACTGTAAGACACATAGATACTGTAAGACACATATATACCGTAAGACACATATATATACTGTAAGACACATATATACTGTAAGACACATATATACTGTAAGACACATATATACTGTAAGACACATATATACTGTAAGACACATAGATACTGTAAGACACATATATATACTGTAAGACACATATATACTGTAAGACACATATATACTGTAAGACACATATATACTGTAAGACACATAGATACTGTAAGACACATATATATACTGTAAGACACATATATACTGTAAGACACATATATACTGCAAGACACATATATATACTGTAAGACACACATATATATATACTGTAAGACACATATATACCGTAAGACACATATATATACTGTAAGACACATATATACTGTAAGACACATAGATACTGTAAGACACATAGATACTGTAAGACACATATATACTGTAAGACACATAGATACTGTAAGACACATATATACTGTAAGACACATCTATACTGTGAGACATATATACTGTAAGACATATATATACTGTAAGACACATATATACTGTAAGACACATATATACTGTAAGACACATATACTGTAAGACATATATATACTGTAAGACACATATATACTGTAAGACATATATACTGTAAGACACATAGATACTGTAAGACACATATATACTGTAAGACACATATATACTGTAAGACACATAGATACTGTAAGACACATAGATACTGTAAGACACATATATACCGTAAGACACATATATACTGTAAGACACATATATACTGTAAGACACATAGATACTGTAAGACACGTATATACTGTAAGACACATATATACTGTAAGACACATATATACTGTAAGACACATATATATTGTAAGACACATATATACTGTAAGACACATATACTGTAAGACACATATATACTGTAAGACACATATATACTGTAAGACACATATATACTGTAAGACACATATATACTGTAAGACACATATATACTGTAAGACATATATATACTGGAAGACACATATATACTGTAAGACATATGTATACTGGAAGACACATATATACTGTAAGACACATATATATACTGTAAGACACATATATACTGTAAGACACATATATACTGTAAGACACATATATACTGTAAGACACACATATACTGTAAGACACATATATACTGTAAGACATATATATACTGGAAGACACATATATACTGTAAGACACATATATATACTGTAAGACACATAGATACTGTAAGACACATATATATACTGTAAGACACATATATACTGTAAGACACATATATACTGTAAGACACATATATACTGTAAGACACATATATACTGTAAGACACATAGATACTGTAAGACACATATATATACTGTAAGACACATATATACTGTAAGACACATATATACTGTAAGACACATATATATACTGTAAGACACATATATATACTGTAAGACACATATATACCGTAAGACACATATATATACTGTAAGACACATAGATACTGTAAGACACATATATATACTGTAAGACACATATATATTGTAAGACATATATATATTGTAAGACACATATATATATACTGTAAGACACATATATGCTGTAAGACACATATATATACTGTAAGACACATATATAAACTGTAAGACACATATATACCGTAAGACACATATATATACTGTAAGACACATAGATACTGTAAGACACATATATATATACTGTAAGACACATATATACTGTAAGACACATATATACTGTAAGACACATATATATACTGTAAGACACATATATACTGTAAGAGACATATATACTGTAAGACACATATATACTGTAAGACACATAGATACTGTAAGACACATATATACTGTAAGACACATATATTTACTGTAAGACACATATATACTGTAAGACACATATATACTGTAAGACACATAGATACTGTAAGACACATAGATACTGTAAGACACATATATATACTGTAAGACACATAGATACTGTAAGACATATATACTGTAAGACACATAGATACTGTAAGACACATAGATACTGTAAGACACATATATACTGTAAGACACATCTATACTGTGAGACATATATACTGTAAGACATATATATACTGTAAGACACATATATACTGTAAGACACATATATACTGTAAGACACATATACTGTAAGACATATATATACTGTAAGACACATATATACTGTAAGACATATATACTGTAAGACACATAGATACTGTAAGACACATATATATACTCTAAGACACATATATACTGTAAGACACATATATACTGTAAGACACATATATACTGTAAGACACATATATATACTGTAAGACACATATATACTGTAAGACACATATATACTGTAAGACACATATATACTGTAAGACACATAGATACTGTAAGACACATATATACTGTAAGACACATAGATACTGTAAGACACATATATACTGTAAGACACATATATATACTGTAAGACACATATATACTGTAAGACACATATATACTGTAAGACACATATATACTCTAAGACACATAGATACTGTAAGACACATAGATACTGTAAGACACATATATACCGTAAGACACATATATATACTGTAAGACACATATATACTGTAAGACACATATATACTGTAAGACACATAGATACTGTAAGACACATATATATACTGTAAGACACATATATACTGTAAGACACATATATACTGTAAGACACATATATACTGTAAGACACATAGATACTGTAAGACACATATATATACTGTAAGACACATATATACTGTAAGACACATATATACTGCAAGACACATATATATACTGTAAGACACATATATATATACTGTAAGACACATATATACCGTAAGACACATATATATACTGTAAGACACATATATACTGTAAGACACATAGATACTGTAAGACACATAGATACTGTAAGACACATATATACTGTAAGACACATAGATACTGTAAGACACATATATACTGTAAGACACATCTATACTGTGAGACATATATACTGTAAGACATATATATACTGTAAGACACATATATACTGTAAGACACATATATACTGTAAGACACATATACTGTAAGACATATATATACTGTAAGACACATATATACTGTAAGACATATATACTGTAAGACACATAGATACTGTAAGACACATATATACTGTAAGACACATATATACTGTAAGACACATAGATACTGTAAGACACATAGATACTGTAAGACACATCTATACTGTAAGACACATATATACTGTAAGACACATATATACTGTAAGACACATATATACTGTAAGACACATAGATACTGTAAGACACGTATATACTGTAAGACACATATATACTGTAAGACACATATATACTGTAAGACACATATATATTGTAAGACACATATATACTGTAAGACACATATACTGTAAGACACATATATACTGTAAGACACATATATACTGTAAGACACATATATACTGTAAGACACATATATACTGTAAGACACATATATACTGTAAGACATATATATACTGGAAGACACATATATACTGTAAGACATATGTATACTGGAAGACACATATATACTGTAAGACACATATATATACTGTAAGACACATATATACTGTAAGACACATATATACTGTAAGACACATATATACTGTAAGACACACATATACTGTAAGACACATATATACTGTAAGACATATATATACTGGAAGACACATATATACTGTAAGACACATATATATACTGTAAGACACATAGATACTGTAAGACACATATATATACTGTAAGACACATATATACTGTAAGACACATATATACTGTAAGACACATATATACTGTAAGACACATATATACTGTAAGACACATAGATACTGTAAGACACATATATATACTGTAAGACACATATATACTGTAAGACATATATACTGTAAGACACATAGATACTGTAAGACACATATATATACTCTAAGACACATGTATACTGTAAGACACATATATACTGTAAGACACATATATACTGTAAGACACATATATATACTGTAAGACACATATATACTGTAAGACACATATATACTGTAAGACACATATATACTGTAAGACACATAGATACTGTAAGACACATATATACTGTAAGACACATAGATACTGTAAGACACATATATACTGTAAGACACATATATATACTGTAAGACACATATATACTGTAAGACACATATATACTGTAAGACACATATATACTGTAAGACACATATATACTCTAAGACACATAGATACTGTAAGACACATAGATACTGTAAGACACATATATACCGTAAGACACATATATATACTGTAAGACACATATATACTGTAAGACACATATATACTGTAAGACACATATATACTGTAAGACACATATATACTGTAAGACACATAGATACTGTAAGACACATATATATACTGTAAGACACATATATACTGTAAGACACATATATACTGTAAGACACATATATACTGTAAGACACATAGATACTGTAAGACACATATATATACTGTAAGACACATATATACTGTAAGACACATATATACTGCAAGACACATATATATACTGTAAGACACATATATATATACTGTAAGACACATATATACCGTAAGACACATATATATACTGTAAGACACATATATACTGTAAGACACATAGATACTGTAAGACACATAGATACTGTAAGACACATATATACTGTAAGACACATAGATACTGTAAGACACATATATACTGTAAGACACACCTATACTGTGAGACATATATACTGTAAGACATATATATACTGTAAGACACATATATACTGTAAGACACATATATACTGTAAGACACATATACTGTAAGACATATATATACTGTAAGACACATATATACTGTAAGACATATATACTGTAAGACACATAGATACTGTAAGACACATATATACTGTAAGACACATATATACTGTAAGACACATAGATACTGTAAGACACATAGATACTGTAAGACACATATATACTGTAAGACACATATATACTGTAAGACACATATATACTGTAAGACACATATATACTGTAAGACACATAGATACTGTAAGACACGTATATACTGTAAGACACATATATACTGTAAGACACATATATACTGTAAGACACATATATATTGTAAGACACATATATACTGTAAGACACATATACTGTAAGACACATATATACTGTAAGACACATATATACTGTAAGACACATATATACTGTAAGACACATATATACTGTAAGACACATATATACTGTAAGACATATATATACTGGAAGACACATATATACTGTAAGACATATGTATACTGGAAGACACATATATACTGTAAGACACATATATATACTGTAAGACACATATATACTGTAAGACACATATATACTGTAAGACACATATATACTGTAAGACACACATATACTGTAAGACACATATATACTGTAAGACATATATATACTGGAAGACACATATATACTGTAAGACACATATATATACTGTAAGACACATAGATACTGTAAGACACATATATATACTGTAAGACACATATATACTGTAAGACACATATATACTGTAAGACACATATATACTGTAAGACACATATATACTGTAAGACACATAGATACTGTAAGACACATATATATACTGTAAGACACATATATACTGTAAGACACATATATACTGTAAGACACATATATATACTGTAAGGCACATATATATACTGTAAGACACATATATACCGTAAGACACATATATATACTGTAAGACACATAGATACTGTAAGACACATATATATACTGTAAGACACATATATACTGTAAGACATATATATATTGTAAGACACATATATATATACTGTAAGACACATATATGCTGTAAGACACATATATACTGTAAGACACATATATACTGTAAGACACATATATACTGTAAGACACATAGATACTGTAAGACACATATATACTGTAAGACACATAGATACTGTAAGACACATAGATACTGTAAGACACATATATACTGTAAGACACATAGATACTGTAAGACACATCTATACTGTAAGACATATATACTGTAAGACATATATATACTGTAAGACACATATATACTGTAAGACACATATATACTGTAAGACACATATACTGTAAGACATATATATACTGTAAGACACATATATACTGTAAGACATATATACTGTAAGACACATAGATACTGTAAGACACATATATACTGTAAGACACATATATACTGTAAGACACATAGATACTGTAAGACACATATATACTGTAAGACACATATATACTGTAAGACACATATATACTGTAAGACACATATATACTGTAAGACACATAGATACTGTAAGACACATTTATACTGTAAGACACAACTATACTGTAAGACACATATATACTGTAAGACACATATATACTGTAAGACACATATATGCTGTAAGACACATATATACTGTAAGACACATATATACTGTAAGGCACATAGATACTGTAAGACACATAGATACTGTAAGACACATATATACTGTAAGACACATAGATACTGTAAGACACATAGATACTGTAAGACACATATATACTGTAAGACACATAGATACTGTAAGACACATATATACTGTAAGACACATCTATACTGTGAGACATATATACTGTAAGACATATATATACTGTAAGACACATATATACTGTAAGACACATATATACTGTAAGACACATATACTGTAAGACATATATATACTGTAAGATACATATATACTGTAAGACATATATACTGTAAGACACATAGATACTGTAAGACACATATATACTGTAAGACACATATATACTGTAAGACACATAGATACTGTAAGACACATAGATACTGTAAGACACATATATACTGTAAGACACATATATACTGTAAGACACATATATACTGTAAGACACATATATACTGTAAGACACATAGATACTGTAAGACACGTATATACTGTAAGACACATATATACTGTAAGACACATATATACTGTAATACACATATATATTGTAAGACACATATATACTGTAAGACACATATACTGTAAGACACATATATACTGTAAGACACATATATACTGTAAGACACATATATACTGTAAGACACACATATACTGTAAGACACATATATACTGTAAGACATATATATACTGGAAGACACATATATACTGTAAGACACATATATACTGTAAGACATATATATACTGGAAGACACATATATACTGTAAGACATATGTATACTGGAAGACACATATATACTGTAAGACACATATATATACTGTAAGACACATATATACTGTAAGACACATATATACTGTAAGACACATATATACTGTAAGACACATATATACTGTAAGACACACATATACTGTAAGACACATATATACTGTAAGACATATATATACTGGAAGACACATATATACTGTAAGACACATATATATACTGTAAGACACATAGATACTGTAAGACACATATATATACTGTAAGACACATATATACTGTAAGACACATATATACTGTAAGACACATATATACTGTAAGACACATATATACTGTAAGACACATAGATACTGTAAGACACATATATATACTGTAAGACACATATATACTGTAAGACACATATATACTGTAAGACACATATATATACTGTAAGACACATATATATACTGTAAGACACATATATACCGTAAGACACATATATATAGTGTAAGACACATAGATACTGTAAGACACATATATATACTGTAAGACACATATATACTGTAAGACATATATATACTGTAAGACACATATATATACTGTAAGACACATATATACTGTAAGACACATATATACTGTAAGACACATATATACTGTAAGACACATATATACTGTAAGACACATAGATACTGTAAGACACATATATACTGTAAGACACATAGATACTGTAAGACACATATATACTGTAAGACACATAGATACTGTAAGACACATATATACTGTAAGACACATCTATACTGTAAGACATATATACTGTAAGACATATATATACTGTAAGACACATATATACTGTAAGACACATATATACTGTAAGACACATATACTGTAAGACATATATATACTGTAAGACACATATATACTGTAAGACATATATACTGTAAGACACATAGATACTGTAAGACACATATATACTGTAAGACACATATATACTGTAAGACACATAGATACTGTAAGACACATAGATACTGTAAGACACATATATACTGTAAGACACATATATACTGTAAGACACATATATACTGTAAGACACATAGATACTGTAAGACACGTATATACTGTAAGACACATATATACTGTAAGACACATATATACTGTAAGACACATATATATTGTAAGACACATATATACTGTAAGACACATATACTGTAAGACACATATATACTGTAAGACACATATATACTGTAAGACACATATATACTGTAAGACACATATATACTGTAAGACATATATATACTGGAAGACACATATATACTGTAAGACATATATATACTGGAAGACACATATATACTGTAAGACGCATATATATACTGTAAGACACATATATACTGTAAGACACATATATACTGTAAGACACATATACACTGTAAGACACACATATACTGTAAGACACATATTTACTGTAAGACATATATATACTGTAAGACACATATATACTGTAAGACACATATATACTGTAAGACACATATATACTGTAAGACTCATATATACTGTAAGACACATAGATACTGTAAGACACATATATATACTGTAAGACACATATATACTGTAAGACACATATATACTGCAAGACACATATATATACTGTAAGACACATATATATATACTGTAAGACACATATATACCGTAAGACACATATATATACTGTAAGACACATAGATACTGTAAGACACATATATATACTGTAAGACACATATATACTGTAAGACACATATATACTGTAAGACACATATATACTGTAAGACACATAGATACTGTAAGACACATATATACTGTAAGACACATAGATACTGTAAGACACATATATACTGTAAGACACATATATATACTGTAAGACACATATATACTGTAAGACACATATATACTGTAAGACACATATATACTGTAAGACACATATATACTGTAAGACACATATATACTCTAAGACACATAGATACTGTAAGACACATAGATACTGTAAGACACATATATACCGTAAGACACATATATATACTGTAAGACACATATATACTGTAAGACACATATATACTGTAAGACACATATATACTGTAAGACACATATATACTGTAAGACACATAGATACTGTAAGACACATATATATACTGTAAGACACATAGATACTGTAAGACACCTATATACTGTAAGACACATATATATACTGTAAGACACATATATACTGTAAGACACATATATACTGTAAGACACGTATATATACTGTAAGACACATATATACTGTAAGACACATATATACTGTAAGACACGTATATATACTGTAAGACACATATATATTGTAAGACACATATATACTGTAAGACACATATATACTGTAAGACACATATATACTGTAAGACACATAGATACTGTAAGACACATATATATACTGTAAGACACATATATAATGTATGACACATATATACTGTAAGACACATATATATACTGTAAGACACATAGATACCCGTAAGACACATATATACTGTAAGACATATATATACAGTAAGACACATATATACTGTAAGACACATAGATACTGTAAGACACATATATACAGTAAGACACATATATACTGTAAGACACATATATACTGTAAGACACATATATTTACTGTAAGACACATAGATACTGTAAGACACATATATACTGTAAGACACATAGATACTGTAAGACACATATATACTCTAAGACACATATATACTGTAAGACACATAGATACTGTAAGACACATATATACTGTAAGACACATATATACTGTAAGACACATATATACTGTAAGACACATATATAATGTATGACACATATATACTGTAAGACACATATATATACTGTAAGACACACATATACTGTAAGGCACATATATATACTGTAAGACACATATATACTGGAAGACACATATATACTGTAAGACACATATATACTGTAAGACACATATATACTGTAAGACACATATATACTGTAAACACATATATACTGTAAGACACATAGATACTGTAAGACACATATATATACTGTAAGACACATATATACTGTAAGACACATATATACTGTAAGACATATATATACTGGAAGACACATATATACTGTAAGACACATAGATACTGTAAGACACATATATATACTGTAAGACACATATATACTGTAAGACACATATATACTGTAAGACACATATATACTGTAAGACACATATATACTGTAAGACACATATATACTGTAAGACACATATATACTGTAAAACATATATATACTCTAAGACACATATATACTGTAAGACACATATATACTGTAAGACACATATATACTATAAGACACATATATACTGTAAGACATATATATACTGGAAGACACATATATACTGTAAGACACATATATATACTGTAAGACACGTATATACTGTAAGACACATATATATACTGTAAGACACATATATACTGTAACACACATATATACTGCAAGACACGTATATATACTGTAAGACACATATATACTGTAAGACACATATATACTGTAAGACACATATATATACTGTAAGACACATATATACTGTAAGACACATATATACTGTAAGGCACATATATACTGTAAGACACATAGATACTGTAAGACACATAGATACTGTAAGACACATATATACTGTAAGACACATATATACTGTAAGACACATATATACTGTAAGACACATAGATACTGTAAGACACATATATACTGTAAGACACATAGATACTGTAAGACACATAGATACTGTAAGACACATATATACTGTAAGACACATATATACTGTAAGACACACAGATACTGTAAGACACATATATATACTGTAAGACACATAGATACTGTAAGACACCTATATACTGTAAGACACATATATATACTGTAAGACACATATATACTGTAAGACACATATATATACTGTAAGACACATAGATACCCGTAAGACACATATATACTGTAAGACACATATATATACTGGAAGACACATAGATACCCGTAAGACACATATATACTGTAAGACATATATATATACTGTAAGACACATAGATACTGTAAGACACATATATACTGTAAGACACATATATACTGTAAGACACATATATACTGTAAGACACATATATTTACTGTAAGACACATAGATACTGTAAGACACATATATACTGTAAGACACATAGATACTGTAACACACATATATACTGTAAGACACATATATACTGTAAGACACATAGATACTGTAAGACACATATATACTGTAAGACACATATATACTGTAAGACACATATATACTGTAAGACACATATATAATGTATGACACATATATACTGTAAGACACATATATATACTGTAAGACACATATATACTGTAAGACACATATATACTGTAAGACACACATATACTGTAAGGCACATATATATACTGTAAGACACATAGATACTGGAAGACACATATATACTGTAAGACACATATATACTGTAAGACACATATATACTGTAAGACACATATATACTGTAAGACACATATATACTGTAAGACACATAGATACTGTAAGACACATATATATACTGTAAGACACATATATACTGTAAGACACATATATACTGTAAGACATATATATTCTGGAAGACACATATATACTGTAAGACACATAGATACTGTAAGACACATATATATACTGTAAGACACATATATACTGTAAGACACATATATACTGTAAGACACATATATACTGTAAGACACATATATACTGTAAGACACATATATACTGTAAGACATATATATACTCTAAGACACATATATACTGTAAGACACATATATACTGTAAGACACATATATACTATAAGACACATATATACTGTAAGACATATATATACTGGAAGACACATATATACTGTAAGACACATATATATACTGTAAGACACGTATATACTGTAAGACACATATATATACTGTAAGACACATATATATACTGTAAGACACATATATACTGTAAGACACATATATACTGTAAGACACATATATACTGTAAGACACATAGATACTGTAAGACACATAGATACTGTAAGACACATATATACTGTAAGACACATATATACTGTAAGACACATATATACTGTAAGACACATAGATACTGTAAGACACATATATACTGTAAGACACATAGATACTGTAAGACACATAGATACTGTAAGACACATATATACTGTAAGACACATAGATACTGTAAGACACATAGATACTGTAAGACACATATATACTGTAAGACACATATATACTGTAAGACACATATATACTGTAAGACACATATATACTGTAAGACACATATATACTGTAAGACACATAGATACTGTAAGACACATATATACTGTAAGACACAACTATACTCTAAGACACATATATAATGTAAGACACATATATACTGTAAGACACATATATGCTGTAAGACACATATATACTGTAAGACACATATATACTGTAAGACACCTAGATACTGTAAGACACATAGATACTGTAAGACACATATATACTGTAAGACACATAGA
>OZ024741.1:31387715-31412715 GCA_964016885.1 Eledone cirrhosa
AACAGATGAGTTGTCCCAATGATATTACAAATGGTGGGTGTAGAATGAGATATTTATATAGTTTTCAGGAGGAGTTTTACTTCGGCCTATATGGTTGGGAAGTGCCACCTAGGGGCACTACAAGCTCATGGCTCGAGCTTATGAGAGAGATATAACGCAGTTGTTCAGTCTGCCTGACGTAACAGTCATATCTCACAGACATCACATCCTGTTTTAAGACAAATTTACTTTGCACACACACGCATACACACACACACACACACGTACACACACTCACAAACACAAGCATGCACACACACACATGCGCACGTACACTCACACACACTCACAAACACAAGCATGCACACACACACACACACACACACACACACACACACAAGAAAGTATAATCACGTATGGAACGCTTTGATCATAGTCCTCTTTGATCATAGCTGACCTGGGACTAAACAACAACAACATCAATAACAACAGCAGTAACAATCACAACACCATTAGCAGCATCAACAAGAACAACTAGTTCACGGTGGCACTAACAGCAGGGCGTCAGAAATGGTAGATCAGAGTAAAACTGTTTCACCATTCTACTGCCTGTTGTTTAGTTCAAATCAGCCCACACTTATGCTCAAAATGTATTCCTACAAAACCACTCCTATTTATTTACAGAAAGAATGCAACCTGCACATTTTTTAAAAGACTGTTTCACCATTCTACTGCCTCTTGTTTAGCTCAAATCAGCCCACACTTATGCTTAAAATCATTCCTACCATAACCACCTCTATTTACTTTCATGAAGAGTGTACCCAGTACATTCTGTATAGACCGTCGTCTATGGTTTGTGTTTAGGTGGGATCGGTATTACTCTAAGTTTGGGTCACTATTTTGAAGTTCTTTTGAGTATATATCTTACGGAAAGGAATCAAATGATGAGTGAGTATTACCTAGATCAGACGTTCTCAAACTTTTGGGGCCACCCCACCCCCTCACAGCCACGTAATACCCTCAGCCCCCCCCCATTTCCAGAGAGACCTGCCTACATGCAATTTGTAAATAATATATAATAAATAAAATCGTTAATTTATATATGATGAATAATTGTTTCTACATTTGGCACAATCCCAGCAATTACCCCATTGTATTACTGGTACTTTATTTTATCGACCCCGTAAGGATGAAGGGCAAAGTTAACCTCGGCGGGATTTGAATTCAGATCATAAAGGCCCGTAACTCTATGCTGCAAAGCATGGCGCCTGACCCTCTACCGATACTGCCAATCCAGCGTCGGACACCATGCTTTGCAGCACAAAGTTATGCCTTTTATGATCTGAGTTCAAACCCCGCCGAGGTTAACTTTGCCTTTCATCCTTAAGGGGTCGAGAAAATAAAGCACCAGTAATACACTGGGATACCTGCTGGCCTTGTACCCAAAGTAGAGACAATTATTCATATGTGATGAATAATATAATATATACTGCGTGTAAATAAATATTATATAGTTCTTGTTTTACTATATTTATATATAATATGTATCATTTGATATTTAATATATATATTATATTATCTCTACCACCCCCCCACCTCCTTCTTACGCCTCAGGGAACCCCAGGACCTTCTCAACGACCGCCGAAGGGGGCAGTAGATCTCACTTTGAGAACCTCTGACCTAGATGATTGCCCGACTGCTAAATTTTTAACAAGAGGACCATGGAAAAGAAGATAGTCCAGCACTACAACCTTCACCAAGGAACAGCAACATCATCATCATCATCAATATCATCATCATCATCACTAACATGATGATTATCATCATCATCATCATCATCATAATCCACATCATCATCATCATCACCATCATCATCATCAACATCACCATCATCATCAGCATCATAATCAACATCATCATCATCATCTTCATCATCATCATCATCATCATCACCGTCATCATCACCATCATCATCATTATCATCACCATCAGCACCATCATCATCATCACCATCAACGTATAGTATCATAGGTCTGTTCGATTATGGTTGATCTAGGACACCCATTTCACCCAACACCCCCACCCCAACCCTCATCGCACACACCACCACCACCACCACCACCACCACCGACACCACCACCACCACAAACACCACCACCACCACCATCATCACCAGCACCAGCACCAACACCACCACCACCACCGACACCACCACCACCGACACCACCACCACCACCGACACCACCACCACCACCATTATCACCACCACCACCACCATTATCACCAGCACCACCACCACCACAACCACCACTGCTATCAACAACACGACAACCAATGAAACAGAAATCAATATATTTTATCTCCTTTTAAAAGCATGTGACACAGACGAAATGGTCGGACAGTATTTTAATTGACGACAGACAGACTCCAACTGACACCTATACCTCCTACCCCTCTTCCGACTTCTATTCCACCCATCAATGCCATTACCATCGCCTTGATCATTAACACCACCACCACCACCACCACCATCAGCAGCACCACCACCACCATCACTACCACCATACCACCACCACCATCATCAGCACCACCACCACCGCCATCACCCCATACCACCACCACCACCACCAAATCACCCCCACCACACCCACCACCACACCCACCACCACAACAATCATAATCGCCACCAGCCATGACATTAACTGGCACCAAAACCACCACCCCTACCACAATAGCCATTACACCTACCACCAGTATCCCCACCTTCACCCCCACGGTCATCCCTACAATCATCCCCACCACTACCATTAACAAGAATAACAACAACACCATCACCACCGCTACAAAATTGTATCTCTACCAATCGATACCACCACCACCACAACCACCACAACCACCACAACCACCACAACTACCACCACTACAACCACCTCCACTGCAACCACCACCAGCACCACCACCACCACCACCATCATCATCACCACCAACACAATAATTGTATCTCTACCCATTACTAGCGTCACCACCATCATCACCACTAACATCGCGCCCACCATCACCACCATCACAACTACCAGCATCACAACCACTATACCTCCGTCGTCAACTACTACCTACTCCTTCGTCTCCACGTGACCACCAGAACCATTAACACTCCCCCTGGACAATTATAGCCCTTAGCCCCCAACTCAGCCTCCACCGATAACAACAAGTATTACCGAGGTAGCCCCTCTACTCACATCCACCTGTATGTGACACATGTGAGAAGAAATAATCGATAATCGATCAGCAGGTTTAGGTAGCGTTCAATAGATGTTTGCTGAAGATTAGTGACCACTTGCTACATATCTAGACACTTTATACTGATTCAACAATGATACCAACAACAACAGCAACAACAATAGCAACATCAACAACAATAGCAACAGTGACAGCAACAACAATAGCAACAACAACAACAATGACACCACCAACAACAGCAACAACAATAGCAACAGCAACAATGACACAAACAACAGCAATAACAACAATAGCAACAACAACAGCAACAACGACAAAAACGACAACAATAGCAACAACAACAGCAACAACAACAAAAACGACAACAATGGCAACAACAACAACAACAACAACAAAAACGACAACAATAGCGAAAACAACAGTAACAACAACAAAAACGACAACAATAGCAACAACAACAGCAACAACAACAAAAACGACAACAATAGCAACAACAACAGCAACAACAAAAACGACAACAATAGCAACAACAACAGCAACAACAACAAAAACGACAACAATAGCAACAACAACAACAAAAAAACAACCACAATAGCAACAACAACAGCAACAGCAACAAAAACGACAACAATAGCAACAACAACAACGACAAAAACGACAACAATGGCACCAACAGCAACAACAACAAAAACGACAACAATAGCAACAACAACAACGACAAAAACGACAACAATAGCAACAACAGCAACAACAACAAAAACGACAACAATAGCAACAACAACGGCAACAACAACAAAAACGACAACAATAGCAACAATAACAGCAACAACAACAAAAACGACAACAATAGCAACAATAACAGCAACAACAACAAAAACGACAGTTAAAAATTGCAGTTATCAATAAGATGAGTTGAAATTAATGGTTGCAAGATTTTACAGCTATAACGTCACTCCATAGGCTGACCAAGATACTCTAATGAAATGGGCGAATGAGGTTGAATTTTCAACATAGTCCCTGGAAAGAAACAATGTAGTTATTAATAAGAAGAGTTATGATATACTGTGTGTATATATATATATATATATATATATATATATATATATATATATATATGTTTATATATATATATATATATATATATATATATATATATACGTAGGTCCCGGGTTGAGTCGGGGATAACCACAGTAAGTAAGGTACTCAATACATGGCAGAGTAAAATTTTTTTATTTTATAGAAGGAGCTTCTACAGGACTAGTACTGTTTCATTCGTACTAGTACGAGCTTCTACAGGACTACTACAGGACTAGTACGGGACTACTACAGGACTACTACGGGACTACTACAGGACTACTACAGGACTACTACAGGACTACTACAGGACTACTACAGGACTACTACAGGACTACTACAGGACTAGTACGGGACTACTACAGGACTACTACGGGACTACTACAGGACTACTACAGGACTACTACAGGACTACTACAGGACTACTACAGGACTACTACAGGACTACTACAGGACTACTACAGGACTACTACAGGACTACTACAGGACTACTACAGGACTACTACAGGACTAGTACGAGCTTCTACAGGACTAGTACTGTTTCATTCGTACTAGTAAGAGCTTCCTGAAGATTTCATCTGAATGAAACAGTACTAGTCCTGTAGAAGCTCCTTCTATAAAATAAAAATATATATATATATATATATATAAATATATATAAAAGTTTACATATATATATACATACACATACATATACGTGTTTTGCAACTGGTCACTTTTTGGCTCAATGAAAAATTAATAAATTAAATAATCAGAGCTATATATCATAAAACATGTCTATAGAATCACAAGATAAAATATATACTATTTCCTCTCCCAATTAGCATAATTAACTATATAAAAAATCGAATAGACCAGGCTATACGAATGAGGCTTCTATGAAGGAATCTCCAACAAATAACCAAAACTAGCGCTTCGCGTCGGCCGTAGTGGAATATTTATCGAATATTTCGACAGCGTAATCGCCTAGATACAGTCAACTAAGCAGAATTAGGTTTTATGATATATATATATATAGTTAGGCGATTACGCTGTCGAAATATTCGATAAATATTCCACTACGGCCGACGCGAAGCGCTAGTTTTGGTTATTTGTTGGAGATTCCTTCATAGAAGCCTCATTCGTATAGCCTGGTCTATTCGATTTTTTATATAGTTAATTATGCTAAAGTACATAAAAGCGAATCAATCAGTAAGGCATGCAAGGAAGCCACAGACATAGTCATCAATGTCCCCTCACCCAATGATCTCAAATTAAGACCTATAATAGCAGGCCCCGCTTGCGAAACGCACCGTCTTAGCAACTTCATTGATACCCTTCTCAAACCCTTCCTCAAGCACATCAAAAGCTATATAAGGGAAGACCTAGATATGCTCAATCACTTCCCTAATATGCCACTTTCTGAACAAACCCTACTAGTGACGTTCGATGTAGTCAACCTATACTCCAACATCCCCACAACCTAGGAATAGAAGCTATCCAATTCTGGCTGGATAATTTCCACAATGAACTCCCACAACGCATCAAAAAAGAATTCGTGATAGAGGGACTCAAATTTATCTTGGAGAACAATTACTTCGTTTTCAATAACAAACCCTACAGGCAGAAATCTGGGACCGCTATGGGAACGAAAACAGCCCCTACTTATGCCAACCTAGTCATGGGATACCTGGAAATCACCCTCTACACTAAAGTCCTAAACAAATTTGGAAACACCCTCCACTTACACATTGAAAGGAACTGGAAGCGATATCTAGATGACTGCTTCATCCTTTGGCACGAAAACATCGAAAAACTTAAAGAATTTCACACCCTTATAAATGGGCTCAACACAAATATTAACTTCACGATGAAATACAGCCATCAACAACTCCCCTTCCATACATCTCCACACACAACCCCCTCAACAATGAGGCCTTTGACACCATCCTCCAGAACATCCCTGTATTGAAAAAGGACCATAGAATGAACCAAATTCTACGAACACACGATATCATAAAGAGCACAAGACAATCCAAGTCAATGAAAAACATCTTAACACATGCCAAAGTACTGCCAACCACAACAACGAAACCCACAGTAAAAAAATGCGATAGACCCAACTGTGGCATTTGCATCAACCTAATAGAGGGTTCGGAATTCTATTTCAAAGATGGACAACGTTTTATAGCAAAACACAATTTCACATGTGCATCGGAAAATCTAATATATGTATTAACTTGTTCAGGTTGTCGAGAACAATACATAGGCCAGACCAAAAACAGCCTCCGCCAACGCATGACTGTCCATAGATCCCAAATTAAAATACGGGAATACAGGAAAATACCACTGAGTGAACACATTGATACCTGTGCCGCCCAAAATCATCCCAACTTCAGAATCTTTCTCCTCTACAAATTTAAAGATAATGCCACCCACACGAAAGCGCATCAGCAAGGAATCTTACTTCATTAACAAATACGGACCCCGTCTAAACACTTCTCCCTAAGACGAACCCACAACATACACACGTCAACATACATACCTACATCAGCACACATCTCTACCCACATATAAACACAATGACACACGTAAACACACATGCTCTATGGTGCAATACAAAAAATATATGTGCATATATATGTATGTATATATGTATATATATATATATATATATGTAGTGAATATATGTATGTGTATATATATATATATATAGTGAATATCATTTCACACCTTTTATTGTTAAGATTTTTGATGTTCTATTAAGAGAACCGATTTTACTGAAATAATCGAATAATGTACACCATTTTACCAGGGGGAAAAAAATACTGGTCCACCCACACACACATATATACACAAACACATACACACGCGTACATCAACATACAAAGAGACTTATACACACACACACACACACGCACTTCTCCGTATAAGACAAAAGCTGAAAAATATCTTTTGACATGCTAAAATACCCCCCATTGCTTTCAGACACATTCTTACTGACCATCGAATTACTCTGCTATACACACACACACACACACACACACACACACACACACACACACACACACACACACACACACACACACATATACACACACACATACACACACACACACACACACACACACATATTTGTTGTGAAAGAGTCATTTCTCAATCTTGGCGCAAAACCAATTTTTTATCCACATGACCTCTACCGACCAATCAAAATTGTTTTGACCAAGAATTTTTGCTGGAGCCACTTTTTTAACATATACACAGTCTTGGCGCAAAATCAACTTTTTACATTCACATGACCTCTACCGACCAATCAAAATTGTTTTGACCACAAGCATTTTTGCAACACAAAAATAACGCTGGAGCCACTTTTTTAACATAAAAACAGGTAGAATTCCCAAAACTAATCAGATCAGAGCAAACAGCACGGACACTCTATCTCAAAATTATTTTTGAAAAGCATTTAGAAATGCGCAACCGGTAAAAACTTAAAAACTTAAAACCACAACTGAATACTAACCCATACAATCACTAATACTCTTTTATTCCTAATTAAACCATTTTTCAACTGTGAACAATTTGTCAGCATTTTCTATTCCGTTTACCAATATATATATATATATAAATATATATATATATGTTTATATATATATATATATATATATATATATATATATGTTTATATATATATATATATATATGTTTATATATATATATATATATATAAGTTTATATATATATATATATATATATATAAGTTTATATATATATATATATATATGTGTGTGTGTGTGTGTGTGTAGGAGGTGAGTATTGTAGTACAATAAAGCAATGCAGCTATCGGATAAGTAGCACTTTACAGTTTGTAGGACTGGAGTATAAATAATATATAAGATCAAAAGATGTTTAAAAGAGTTCCATGTATTTTATTATGCGCATTTCAAAAACAAATATCATCATGCGATGACATTTGCGTTTTCGTCAGATAAAATACGGAGATATGATAAGAAGGTTAAAAAACACTTGTGAATAGTGCAGTTTTAAATCAACATATCAAGTTTTTGAAATGCGCATAATAAAATACATGGAACTCTTTTAACCATCTTTTGATCTTATATATTATATATATATATAAATGAAAGGTATAGAAAACACTGCAGCGAAAAGCGAACAGCATTTCATAATATACAAGTGACTATAGCGTCAAAATGGGAAAAATAGTTAACGTAAGATGTGGGAAAAATAATTCAAACTCATCTCAAAGAGAATCAGGATATAAATTCATCCACAGAATTTAGTGAAATCCAGGGAAAAATCAATAGAGCCTTAACTCATGATAAAATAAAGTCTAAAATACTTATCCTTCAATTTGGAAAAACTTCAAATGCTCTGTATAGTCTTAAAAACTATTTCATGACTATAGCGTCAAAATAGGAAAATAGTTAACGTAAGATGTGGGAAAAATAATTCAAACTCAATTCAAAAAGAATCAGGATATAGATTTATCCAACAGAATTTAGTGAAATCCAGGGAAAAATCAATAGAGCCTTAACACATGATAAAATAAAATAATTTCACTAAATTCTGTTGGATAAATCTATATCCTGATTCTTTTTGAATTGAGTTTGAATTATTTTTCCCACATCTTACGTTAACTATTTTCCTATTTTGACGCTATAGTCACTTATATATTATGGAATACTGTTGGCTTCTTGCTACAATACTTTCTATACCTTTCAATTATATATATATATATATATATATATATATATATATATATATATATATATATATATATATATATATATGTTTATATATATATATATATATATATATATATATATATATACATATATATAATATGTATGTATGTTTGTATGTATATATATAATATATGTATGTATGTTTGTATATATATATATGACCCCTTAGCCTTTGTCAAGGCAGAATTCTAGGAGAAGGAAAACTCTGATATGACACCTGTAACCCTGATGGTATCCAATCATGTTGATTTGTTCTTCTTTTTGGTAAATATCATCTTGGTTAAGTGTGGGACTGGGTTTGTGCAGTGCCTTTGCTCACTATAAAAGCTTGACGGCACAGGCATTGCTTTATATCTGGAGATCTCTCTGCACTTGTCGTCACATGGTACCATGGGCCCAGCACTATGTGTCAATAATTGTCACAAGTGTAGTGTTTGTACCAGAGTTTTCAAGTCGCTGACTGGACTAAGAAGTCACACTCGTTCAGCGCATCGGTGGGGGTTGTCCTACATGGATATAAAGTAGTGGCCGTACTCGAAAACGAGTTGGCAGCCACCATATATATATATATATATATACAATATATATATATATATATATATATATATATATATATATATATATATATATATATATATAAACAAGGTTTAGCAAATAATGAAAAAGTTTCAAAATAAATTTTAAAAAATTGACTTTACCTACTATAGTTACCTTTACCGATCGGTTTCGAATCCCAAAAATAAACGGAGGCCATACGGCCTTCGTTGCAAAGAAAGATTCTCGTCAGAAGGTTCTTTTCATTCGAAGAATATAAAATTCTTGAATTTAAATTACGAACTAGCGCTATCCAAAACTGTTCCCGAGATGAGAGTGAATGAAGTGGAATCAATCTTTTCAAGGGCCGAAGTAAAGATAGAGGCAGAGGGAGGTAGGTCAACCGGCCGCAACTATCACTAGCAGCAGTCGGAACGACCAAATTTGCTTCTCAACAATAGAGGAGAATAGTAATAATAGGATATGTGTTCCTTCACGCACAAGGCGCTATGGGACGCATGTATTGTCCAACCAAATGCCAATGTGGCTCAATGGCAGGTTAATAAATTAACGAGCCAGAACATATATAAACAAGGTTTAGCAAATAATGAAAAAGTTTCAAAATAAATTTTAAAAAATTGACTTTACCTACTATAGTTACCTTTACCGATCGGTTTCGAATCCCGAAAATAAACGGAGGCCATACGGCCTTCGTTGCAAAGAAAGATTCTCGTCAGAAGGTTCTTTTCATTCGAAGAATATAAAATTCTTGAATTTAAATTACGAACTAGCGCTATCCAAAACTGTTCCCGAGATGATTTGCTAAACCTTGTTTATATATGTTCTGGCTCGTTAATTTATTAACCTGCCATTGAACCACATTGGCATTTGGTTGGACAATACATGCGTCCCTTAGCGCCTTGTGCGTGAAGGAACACATATCCTATTATATATATATATATATATTTAATATTAATATATATACAGATACTGTATATAAATATGAATAGATATATACATCAATATATAAATATATATATACATAAAAATCAACAATCTTACATTTTCTATTTCTTGTTTGACAAGTTTCTCGTCAAACCCATAGCGAAGGAAATACATAGCATCCTGTCCCCTGAAGCACCTTCCTATTCACACATCAATTGTGATGGAGAGGGTCAGACGCAAGAATGAGCCGCGAAATGTGGAGATAACTATTCTGCACATCTTTCTCACCAAAGTGCATTGTTATCCATTCGATATTTAGTCCGCAAGACCATGAGACAATTATGTATACATGACACACTGAGATTTCCTTTTCCTCTTTAGGACTAAAAAAACGAATGTCTCCATTCTTGAAAATGACTTGTTTAGTCCACGCACGATAGAAATATTTTTTTAGTGTCATGAGGAAGTGAACTCTTAAGGGATAAAGATAAATTATTTCCCTTCGTTTTGTAAGGATATTCACGAGAATTCAGAGTAACAATATAAATAAATGCATTAGTCCTAAAATAAAATCTACAAATAATAAATAAGAAAAATTAATATAGGTTTAATTTATGTACATCGTTATATATATATATATCCGTTCTTGTCTAACGACCTTGTGAAACTCCAGAAAAGCAAGACTCACTATTCAGCCAAAATAATATGAACATACACACACACACCATAGTAATATTAATGAGAGTAAATTTTCCTAATTTTCTAGGTGTCCTTTTAAATCAATGCAATAATAGTATCATGCAGTGCTGTTATATAGTTACAGTTTCTACCCAGGTTATGCTACATATAGCAAATCATTTTATTTAAGAATTTGACATTAGTGGGTATAGACCGTGGGTGTCATCAGAGTTGAATTAAAATACCGATACACGTCACTCGGGAAAAACATTTAGAACATATACTATATATATATCACTCATCAAAATATCCCGATAAAAGTTTACAGTTGGAAATACAGATACAAAAACATAGCAGTGAGAAAAATATATTGTTAGTTGTGTTTCTTAGAGTGAATTCATAGAGTTTATGGTTTAAAATGGTGTCATTTGTACTAAAAGTTTTCCTAAAATGAATTTGAATAAATAAAGTTTCAACAAAGCAATATTCATATTTATCTGAAGCAATCCAAAAGTTATATGATTTTTAAAGGAGATTTACTTTACTGAAAAAAAAAAATATATATATATATATATATATTTAAATTCCACTCATATTTGCTATTCAGTCTAGGTTTTCTTAATTCTATTTCTGTAGCCTCCATAAATTGTATATATATATATATATATATATATATATATACAATTTATGGAGGCTACAGAAATAGAATTAAAAAAACCTAGACTGAATAGAAAATATGAGTGGAATAGCAACAACTGTACACAAATAAACTTTTGATCAAGGATAGAATATAAATATACACAAATGCAATAACAACACGCACACACAAATACACACTAGTGACCGAAGATAAAATATAAACACATCAACACACATATTCAGAGACGAACACACGAGCACACACTAAACAGAATACACGCACGCAAACGCATTTGGAAACAGACAAAAAATTTTAAAAAATGTTATAGAAACACAACCGAAGGGAACACAGTAATATCGACTGAAGATGTCACAAAAATGCGTGACGAAAGAACATTAGTAAATTATATCTATATTCATATTTTTAACTGTTGGTCAATCAATGATAAACATTTATTGACAGCAAAATTATTTATGAAAATGCAGAAATATACTGAAGCAAAAACCAAACCAAACAGTGGCAATATTAGGACAACATGACCCTCCCCAAATTTAACAATGCTCCTGTAATCACTTGTTGTTGTCCTTCTTCTTTCCCTTCTTCAATTCCTATGCTGCTGTGGGTGCCGCTGGACTCTGATGATGATGTTCTTATAAGCTTTTCTATCTATGGCACTGTGTGTATGACAGCTCACACCTATGCAGGTTTAGCTGGCCTCCTGCAAGGTATATCTCGTTGGAGGTGTCTTGGGTCATTTAATGATAGGGACCTCCGTCCTATCATCTCATTTCTACAGCTGAGTAAACTGGAGCAACGTGAAATAAAGTGTCTTGCTCAAGGCACGGACCTTAACATGGTTGAAGTTGAGCCGTTGCGATTCAAGTCCTTCTCAGTATGTATATATATATGTATATATCTATATCTATATCTATCTATCTATCTATCTATCTATCTATCTATCTATCTATCTATCTATCTATCTATCTATCTATAAGGAGTTAGCCTCAAATAGAAATAGGAAGGAAAGGGAGCTGGAAGATAGTGTAGAAGAGGCAATTAGAAGAGGCGACGTGGCCAGAGTGCTAGCGTCGAGAACGGCCCTGGGCCAGTTCTTCGACGCGAATCACGAAGGCTGCATCGTCCGAAGCAAAATACGTGCTCTGGGAAACGAGGGGACCAAAGCTGTTAGATGGGCCCGCGTGACAGAAGCCAAAAGAGGGAGCAGATCCACTATCTGGTCTTTGCGAGACCAGGATGGACGGGTGATCCTTGAACCTAAGCAGATGTGCGAGGCTTTTCAAAAGCACTTTGCCGGATTGTTCGGAAGGGGCGGGGAGCCGGTTGGGGATGTGGACTTCGGTCCATACCTCGACGGCCTGCCGCGTCTCTCGGACAGGGAGGCGAAGTCCTGCGAGGAGCCGATTTCAGCCGCTGAGATAGAGGACGTGCTGAGCCAATGCGGCAAACGCAAATCCCCAGGTCTCGATGGTCTTCTATACGAACTGTATCTAGCTATGCCGGACTTGTTCCCCGATCTCCTCGAGGCGGTCTACTGCAATTGGCAACAGAACGGGAGAATTTCCTGTGCTGTGACCAAGGGCGTAGTCACGCTAGTGAGGAATGACGAGAACAAGGGGGACGATATAAATAATTTCAGGCCCATAACTCTGCTAAATATAGAGTTACAGATTTTGGCCAAGGTGCTAGCAAAGAGGTTGGCGCTTGTCGTGGGCAACCTGGTGGGAGATGCGCAGACATGTGCTATCCCGTCCAGGTCCATCCACGACAACCTCCACCTCATGCGATACATCATAGAGAGGGTTGGGAACGAACCCGGCTTTGGTGGGGCCCTGATCAACTTGGATCAATCTCAGGCGTTCGATAGGGTCGACCATGGTTACCTGGATGCGGTGCTAGCGGCGGCAGGCTTCGGACCCGTTTTCAGGGGCTGGATCAATGCCATGCACAGCAGCCGCATCTGCTCTAGGGTCAAGGTGAACGGCTACCTCTCGGAGCCGTTCGAAATCGCGCGGTCCATCCGACAAGGGTGCCCTCTCTCCTCCCTTCTGTATGTAATGACTCTAGAGCCACTGCTGCGGAAGTTGGAGTTGTTGCAGGGCATCCCGTTGGAACCGAGATTGCGGAAAGCGGTGTCGGCCTACGCCGACGAGGTAAAAGTAATGGTGTCGACGGCCTCCGAAATCGGGGCGATCGGCACCTTACTGGAGGAGTACGAAAGGTTTACAGGGGCTAAGCTGAACCGGGACAAGTCGATCGTTCTGCAACTCGGCACGTGGAGGGGCAGATCGGTGCCCTCCGATGGCGTCGTCGGGCGCTGGACGGAGGGCCCGGTGAAGTTGCTCGGGGTCTGGTTGGGACCAGACCTACAGGTGGAGAAGAACTGGGGTGAGGTAACGAACAGGGTGTTTGCACTGACCCAGAAGTGGGCCGAGTGCAAACTGTCCCTGAAAGGTCGGGCGGAGGTGGCGAACACTTATATAGTGTCCGTCATCTACTACTGCCTGACCGTTGTGCCTTGCCCAAGGGAAACGCTCGCCAAAATGGAGCGCGCACTCTTCCAATTCCTTTGGAAGAAGCGGGCTCTTATGGTGATGAGATCCATCTGCTGTCAACACCCTTCGAAAGGAGGGCTGCGGTTGCCGTGGCTAATGATACGTAAACACGCAATAAGGCTACGGCACCTCCAGGTATTCCTCACCGGTCAACCGGTGTGGGCCCCGTTTGTGAGGCGAGCCTTTCCCAGACTCGTCTCAGTCACCGAGCTGCAATCCTGGGTCAAGCAAAGACCGAGAAAACTTGGCGCCTGGCAGGCGGACCCAGCTGTCAGTGGAGAATCCACCTCGTCATTCTATAGAGGGCTGGTGGTTAGCAGGTGCGACGACGCCCTCGGAGAAGCCCTAGGCATGGAGGAAGACGAACTGGACAACCTGTTCGGTAGGACATTCAGCCCGGTACCCATGGATAACTTCCAGAGGTCCATGGCCTGGCAGTGCTACCGAGGGGCTCTGCCCGTTCGAGAAAGGCTCTACAGACACGGGTGCCCGGGTAGAGACCCCTCGAAAAAGATCTGTCCCAGATGCGTGTGCGACGAGGAAACCGTTGCACACGCTGGGGCTATGTCGAACAACTGCTGTCAAGGGTGGGACCGATCCGGTTGACCACCGAGTCTATTGTAACGATCAAGCCGCCTCCCCTCTTCAAAAGCGAAGGAGAGGTGGTGTTTCTGTGCGTAATAGCCATGGCGAAAGAGGTTGTATGGTGGACGCGTCTGAAAGGACTGAGGTCAGACGCCTTTCTCTCTGGCCAACAACTGGTCCGTTTCTTCCGATATCATTTCGGAAGAAGGATCAGGATGGAGAGAGAGGTGCTGCACCCCAGCCGTTTTTATGAAAGATGGGTGAAAGTGGCGAGAATGGCCCGTGTGAATGGGCCTTCACTCTACATCAGACTAGGAGAAGGGTTGCACACTTTTTTTCGGGGGTGTGTGCGAACCCCCAAGGCGCCTCCTCCCTATTGAGGATTTTGTTACAAAATTAATGTTGTTATATTTTATTTTATTTTGATACATTTATATCTTGTTATTGCCTCCTCCATATTGAGGACGCCTTTGCATGTAAACTCCCCCCTTTGTAATTGTCCCACTTTTGATGCCCTGGTGGCAAATAAAAAGAAAGTTATCTATCTATCTATCTATCTATCTATCTATCTATCTATCTATCTATCTATCTATCTATCTATCTATCTATTTATCTATCTATCTTTCTACGTATCTATCTATCTATATATATATAAATATAAATTCAGCGAGAATCGCATTTCGGCGGGTAGAAAAAGCGAAACGAAACGCAATAATCAGAATTATGCTGGCAAGCGCTCCATAGTTAAAAAACCAGAGCTAAACAATGTTAAAACGCCATACAAAACTGAAAAAGTGGTCAAGAAAGCATCAACCACCTAAGCCAAAAAGCAAATCAAGCTAAACAGGTCAAAACAAAATAAATGATAAAAAAACAGACCTGGACCCATTGAAATTGATGGTAAAATCCAAATGCAGGGTTTCTATGACACCTAATATATATATATATATATATATATATATATATATATAGAGAGAGAGAGAGAGAGAGAGAGTCCTGGTAGTAATGGAGGCGAGAAATAGAATCAGTGAGCAAGAACATTGAGAAACGATATATAGGGAATAAGTACACTTATACACGAATATATGACCAATCATCGATGGTCAAATAGATAGATCGGCTTACATACGTCATCTAAATAATATGTTGATTAGCTGCCTCGGTTTATAAACGATATTTCCCCACTTGACAGACGTAAAAATAGGGGTCGACTTATATTCGGATTGGCTTATATTCCAGTATATATGTTGAATAAACATAATCTATTATAATCTAACATTTAAGGAGAGAAAGAAAGGCAGGAGGCGGAAGACTTATTGGAGGAAACAGATTGTCTTAGTAAAAATAAAAATATATAACAGCTGGTGAAAAAGTTTAAGTATCTTGGGGCCGTGTTCACGAGTAATGGAAGACATGAGGTTGAATTAAGTGCAAGAATTGCAGGAGCTGGTGAAGTAATGCAGTAATGTGCCAGCTTCAGCATTCAGTAATCAGAAGAAGGGAGGTAGGCAGAAAGCAAAACTTGCTATCTTTAACTCGGTATTCGTGCCAACCCTTACCTATGGTCATGAATATTGGGCAATGACTGAAAGAATACGATCGCGAATAAATGGCAGCGAAAAATGGAGTTCCTCCGAAGGATCTTTGGAGTAACGTTATTCGATAGAGTGTATGGCTTGGAGATCTGAGAGTCATTCCAGGTAGAACCACTGCTTCACCGAATTGAGAGATCACAGCTCAGATACTATGGGCTTGTGGTTAGAATGTCTCAGGAAATAATCACTGGACAGATTTTATGGACAAAACCAACCGACAGGAGACCCAGGTGTAGACCCCAAACAAGATGGTTGGATAACATCCATGAGCTTGGCTGGCCTCACTTGGAGATCCAGCCGGATCAGTTGGAGACGGTTACTTCTGAAAGGGCCCGTTGGAACGAGTGTTTGAGGAATCTGCCCCCATGACCCTGTCAGGAATAAGTGGCCGAAGAAGAAGCCGAAGAAGAAGAAGGACATTCAATTGCTATATAAAAGCTTTAGACAAATTACGTAAAATAGTCTTAGGGACGGAAGAAATGGCCAGCGGTTGATACAGTGAATTGAATCTCTCAGATTCTGTTGTTATAATTATTTTCTGTGTTGGAATCCCCACATTTCAGATTTCAAACCATTAAAGCGTCTCAATAAATCAGAAAAATCTATAAATATGTGAGCGATAAATAAATATAATTTGTAAATAAAATATGAATGAAGACAAAATAAAAAGTAAAAAAAGAAAAAAACACTAGAAACTAAAATGAATGACTGAGAAATAAGAAGGAAGAGATGAAGGAAGAGATGAAGGAAGATAGGCGAATACGAAGCGAATCTGGGAAAAGTACCAGATTGGTGACTGGCGCGAATAAGACCACAAAAACTGCAATATAGTGAAAGGTAACAAAAGAATCATACCACATTGTCCTTAGACGCGTTCTGGCGTTAGGTAGCGGGGCCCGTTCGAAAAATATATCGGAATCTCTTTTTCTTGCCTTAAAAACTGGCGATGAGCCTGCGACTTGTCCTGAGAGACGTGAGATGGATCCAAAGCGATTGCGTATCCTGAGACACCAAAAAGGTTTCTGAAGGGGGAAAACCGTAGCAATTGGAACCTAAAACATCACACTCCTTACAGGTAGGGAGCAGCAACCAGTGGATAAGGCTAGCTGCTACCGGCTAAATATAGTCAGGATTTTCCCAAGTAAATTCCGTGGCTCCGGTGCCTTTGATTTGAGTGGAGGATGGAAACTCCACGATTCAGGCGTGGTGCTAGAAATGACTGACCTTAGAATTGCCTGTCTAATTACTGTCTGACTAGCTTGTTGCAGCTGAGGGCGTCCGATTATGCATTCGAAATATCAGAGAAAAATATACTAATAATAGAAAAATTCAAATCAATATAGGTTGTTGGAATTTGTGAGCTCTGATAGGATGATCTACCTCCAGTAGATCATCCTATCAGATATGTCACCATTTTTTATGCATACGCTCCAGTACTTGGCAGCGATAATATAAAGCAGCGGAAGTTAATGGATCATTTAGAAAGATTCTGCATTTAATTCCACATGGTGATGAAATAATTATTCTGGGTGATTTTAATGTACGTGTACCTAAAGATTGCGAGACGTGGAGCTATCCCGGGATGTATGGTTATGTGAAGCTAAAAGTAACGGCTTACCCCGACAATAACATTACAGGGCGCAGCCCCTTTACCGTCGTGCCCTAGGCCCAGAGCTCAATCACTCTCTCCCTCCCACTTCTTCTGTGACATTAGAGTCCTTGTCATTCCTCCCCTTTTCCGGTTTCTTTATATTTTCCTATTTTACATTCCATTCTTCTCAATCTAAATAATCTTTTTTCTTTTCTATTAAACTGTATTTACATGATATATTCCTTAATTAAACACGATATTGACAACTTCTATCATCGTTATTTGTATCCTGGCGATTATATTTCGAATATTCCAATTATCCAATGCTTCATAAGTTAACCGGATATCGTATCCATATTTTCCCTGTATTTATATAAGTCTACATTGAGAACCTAGAAAATTAGATATGAAAAAAACCTTAGAAACCAGTCAAGTAAAAAAAACAAACTATTCTGTACTATACATTTAACATGGATACATTATAAATAAATACACATTACATACATTTTTCAAATCTTTACTATTTTCAATTATATATGTATATGTATATATATATATGAAAATCATAGGAAAACAGAGTCAAGATAAATTAATAAAAACAATGAAATAAAAACAAAGAACAAGTTCCTTATATTAAAAAATTCATCATTTTAGATCGTTTCTAGGATGTATATGTGTGTTGGTATGTATATCATATAGATATATCTAAACATATTACAAATTATCAGAGGAAATATACATACCTTCACACATACATGCTGTCTTCAGAAATCATGAGATTTGTTTATTGAAAAAAACCAACAAAGATTTAATATAAAAGGTCTGTTTGGGAACAGGTTTTGAATTGACCAATAGAAAAGTAGTTAGAGGACAAGTTGATAGAATAGTGGTAGTCGAAATTTAATTTAGGGGTAGAGGAGTGCAGACTTATGTTTTGAATGAAAAGAATACTTTGAATGAAAAGAATACTTTGGGGATGAAAAGAGGTCAAGCCAGTGAAGGGTACACGAAAAGTTGATGTTATTAAAGAATAATGTTAAAAACGAAGGAAAATAAAATTTTAGGGTAAGGGTATTAGTGAGAAATACCAATCTTATTTAAACCACGAGGAATCTAGATCTATAACAAGAAATTAAATTAATTGATAGGTATACTTATAAGGATACATTTATATTAATTCATATGAATGTGATAAATAAGAATTAGATGTTATTAAAGAGTGTTGTTAAAAAGCGAAGGAAAGTAAAATTTTGGGATAAGGGTAGTAGTGAGAAATACCAATCTTATATAAACTACAAGGAATCTAGATTCATAACAGGAAATTAAATTAATTTATAGGTATACTTTTAGGTATTAATGTTAGGTATTAATGTTAGCTGTAAGAGGGAAATAAAATTATGAAGTTCTCTGTAGTAAAGTACTAATTATAGGTTAACTAAATTAAAAAAACTAATTATAATAATATAAGTGTAAGGTCCCTCTAATTCTATGATTGCAAGATATAATTAATTCTTGTCGCTTATTTAATAGGATATCCTTAGATTTCATGATTTCAAAAAGTTCCTGGGAGCATAACCTACACTCGTATCTGCTATTTTGATAAGGGGTGGCCCTTTTGAGCTCACTCCAGGTCAGGTTGTAATCGATATTCTTCTTTCTATAATTATTAATTGTTTCAGCCAAGGATGTTGTATTAGCTAATGCGGCATTTTAAAAACTATGTTTGTGGGTATTAAATCTTACTTTAAATTGGTTAGAGGTAGCTCCTATATATGAATAAGTGGAGTCCTTAGTGCTGGTTTTACATTTATAGACTATGTTATTAATAAGACAATTTCCCTTTAATGGGCAATTTCTTTTGATTCTACAGTTACAACCATTCGTGAATATTATATCAGGGGAGTTAGTCAAATTTGGTGTGGAATTTACTCGACTTGTTATAGGTGAAGGAGATGGTGGTATGTTGCGGTTTATTTAAATATTATGGTTGGTTTGATGTGTTGGTGGTATATTTGTGTTTTTTTTACATTTATATGCGTTGTATGCACTTATATTTTGTTGTATATTTTTGGTAGTGGAGTAGGACAATTTGACAGTTGATCTATTTAAAATTTGATGGTATTTATGGTTCGGCGGGAAGTTTTTCTATAGGATAGTAAACATTTTTTAGGGATATTATCTTTAATTTGTAGATTAAATGGAGCATTATACCAAGTAACTCGTCTATTACGGTTTCGATATTGTTTTTTTATATTTATACGATGTATCAGGATGTTTACTAAGAGAGTTACTATTAGTGAATTTATTATATATAGGTTTAGTTAGATTAACTGATTTAGGTGTTTTACTCTGATTATTAGGAATTTTGTTAGTAATGTTGTCAACATATATTGGAGTATTAGGATGAATGGTTTGTTGAAAGTCATTATATTCTATGTGAGAAGAGGTAGAGAAATTAAGTTTTAGGTTGGTATTTTTGGGTATAGTATGAGTGGCATTTAGGTGTGGGTTTTCATTTGGTGTTTGTTGGTAATATTGGGTTGTATATTTGAAGTATTATTGGTGCAAGGTATATAGACTAATTTGTTTTTATGGCCGCTTCTAGCTAAAGCTTCGTTATAAAAGGGCGCGTTTTTATCGAATACATCTTGGTTAGATGAAAGGTTAGAGATTCTGAGTGAGATATTATATGCTAGGTTTTTAAGTATAGATCTAGGATGATTGGATTGTGAGTGTATGTAATGTAAGTTTTGGTTAGCTTTATGGTAAGGTTGGTAGATAAACGTAGATAGATCTAAAGTTATATTTAGAAAATTGACTACTTTGCTGGTGTTTTTGTATAAACATGTTCTAACAGTATGTATTCTCCTTTGTAATTCTTTCATTTATATATATATATGTACACACACACACACACACACATATATATATATATATATATATATATATAGTGAAAGATTGAAGAGTAACATGGTCGGCTGTACAGCAATAACACAGAGGTATTTACTAGAGAAAAATACGGATTCAAATCCTGTAAAAATCCACCGAATAACCCCTAGCTTGATGCCTTGGAATTCGACTTCATGAACATGGGTAGGTGGAGCCACATTAAAAGAACGGACACATCACAACAAACTACAAAACGACATTAATGCACTACTAAAAAAAGTACGCAACTCCAACGGCATTATTGTAAAAGCGGATAAAACAACAAACGTATACACAATGAGCCTTAATACATACAACAACTTTATACGCCGGGAACTACACAAAAAATATAAGAAAACTACAGAATCCACACTCACTAGCATTAATAAGGAAGGACTTAGCATAGTAAAAAACCTGAAAATATCTGATAGAACCGAGCCTCTAACCCCTTGTAACCTTGTAACCTAAAGGGTCACAAAAGTAATCTCGAAACACACCCCACAATTAGATTAATATGCCCATCGATGTCGGATATAGGTAGAATAAGCAAGTATATACTAGATAGAGTAATAGCACAAATCAAGGACAAACTAGTAATTAAGCTATGGGGTAACACTAACGAAGCAATAGACTGGTTCAGCAAAATAGACAGTAGGGAAACATCCAACTTCGTACAGTTTGACATTAGTGACTACTACTCCTCCATCTCCCCAGTCACCCTAGATAAAGCGCTAGCCTTTACCCAGAAAAACTCGGACCTAACCTCTAATGAAATTAAAATAATACTAGCTGCTAGGAGAACTATCATTAGATTCGAAAATAGTTACTGGGAACGAAAAACAGACAGAATAGCTTCGATATCACAATGGGATCTAGCAACTCAGTGCAGGTAACAGACATAGTGGGAATATATATAGCGCACAACTTACATAAGGAATTTAATAACCTCTAGGGAGGCATTTATAGAGACGAGACACTCCTTTTAGCTAAAAACTTAAATAATCAAAACATGGAAAAATTACAGAAAAACATCAGAGTCTTCTTCAACAAACTAGGCCTAGGTATCACTTTCGAACTTAACTCTAAAAAAGCAAAATTCTTAGATGTAACACTCAACCTAAACACAGGATTAATTGAGCCCTTCCATAAAAATAACGAGAATCTAGCCTACATTAGTTATAACTCAAACCACCCTCGATCCATAATTAACTCCATAGCACATAGTATATCCCTCAGAATATCCCGCCTATCTTCTAACCTAGAGATGTTTAACGAACACGCAAACTATTATAACATAGCTTTACATAAGGCAGGACATAAAGAGGGGCTCGAATACATACCAGATAGAGACAGCAGCAACAAACCTAACGACAGCTACACTACCCACACCTATAGAAATAGCAAACATAGCACTAAACATAGAATTAGACAACGAGTACCAAAAATAACTGAACCGAACTGTAAAAAATCCAGAGATAGAAAATACTTATGGTTCAATCCAATATTCAACTCCTCTATAAAAACCAAACTACCTTCTACATTCTTTAAGCTAATTGACAAACACTTCCCTAAACTACACAAATACCATAGAATCTTTAACAGAAAAACTATCAAACTATCTTACTCTACCGCAGTCAGCATAAAATCACACATACATAAAATCAACCACAAAAGAATCTCTAAAGAAAATAACCTACCAACATACACCATAGCACCAAATACAAAACGCAAATACATAACAACATCACAACTACACACACATCAGGACGAATCACAACAGAACATTAATAGGCCTAAATCTCAACCCATCCATATCAACATGCAAAACCGCAACGGAGAACCTGCACACAGTAAGGCCTCCAACTGTAACTGCCACCTACCGGATAAGTGCCCACTACAAAATCGATGCCTGGATTCAAGTATGGTGTACCTGTGTACTATAAATTCAGGCAACTTTACATGGCACTACATAGGTTCCACGGCTGAGGAGTTTAAAAAAAAGATCGCACGTTCACAGACACTCCATAAAGTACCCTAGACTGGAGAACTCTACAACGCTCGCCAATAAAATCTGGCAGCTTAAAAACACAAACCAAGAATATAGAATTAGCTGGACAAAATTATCGGCAGCAAGAGCATACGACAATGGAATGTCCCACTGCAGACTTTGCAATATGGAGCTATTCCATATTTTAAGGTACGATAAGATGCTGCTTAACAGCAAAATAGAAAGATCAATTTTCTGTAGGCACAATATAGCTACCAAGTTCACAAATTTCAAACCACCGTGATTCGACCCAGCAATCCTCAAATTAGAACTGAACCACCCGGATTTTAACGTACGGAATACATACCATCACACTGCTATTAGCTGTCAACTGACTGGTGACTAGATCATAAATCTCTTAAAATCTCTTTCACCCTCGCTCCCTGAAACCACATCAACCCCATTAAGACAAGACAATCAGAAAAAATATTTACCACACCAACATATCAAAAACCGCCCTCACCATCCATCCTTCGCCCTTGGGTCTCATACTAGTATCTCCCAATTAATTTCTAATTTATTGCTTTTTCTTTTATCTGGCATTTGTTACTACCTCAGATTCTCTACACGTACCTATGTATGTTTCGAATATGGCTTTTCATGTTAGCACTACAACCACCCCACCACCACTATTATCAACTATCGTATTCTGTACTTATATGCTTTCACTTATATTTATACCTTTATATTTTTTATTATTTTTTTATTTTCTTACCTTTTTATTGTATTTTTTTTCTTACTTTTTACTTTTTACATCTGTAACTTCTTTACCATTATATTTTATTATTTATCATTATATTTATTATTGCATTATATTTTTTTATTGGCAGTATCGGTAAAGGGTCGGACGCCATAATTTTCAGCATAGTTACGTCCCTTTACGATCTGATTTCAAATCCCGCCGAGGTTGACTTTGCCTTTCATCCTTACGGGGTCGATAAAATAAAGTACCAGTAATGCACTGGGTAATTGGTGGCCTTGTGCCTAAAGTAGAAACAATTATATTTTATTATTGCTGTTATAAGGGCGGTGGATTGGCAGTATCGGTAGAGGGTCGGACGTCATGCTTTGACGCATAGAACTACGGCCCTTTCCATTCTGAGTTCAAATCCCGCCGAGGTCAACTTTGCCTTTCATCCTTACGGGGTCGATAAAATAAAGTACCAGTAATTTACTGGCTAATTGCTGGCCTTGTGCCAAAAGTAGAAACAATTATTGTTTTGGTTCTACGCTATTTCTCTATATATGTCATGTATGAATTCTTTGTGTTCTGAGGATTTGATCAGAGGTAAATAATGTAATATAGATAGAGTGACGCAACTTCGAGCGATTAGCGGCCTCTAGACTCACCTGATCAATGAAACAATTGTTAATACCTGAAATAAAGCTCCTTGTTGTACAGCCGACCTTGTTATTCTTCAATCTTTCACTATTATTACTCCAAGTATAACCTGCATAGGAATTACCGCGAACTCGCTGCCTAACTATGGTAACATCTTGTTGAGTCAAACAAAGCCGGACGTTAAAACTATCCACGACACAGAGTACTCACAACCTCTAACTGGATTACCTATAACGATAACTTGTTATCACATGTATATATATATATATATATATATATATATATATATATATATATATATATATATATACACACACACATATATATATACACATCTACACACACATATGGTGGCTGCCAACTCGCTTTCGAGTACGGCCACTACTTTATATCCATGTAGGAGAATCCCTACCAATGCGCTGAATGAGTGTGACTTTTTAGTCCAGCCAGCGACTTGAAAACTCTGGTACAAACACTACACTTGTGACAATTATTGACACATAGTGC
>OZ024741.1:31415215-31430215 GCA_964016885.1 Eledone cirrhosa
TATATGCTATTTTCAAAAATACACAGTGACTGATCGGCCTGATTTGCATATTAGCAGACTGGCTGATCAGTCAGATCTGCATATTAGCAGATCCACCGATCAGCCAGATTTGCATATCAGCAGAATTTGGCAAAGCCGGCCATTTATCACTCGTATACAGGAAACTGACTTGCTAGTCTGCTGATATGCAAATCTGGCTGATCAGTGGATCTGCTAATATGCAAATCTGACTGATCAGCCAGTCTGCTAATATGCAAATTAGGCCGATCGGTCACACTATTTTGAAAGTAGCATATATTTTTACTAGCTCTGACAGTTTGGCAGGTGAACAGTGCGCTGTACTGATGAAGGGTGATACCCAGAAACAATAGCGGCTGCAGTCCTGTTCGCATGCCAACATAAGAGCAAGAATGAAGTGTTCATTCTCCTGACATGGCTATATATATATATATACACATATATATATATTATAAGAAATGAAATGAGCTGTGTTGTTACTGTAAACAAAGTTTAAGATGGTAGTATGGACGAAACAAGAGAAGAAATCCTTCATCAGTTGTAAACCGATATCATAGATGTTTCGGCGCTTAATACAGGAAGCTAAAAGCGATCAGCAGCGCGCCCAAGGCCTTTTATCGATCAAAAGGCCAGGAGGGAAAGAAAAGAAAAAAGAAGAAAAAGGAGAAAAGTAGTGAGGAGAGAGGAACAAAGAGAAAAATAGGTAAACAGACCAAATGGTGAGGGGCCACAGGACGGTGGAACAGGACAATGGAACATGCAAGTGAGTAACCGAGGAAAAAATAGGACAGAAAGTTATAGCGAACCGATTAGACTTAAGTCTGGGGTGCGATAACAGGAGCCTAGTGGTACGGTGCCATCTCAATCGAAATAAAGAGAGAGAGAGAGAGAGAGAGAGAGAGAGAGAGAGAGAGAGAGAGAGAGAGAGAGAGAGAGAGAGAGGGAGAGAGAGAGAAAGAGAGAGAGACAGTGTAACCGGAAGTGAGAATGAGAAGAGAAAGGAAGATAATCCAAAAGAGTTTTACGACAGTTGTAAAACGTGTCGTAAACGATCGAAAAGGAGCAGATGTATATATATATATATATATATATATATATATATATATATATATATATATATATATATAAATATATATATATATATAAGTACATCATATATATGTACACCATATATATATATATATATATAAGTACATCATATATATGTACACCATATATATATAGATATATATATATATATATATATATATATCTTTATATATATAAGTACATCATATATATGTACACCATATATATATATATATATATATATATATATATATATATATGTGTGTGTGTGTGTGTGTGTGTGTGTGTGTGTGTGTGTGTATGCTCACATATTTGTGTGGTGTGCGTGCTTATGCGCTTATGTATACATGTTCGTGTTTCTCATTATTGTTATAAACATCAAAAATCAGATGATGTAATTCTGTTAATGCTCCATAACGTATCCTGTCTCGACCAATGTTAATTGATAAAACAAGTTCAAGTGTAAATATGTACTGCGGATATGTTCGAATAAGAAACGTAAACAACGTACATACCAATGTCACAGCCCAATGTCAGTGATTAGTAAAAGAGTGAAGGATTACTTTATACACACACACACACACACACACACACACACACACACACACACACACACACACACACACACACACACACACATACATATATATATATATATATATATATATATATATATATATATATATATATATATATATATATATATATATATATATATATACAGATATATATATATATATACAGATATATAGATATATATATATACAGATATATATATATATATACAAGTGGAAGCTTAGTAGAATCGAAGCTTTGGCTGTGGCCAAGCAAAGTCGACCTACAATAAGGAATGAGTAGCAAAGCACTCAATAAGAGTAGCTGCTTAGAGTAATAACATTACGTTTAAATAGCTTGACAAATTGAAAATTGCGGTAGGCAAAACCCAACCACACAATGCCAAAACATTGAAAGAAATAATCAGGTTAAAATATATATATATATATATATATATATATATATATATATATATATATATATATATATATATATATATATATATATATATATATACATATATATATATATATTAATCAGCTTCTTCCGCGACTGGGGATTTAAAATAACCCTGCAAACGTCCCTGACCCGAGTAAACTTCCTGGGCATTAACCTTGACCTCGATAATGATCTGTACTACCCATACAGGAAACTCAACGACAACCTGTACTACATCCACCAACGGTCAAACCATCCTAGGAACATCACCAATAACCTGGTTAAAAACATCTCCCGCCGCATATCTCGTTTGTCCGCTAATGAGCAGTTATTCGAGGAACATGCGCCTTATTACAACCAGGCCCTCAAGCGGATTGGCTTCCGGGAGGAAATATCCTATTGTCCAGCTTCCATTAGCGGAACCAGCAAGTGACACCGCCGCTCACGCAATATAACATGGTTCAATCCTCCCGACAACGCCGAGGTGACAACTCCTATTGGGAAAATCTTCTTTAGGCACATCGAAAAACACTTCCCACTACAACACCGCTACCACAACATAATCAACAAAAATACCATCAAACTCTCCTACATCACCACACCAAACTTTGCACAAAACATCGTCTCCTCTAACAACAAAAACCTCAACCCCTATGGAAGAAATAACCTAAATAGCAGTGGAGAGCCGACCAGGAGGTGCAACTGTCCTGATGGATCCATTTTCCCCCTCGACAACAGATGCAGAGATCGTAATGTGATCTACCATTGCAACGTGAGGACGGACACCTCCAACAAAGCTTATATAGGATTAACCGCATGTGACTTCAAGACCCGGCTATACCAACACAGACATACTTTCTGAAACCCGGCCCGGCGTCACGCCACCACACTTTCGGGCCACATCTGGGACCTCAAAGATAACAATATTACCTATGATCTCACTTGGAGCTTACTGTCCAGAGCCAACTCTTACACGGGAGGACGCCGTCCGTGCAATTTATGCTCGGAGGAAACTTTACAAATGCTGTTTTCGACGGACCAACTCCTAAACAAGAAAGACGAACTGGTAACTGCATGCAAACACTGATTGCGTAGGACTTACCTCGCCCTCAAACCCCATAATCACCCGGGGGGGGGGGGGGGGTAGACAAGGGCTGTAACACCCCACTTGCCGACTTTGTAATGGGTAACCCCTGCTTGCAAAGGTAGACGTAAGATCTTTTATATCTTTTTATCGTTTCCTCTATATTTCCTTCTTCCCCCCATCCATTCCTAGTCCTTCCACCCCAGTCCTCCTTCTTTGTCGTCGTCCTTTTCACTTTCTCGCCCACCCGAGGCAGCTCCTCGGTCCTTTGTAGCCTCAGTACCCCCACCCCCATCCCCTATTCTATGATAGAATTGGCCGACTCCGCTTTTTATAGCAGATGTGATAGACCCCAGATATTGCTTTCTTATCCGATGGCTGCCCCATTTCCGTGCTCTCTACATTTCTTAGTGGTATCTCTGCTTTAATTTCTCGTATATCAGTATTTATTTTTTTTTGGGGGGGGGGGATTCTGAATTAATTTTCCGTATCAAATTTTTCATATACTTCGTACGAGCATTTATGTAGTTTGCACTAGAATTTTTGTATCGTAGCGGCACCCTTAGAGATAGTATTAGTATTCATTTTCGGGATTCTGAATTATTATTTCGTATTAGTTTATTTTTTGCACTGGGTGGTTGCTGGCCTTGTGCCTAGGGTAGAAACAATTATTTTGTATTAGTTTCGGGACTCTGAATTATTATTTCGTGGTAGTTTCTTTAGTATTTTGGCTCCCCACTTGTTGACCTGTCACCGTAAGATATACACGGTTGATTACTACTAATTCTTAAAATGGTCTCACTACAATTCCGTCCCACCTAGTAAACTTTTCTATAGTTTAGCAGTACCATTGAGAAACTTGATGATTGTGGTTAGGGAATAGTAACCAGAAATTGTTTTTTTATATTTTTAACATTCTTGGTATTCTTCTATATATTTACTCCATATTGATTTACTTATTGTTTCGACTTCCTCCCCCTCCCTAGTATACTTACTTGACCTCCTGCCCTGCTGTAGTTGGCACTATCAACGCACGACTGGGTTTCATCCACTCCCTCTCCCTTTTTCTTCTACTGGCAGGTTCAGCTACCCCTTCCCTCCACAAATTACCATGATAGAATTATGTGTCTCAACAACAAACTTTTGACCAATCCTTGTGACAATCACTTTTACCATATATGGAATTACCCCCTGAGAAGCTCGGCTATTCATATACCAGGATAAAAAGTTTCATTTAGTCCAGAATTAGCCGTGGAAACGGCTTGAGCTCAGCCGTCGGGGTCCTACTCGTTCCTATATATATATATATATATATATATATATATATATATATATATATATATATATATATATATATATATATATATAATATATATATATATATATATATATATATATATATATATATATATATATATATATATATATATATATATATATATAGAGAGAGAGAGAGAGAGAGAGAGAGAGAGAGAGATGAGATTCTACAGGACTAGAACTGTTTCATTCGTTAGAAATCATCAGGAATCTGGCTTTCCAAAAATAAATGTAGTGTGTGTATGTGAATGTGTCTGTTGACACCTGGAATATAGCTTAAGAGAAATATGACAATAATGATAGACACCCAATATTTTGAACTGGTTTATAGAATTCTCTTTGCCTTTGTCACTGTAAGTAGAGCTTTAAAGAATTAGCTTTTAAAGAATTTACCTTTTCTTTAAATCCATCAACCATGACAGACCCACAACCACCTTATAGACACCTGAAATATAGGCATTGTTAGCTTAAGAGAAACTTAAAAATAAGGAGTGGCACCCCATTCTGAACCTGTTTATAGAATCCTTTCTGCCTTTGTCACTCTAAATATAAACTATAGACTTAAAGAATTAGCTTTTAATGAATTCCCTTTTCTTTCAACCAATTACCTCCACCCATCCCACTCCCCACCCTCTCCTTCCACCTGAAAAGATATAAATACCACTACATTTATTTTTGGAAAGCCAGATTCCTGATGATTTCTAAAGAATGAAACAGTTCTAGTCCTGTAGAATCTCATCTATATTAAAACTTTTATACTGTGCTATGTATTGAGTACCTTACTTACTGTGGTTACCTCCGATTCAACTCGGAATAACTTACCTATATATATATATATATATATATATATATATATATATATATATATTATATATATATATATATATATATATATATATATATATATATATATATATATATATATATATATATATATTTATATATATATATATATATATAAGAGAGTATTGAAGTTTGCTTGAAGCATTGTGGAACAATAAGTAAATATCTTTAAGTTGTTTGGAAGCCTCGACAATGCAAATGGGTAAATCTCCGGATAACAAGGTCCGGCGGTGGAGAGAGAGATGTAAGTGGGTGTACGTTGAGATGCGTGGTGTGTATAAGATGTGTGAGATGTGTAGAATGAAGGGAAGAGTATAAAGGATAAAAATAAAAATAACAACACAAGAGAGAGTTACCCTGGGAGAGATTTAATAGTCCCTATATATTTCGGATTCACATCCATCAACTGGGGTTTTTTCCGGGGTGGGGGAAAAGGTTGTCTGTCGGACAAGTCCGGAGCGCGTCTTTCGCTGTTTGTTGTTTTGAATATTTATATATATATATATATATATATATATATATATATATATATATATATATATATGGGGGGGGGGGGGACTGTATCTGTGTGTATACATATATATTTGTTTAGAAAGCTTTTTGATATGAAATCGAGTGTCGAAACAAATATTGTTATACTTTGGGATAAAATGGCGTAGACTTTACAACACAATGGGAGGAAACATATTAATACTACTGATGATGTCGCAGATGTGTGACGAAAGAATTTTGACTATATATATTTATATCTGTATATTTAACCGCTGGTCAATCAATGATAAATATTGATTGCCAAATAAATTAACTATGGAGATATAAAAAATACAGAAGCGAAAACCAACCCAAACCAAACAATGAGTGTGTTCTGTTATTATTTGTGGCAATATTATAACAATATGACCCTCCCTAAATATAACAACATGTGTAAATATGTATATACATGTGTGCATGTGTATATTATGTATATATGTATATATGTATATACATGTATGCATGTGTATGTATATGTGCGGGGACATAGAAATAATCGGGCTGGATACCCGATCGTGCGTTTAAACCACCGGGAGTGAAGGACCCCTAGACTTCTCGGAAAAGGCAACTCAGGAAACTGGGATAACCCCGACATAATATCAGTGGCTCATTAGTTACCGATGATGTTGATCTTTTCTTCTTTTCGGGTTATAGCTACTGTTGCTCAGAGAGTGGGATTGGCTCAGTGTACAGTCTTTCCTCACTATAAAAACATCTTCACGCACAGGCATTGCACGATAGCATTAATCAATAATTATCATTAATGTTATATCGTGCAATGGCCATACTCGATAACGTGAGGGCTGCCATTATGTATATATATATATATATATATATATATATATATAGTGGCGGAACACTGGAAGGTAATATCCGTAGTGGTAGAGCACTCAGTCCAAGGGACGAGTTAGGTAGAAGTGGTTACACAACAGTTAGAGTTCACCATACCGAGAACAATTGTTTCACTTTCGCGGATCTCAGATCGGGATGTGTATGGTTATAGGAACAGGAAGGACAACCGTACGAACGCGCATGCGCAGAAACTCGGTCACTTCACACGGGCAATACTAGACTGCGTACGGGAGGTGTAAGGGAGATAACTGCGAAAATCCGGAAAGTTTTTAGGTTGAAAATAAAATTAAAAAAAATAAAAATAAAATTACAAAAAATCAGTCCGGAGCCTTTTAGTTATGCAATAGATGTTTGGTGACGTGTGGACAACGTGTGAAAAATTAACTTCTCGTGTTTAGGCAATCACTATTGCGTAATCTCTTTAGGATAGTTATTCGTTCGTCAATACATAAGCCACACGTCGGATTTCCCCTTGCGTATGGCTTGGACTTAGTGATGGCTTTCCATTGAATGGAGTACACTATACTTGAGTCCTTGAGAGACCTTACGTGACTCGCGAGTTTCGTGGATGAACGTCTGTCCGGGTATCTGAAGGTAGACTGGTGGTTCAGGAAACGCTCCTTGAAACGGCCCTCCGCCATGCCCACATAGAATTTGACCTCCTGTGGTTCGTTTGGTCGGTTGGAAGTGACCACAGCTTCATAGATTACAGCTGGTGTGTTGCATTGCTGTTGAAGGGGGCAAGCTTCAGGCTTACGGCAAGAGCACCCTTAACGCTATTACTTCTAAATATAAGAAAGCTAACCCTATGGCCTACCACGACATTAATACAGAAGCCAAGGAACTCGCCACCGATCTTAAGGTAGATAAGAAGCTACAATCTCTAGCTAAGTGGGAGCCGTTCCTCAACCTGAAACCCCACATGTAGACTAATAAACCCGGCATGCACAGATATGGGACTAGTCAGTAAGGCCATACTTAGAAACATAGTTAAGACCATTAGGACCAAGTCCAACCTGCCCTAGTGGGAGAACAGCGACTCCGTAATTAAGTGATTTAGCTCCTTAAAATCCCCAAAAGCGAAGTTCACACAGTTTGACATTGTCGATTTTTACCCGTCGATCTCAGAGACCCTGTTAAACAAAGCGTTAGACTTCACTACCACTTATACCACCGTCGATGGTTTAGACAGGGAAATCATCGCTCACTGCCGGAAAACCCTCCTCTTCAACGACGGAGTAGCCTGGGCAAAGAAGTCTACATCTTCCGACCTGTTCGACGTCTCCATGGGATCGTTTGACAGTGCTGACGTATGTGACTTGGTTGGCCTTTTTATCTTAGACATATTACGTGTTAGATTCCCGGACTTCCACACGGCAATGTACCGTGACGATGGACTGACTTTATCGAGCCATAAAAGTAGTCACGACCTCGCCCGGTTTAAAAAAGACTTAGCTTCTACCTTCAATGAGTTAGGCCTTAGGAAAACAGTAGCCACCAACCTCTCTAGCGTAGATTTCTTAGACATTAATTTAGACCTTCGCACACACACTCACAGACCCTTCCATAAGCTAAACGAGAAACTTAATTACATTCACAAGGACTCATGCCACCCTCCCACTGTTTTTAGAAACTTCGTTAAGAATATCAGTACTGGAATCTCAAACCACTCCTCTAATAAGGCTATATTTGATAGGGCGGCACCCTACTATAACACGGCGTTGGCTAACAGCGGCTTCTCACAACCCATCACTTAGTCTCCCACTAGCAACAACACCATTAAGAAAAGTAAGCGCATCAATAGACAAACTATCTGGTTCTCTCCTCCCACTCACGCAACGTTAAAACGAATGTAGGAAAAATGTCTAGCCCTCTTAGATAGACACTTCCGCATAGGTCATAAATACCGCTCCATCTTTAACCGACACAAAGTTAAACTAGGATACTCCTGTTAGAGAAGTAAGATACTCCTGTTAGAGAAAAATAGAAAGGAGAGTGTGCTGGTAGATAAGTTAGACGAGACTATTTGTAGTGGCATTGCAACTGACGTGCTAGCGGCGAGAATGGCATTAGACCAATGCAACACGAAGGTTGCATTGTCAGAGCTAAGGCGCGTGCGCTGAGAAACGAGGGAACCAAAGCTGTTCGATGGGCCTCCTGTGGTTCGTTTGGTCGGTTGGAAGTGACGACAGCTTCATAGATTACAGTTACTCTAATCTCTCTTTTGAGAGCCCTCACCATCTGTTGTTGATGATCCCCCCTGTCAACTTTTGCTTAACTAAATTGTTGAATCGGTCCCTGTAAGCCTTACGTGCCGGAAATGACATGTTCAGCTTCCAGTAACCCGGTCCTAACCTACGCGTTTTATCTAGGTCGACCGAACAGATCACAAATTTGTCATCTGAATAGGCGACCGTTTTAAAAAGTGGGCAGCCTACACTATTTCTATCTATTTTCCTAATGAAGATCCTGTCTATATACGATCTAGATGACCCCATTCGGTTGGTCCATGTCCAGGCTGGCACATTGGGAAATCTAGTCGATACCTGTCAGACAGTTGGAACTGGCTGAGTAGGTGCTTGAGGCTTTTGCACCCCACGCTCCTATTGGCTACTCCCACACAATCCCAGCGTGCGTCTGAGATGCCATTCCAGTCCCCCGCTAACAGCAAAGGGCAAGACGTACCCAGAAAGTCCAGTCGTCTGGCCCTGTAGGGGCGTAGACGGCCAGCAGTCTAAAAGTACCACTTTCGCTACTGCTCACATCCAAGACCACCAACTTACCGTCCGGGTCCCGGAAGATCGACTTTACCTCGAGATCCAGTCCTTTCCGAAACAGCACTGCCCCACCACCATTTCCAGCGACCTGAGGTCGTTGAGCAGGCGACCCTGCTTCCATAGTGACTCCAGGCCGCGAACATTTAAACTTCCTACTCTTAATATGGCCATATTGGCAAGCTAAAAGAGAGAGGGAAGGTTTACTTACCTCCCGGGGTCTTGTGAAGGTCGGGTAGTTCGACCTCCATGGTTTGGTGGGGTTTCTTTTAGGAACCCCTTTAAAAGTCTCGATGTGGGTTTCACATTCGGAGTTCCCACGTCTTGAGGAAAGCTCTCTCGAATTTCTTTGAAGGAATCGAGTGACATTCGGACCAGAAGTAAACCTTCTGTCATGCAAAATGTGCTCATTTCAAAAATCTCCCCCTCTGTTTGAATGTCCTCGCTTCGTGCTAAGAGGGCCATCAGTTTATCGTTGGCCCTTCTGGCAAGCACGAAGTTTTTAACATTTTGTTGCTGTGGTTTTATTTGTTTTCGTTTTGGTGACTGTGGTGGGGATGGTTTTGGTGGTGTTGTTTCGGGTATGTCTGTGTTAGTTGTAGGTGTGGTGTCTGCAATTTCAGGTATTTGTGTGTTTATTTGTACTTGTGTTTGTTTGGGTTGTTAGCGTTTCGGGGATTGTGGGGGTGGTGTCGATGTTGCTCTTGGTGCTGATGTTATTGGGGAAGTGTTTGCGTTAGTGGTGTCTGTATTTTTTGTTGTGTATGTGTTAGTGTTTTGTTGGTGGTTTTTTTTTTGTGAGTTTTCTCTGTTTTTGCACTTTTGGGTTTTCCTTCATCTTCGCTGCTGGAAGACAAAGGGTCTGTGGCTGTGAGTGTCTCTGTGTCTGTGTGTGCGTTTATTGTTTTGTCTATGTGTATATTGGGGGTGGGGGTGGGAGCTTTCCTCGTTTTCCCCTTGGATTGGTTTCGGTGATGGTGTTGGTCCGGCTGTTTTTGATGTTGGTGTCCGTGTCTTTGTTGGTGTTGTTTTTGGTAGTGGAGGTGCAGCTTTCCGTGCTGACACTGGCGTTGGCAACAAAAGAGGTTTGCGACCCCCTGCACTTTTGCGCTGAGGGCAGAAGGCTTGCAGATGCGTTGCTTCCCCGCAGACGAAGCAGTGTGGTTTTCTTCCCTCAGTGATTAGATGGATTGTTGTCCCGTCCTGCAGGCGGGAAAAATCCGGGATGTTGTTCATGTCCTCCGGTTTCATTTGGAGAAGAATCTCCAAATCCATTCCGGACCAGTCTTCTCTCTCTGTCCTTTTGATATCCAGGAGGGTAGTGTCTGTCCCCTCCTCGATTACGCATCTCAGCAGCCACCATATGTTCATTCCTGGTGGGATGCTGGGAATGCGGACCTTTACTGTCCTTTTACCCATGTAGGACGGGTGCATGATAATGCGTTCCGTTCTGCAAGGGGTCACCGAGTGCTTAATAGCAAGGGCCTCGGTTTTGAACAGTACCGAGATGGTACCGAACTGTTTGGCTCTTGCTTTATACTCTATGTCACTTCCGATGCACTCCAAAGCAGCCTCGACCTCTGCTTGGCTGGCAAGTCCCACTTTTCGTGTCTGCACCGAAATGCATCGAAAGTACACCGTCCTCCTTTGCATGGCCCCTAATGCCGCGTCCGGGATGGTCAGGTTTGTCCAGGACTTCTCCCGTTTAATTAGCCTCCACGCCTGGGCCAACTGTTCGTCTTTTTCGCTAATATCAATATCCAATAAGCGCTTTGTTTTTGATGCTGCTCCAGCAAATGTGGCGCCTCTGATGCTCTTGTTGTTGGTGTTGTTCTTGCTGTTGTTATTGGTGTTGTTGTTGTTTTGTTTGTTGTTGCTGTTGCCACCGCCATCCGTGTTTCCATTGAAGCTGTCGGTGTTATTGTCGTTGTTGCTCTGAGTTGTTGTTGTTGTGGTGGTGGTGATGGCGGTGGTGGCGGTGGCGGTGGTGATGTCGTTTTCAGATGATACTGCTGCTAACACAGAAGGTTGTGATGGTAGCTTTTGAGTTTTGCCTTCACATTCAGTAGAGTGGACGACAGGCATGTCTATAGCCGTCGTAGTTGTGGTGAAATCTACAGTGGCTGCCTTTAAACTTTTGACCTGAACGTTGTTTACCGTTTCAAGGTCGAAAATGTTCATATTTTTGTGGGGTGGGGATTTATTTTCGAAGTTTTTAAAAGTAAATCTGAATATTTGGGCTTAAAGCCCGAATATTGAGAGGTATCACTCCCCTGAAACAAAGATGTGTACCTTATGTTTCGTTAACGACAAGAAAATACAAAAAATGATACTTTAAAACAGCTTAAAGTTACGAACCTTTTCCCCCGCAGATTTGAACTGTCTTCACACATGTGCGTCCTAATAATGTCCGTTTACAATTGTTTCGCTACTCCATATAATGTTTCTGGATCAAATGATTATAGATCATTATTGATCTGGTTCAGTTGAAGATAATTAGCATAGGTACAATTAGAGCAGCTCATCGGAACTTCAAAAGGAATATAAATTAAAATAAAGAAAGAATGTTAGATGAATGTAATGTTCCATATATTGGTATTTCACTATGGTGTCCTGGGTATATCTATTGTCTGCCATAGTCGAGCAGTATTCTTCTGTCGAGCTGCATTGTGTGAGATCTGCCTATGGGTAACAAGATGGCCGCCAATGGACATATTTACTTTACTAATTAGAGGGTGGTTTCAGGGGAAGTAACTCCTCGAGAAATTAGAAATTGTGGGTAGTTTATAGTTAAGAAGTGCTAATTTTTTAATTTAGAGACAATGTAAGGGAGGTAACTTATAATTATCTAAGTTAGCTATAACTATTTAACTATTTAACTATTTATTAGCTATAAGTAAAAATGGGACTAGATGACTATGTTGGGTCAAATATTCTGTTGGCGAAGGAATTAGCCCTTCAATGTTGACAGCTAATAGTTACCTCCGTTCTATCGTTAATCGGTAGAGGTCGTGATAGAGTTATGTAATATGCTTCGGTAAGACAGAGGTCACAAGAGTTTCTTCGTCCATTGAACGGTTGGGCCCTAGCCAAGATATCCCATGTTAGTGAGTGTTCAATATTGGTTAATTTAAGGTTTTTGATGAGCCTAGCTAGAGATGTCGAACATCTGTTGTTAGGGTCTCGGAAGGAAAAAGAGTGCGCGTTATAGCGTACCTTAAAAGGGTTAGAGGTAGACCCGATATAGGAGCTGGTATTCGAAGCAGTTTTAACCGGTTACCTATAGACTATGTTGGGTGTCAGGCAATGTCCATTTAGTGGACATGCATTAGGGTAATGGCATATTGCACATTGAGCACTGCCTTTATGCTTTGGCTTCTAACTAATTCACCAATCTCTCTTCTCCTCTCCAATCTCCATCGCTCTCTTTAAGATTGGTTACTCTTGAACTCTTTTACTCTTTTACTCTTTTACCTGTTTCAGCCATCCGGCTGAGGCCATGCTGGGGCACCGCCCTTGTATATATATATAAATATATATATATATATATATATAAATATATATATATATATATATATATATATATATATATATATATATATATATATATATATATTCTGAATTTCTTTAGCAAGATTCTTTATCTGAAATCTTGTGTTGAAACCGATATTGTTATACTTTGGGAGGGTCATGTTGCTAATAAGAAACACACGCACCAGTTGCTTTCACTTCAATTTATTATAAAAAATTTATAATAAATTTATAAATTTATAAATTTCTGGTTGGTTGGTTGGTTCCACAACCAGATAGTTGTTTATATATTGTCATAGTTCTTTCGTCAGACACTCTGTGACCTCTTCAGTGACTGGGGATTCCTTTCTTTCTTTCTGTGCCTCTCCTTTGTTCTGTTCTACGCCATTTTGTTTCTGTGTATGTGTTGTGTGCTCAGTCTGCGCATGCGCCACATCCGGGTGTCTGTGTGCGTTTATGTTCATTTATTTATTTGTTTATTTACATGTTACTGGTTGGTTGTTTGTTCTATGTGTGTGTGTGTTTTCATTTTGTCCTTAATTGTAAGTTGTGATGTTGCTGTTCCACTCATATTTTCTATTTAATTTTGGTTGTAATTCTTTTATGTTTATTGCCTCTGTAATTTGTCTAAACATTGCGTCTTTTCTGTGTGTAGATTCTATTTTTATTTCTATGTTCTCTAATTTACCCTTGTGTTCTATTTTAGCATGTTGGTAGAGTACAGATGATTCCTTACTATCTTGAAGGTCTCGCCAGTGTTCATTTATCCGTTCCCCTTCACTACGAGCTGTCTCACCTATGTACACTATATTTTTGTCTCTACATTGTCCTTCAGTACATCTTATGCTATACACTACATTTCTAGTTTTACAGTTAATATGGGGGCTTATTTTACAGGTTATACATTTCTTATCTATACATGAGGGTCTTTGAAAAGGGTATGCCTTGCTAATATGTGTTTTTACGGAGGTACCTGGTCTTTCTACTATCTTAATATTGAGTTTATGTTTATTTAGGGCCCTTCTAAATTTGTAAGCTAATTCACCTCTAGGGATTGTATCGATGAACATTACACTCTGGTATTTATTGCTATCATACCATGAGTTTATTCTATTAGCCTTGTTCCTAGTTCTTTCTATTCTATTACAAAATTTGCTCCTATACAAGGGGCAGGTCCCATTTTTCCCCATTTGGTTCTGGCTCCTCTATACACTCTAATTTTATCTCTCTGATTGTAGCCAGAGAACTGCATACGGTGGATGAAGTGTTGTATGTGTCTCTCTAGTTCTTCGGGGTTGCACATGCGGGACACGTTTCTCATCACCCGTACCAAATCCGCAATCAGTATGTTGATTTTGGTATGGTCACAAACGGCCGAGTTTCGGTGGATCAGATGTTTGGAAGTCATGGGTTTGGCATAATGGGAATGGAGGATTTGTTTTTTGTTGTTAATGGTATCTAACCAGAGCTCTGTGTCTAGTACAGGTAATCGATGGTTGGGGTGTTTACTTGGGTAGTCTATAGTAACTGTAGTGCTCTGGTGAATGGAGTTAGCTATTTGCTGGATGCTTTCCATTGTGTTTTTCTCTAGTTCCTGACTGTTCTCTAGTGGGGGTGTCTTAACTACGATGATTATATCATCAACGTAGCGGGAGTACATTATCAGGGTTAAGGGGTCTTCTAATTGTTCTCTAAGTTTAAGTTTAAGTCTACTGTGCCACCATACCATGAATAAGTTAGCTATGTCGCCTGCAATGTTAACACCAATGGCTGCTCCTTCCTCTTTGGCATATGTTTTTCCATTAAATTTGAACATATGTTCCTTAAGGGTTAGTTTTATGCTGGCCCCTACCGCATGTGCAATCATTTTCTTCAGTTCATCGTGGTTTTCGGGTGTCCGTATGGCTCTGGTCCACCCGTTTCATCTATCTGTGTGGGTTTTCTTGGCCATTGAGGTAATGGTAGGTGGTCTGCCTCTTGCTGGTCTTG
>OZ024741.1:31435215-31485215 GCA_964016885.1 Eledone cirrhosa
TGCCAATAAAATAATTGTTTCTACTTTTGGCACAAGGCCAGCAATTATCCAGTGCATTACTGGTACTTTATTTTATCGACCCCGTAAGGATGAAAGGCAAAGTTAACCTCGGCGGGATTTGAACTCAAACCATAAAGGGGCGTAACTCTTTGCTGCAAAGCATAGCGTCAGACCCTCTACCGATACTGCCAATCCACCGATTAAATAATGACATATATATATATGACCACATAAAAACGATGTATAGAAACATTTGAAATATATGAAGTTAAGAATAAACAGAATATAATAGTACGAAAGGGGAGATAGAAAAAAATAAAGGAAGGTAGGAAGATAAAATAAATGTCAAAAAAAAAAAAAAGGGTGAGAAAAGAAAGAAAGAAAAAAAGAAGGAATGAAAGAGTGTGACTGAACATAAGTGAAGAATGAAATAATGTGGCTGAAAGAAAGTGAAGAACTATAGAATGGAGACAGACGGAAAAACCGGATCTGTACAGAGAAAGAATGGCGAGAAAAGAGAAACTGAATGAAAAATATAAATTGAATAAAATTATGATAAAAGAAAAAAAGCAAAGAACGTGAGAAAGAATAAAAGAAAGAAAGAAAATGTAAGAAAACAAAGAAGAAAGGAAAGAAAGGAACAAAAAATGAAAGAAAAATGTGTGTGAAAAGTAAGAGAATAAAAAATGGATGAAAACAAACTGTAGAGAAGGAAAGGAAGAGAGAAGGAATGAAAGTAAAAAATGAGAATATAGATTGAAAGAAAAATATGTTTGTAAAGGAAAGAAAAAGTGAACTTGGATATAGACATAAATATATGTCTCATTTGTCCGACATCTTTGTTTGGCTTTCTGGCTGAAGTGTAAGAGATCAGATGATCTCGACTCTTTAGTAGTGGACTGCAAAACTTTAATTATTGTTTGAATCCCAAATGGTATTAGATACAACCTTCATCTGTCGAAGGTCTACAGACTATTAGTTAGTGTTTTAGTCTAACCATCGTGGAATGTGTCTTTGAAGAAGGTACTTCATTTCAGGCCATTCTAGTCTAAACATGGAAATGAATATCAGCAGCAACTGATAGTTTTAATCTTCCTATATATATAAAGTACCGATTGTATTGTTATTTCTGTTTACCTTTTACACACACACACACACACACACACACACACACACACACACACACACACACACACACACATATATATATAGGAAAAGAGTCACGACCCGTCGGGGTCCTGACTCTTTTCCTATTATACTTTACTACCCTAAGTATCGAGTACTCTGGTGCGTTATGGTCCACTTGGTTTCTTACCCCAGCTTCTTTTATATATATATATATATATATATATATATATATATATATATATATACTTACCATCCGACAAAGGTAAAGAGTTTTGCGTCATCTCTCAAGCCACATACAACAACCTAGCCTTTGAACACCTAAGCGACAATGAATTATATACAGAGATCCCGGACATGACTGCAGCCCAGATCGAAAAAAAAAACCCAACTCCATCTGGTTCGATATCTGTAGGAGAAGACAACTCCCAAATAAAGTTAAGCTCAACTACACCACTAGAAATAGCAGACTGCCCACTTTCTACCACCTCATCAAGACCCACAAGAATAGTACTAAGACGCAAATAAGACCCATCGTCTCTAGCATAGAAGGACCACTATATAAAATTTCCTGGCTCCTCTTCCAGGTCCTCAAGCCTCTACTCTCCACCTTTCCCGGGCATGTCAGTAGCTCCGACGAAGTTATACGTAGACTACACCAACTCCAGCCAGAACAATTTAAACTAAATAGATACGCCTTTAGCCTCGACGTTGTCTCCCTCTACACTAGAGTCCCCGCTCATCCAGCTGTCGATTTATTGACGGACTGCGTGGTCGCAGAGGACATCCACTGCTACGGCCTCCATCCGACGGACATACACCAGCTTTTGTCCTTCACAGTAGACAACACGTACTTCACCTTCCACCACCACAAATACAGACAGACAACAGGATTACCCATGGGATCCAGCCTATCTGGCCTGCAGGCCATCACCTATATGAACCAGCTAGAATGCCGAGCCCTCAACACCTGCCATTCCCATACCTTCTTCACCCGATATGTAGATGACATACTCATCCTTACATCATCCCGTGAGGAGGCAGATAAAATATACACAACATTCTCCAGCATGGACGCCAGTATAAAGTTCAGCATGGAACACCCCGATGACCGCGGATCCCTATCCCTACTGGACTTCCAACTCGGGGTAACAGAGGAAGGCAACATCCACACCTGCTTCTATAAAAAAGCTGCCAGCAGGGACCTGTTCGTACATTTCAGATCGGCCCTCCCAGCCGGCGCTAAGTTCGGATACATTAGGAACGAACTAACACGTATCCAGAACAAATGCAGCGACGCTAGAGACCGAGACACACACACCACACATTTCCTGGAAGTACTCAAACTGAACGGATACACGACATCTACCACAAACCGTGCCAGAAAGAACAGAGGACACCACACCCGAGGCACTAACACTTGCTTCCTGAAGCTCCCACACTTCAGTGACGAAAGAACAACAGCCATCCGCAGAGCTATCAGACGAGAGGGACTAGATATCCAACTGGCCCACTCAGGTCCTTCTCTACGCGGACAGCTAACCAAAAGACACTCCACCAGACATGACAACTGCTGCAGGCTAGCCAACTGCCCCATCAACGACACAGACCTATGCCACCAGGCTTACGTCGTATACAGACTAGAGTGTGACAAATGCAGCAACTTCTACTTAGCTAGCACCACCAGACCACTCCACATAAGAATAAAAGAACACCTCAATACTAACGCTTCCTCATTTAAGAAACACCTAGTTAAATGCAAAAACACCGACAAAACCATAACAGTTAAGATAGAAACTAAGGAAAGAAACCTCGGCATTCTTTGAATTAAGGAAGCACTAATTATAGACAAAACACAACCACCAATCAATAATAGACTAGAACTCAACAACCAATTTATAACTTGATAGAGCTTCTAGCCCAATATTTACACCCCCCCCCCACACACACACACGCACACACACACGCACACACACACACACGCTTACACCTCCACTTATTCTCTCTCACACATACACACACAAAGACCAGTTCTAACACGAGATACCATCTATCCCCTACATTTACGTATAGACATATCTTCACACACTCACACACACACACTCACATACTTACACCTTCATGTATTCTCCCACACACTTAAACAGGCATGTACAAACAAAAAAAAAACATTTTAAAGGGAGACTACTCTTTATCCACTTAATCTTAACTCTTTGACATTAGAGATAGAACAGATACTCTATACCATTTCCTGTCAGCATGACTTGGCAAGCTATTTAGAACACTGGTTTAACAGCTTTACTTCCCTCCGAAGAAGAGATATTATCTCGAAAATTAAGGACATTTAAATAAATCTAAGGTAAAAGTCTAATTGTCAACAATATCTTTTGCATTTGCATTCGTTATTCTATGTCCATACCTGCATTGTTTTGGCTTTATTATACATATACAAATGTTTATATATATATATATATATATATATATATATATATATAATATTAAAGATACTATTAATAGTTATGTATATTTTAAACTATAAACAACTATAAACAGGGAAAGTCAGTAATTTATTACTAGTAAGATAAATAGCTCAATGTAAAAACATCAATTGTTTTACAGAGCAGTAATATTGAATTCACAAGAATCAAAGCTATGTTCAAAACATTTATTCGCTGACAATTGTTTCTTCCAAACCTAGGCTTGGAGCCTTCGGAGCACTTTTAATGTTTATACATATAATTGACCTCCTACTCAACGTAAGAGACATACAGATACATATATATATATTGATGTGCAGTGTGGAGTTGATGCGACATATATTATATTATACTATATTTGTACAGTAATTCAAATTAAGATTAAAATCAAAATTTAAAATTTAAAATTTAAAAACAAGATTAAAAGGCTAGGTTGGAATACACGCGACAGATAATACAGATAATACAAGAGAATAGTCTAATAATCAAATTAAATAGATAGTATATGCGTTAGTCATATATAGAGGGATGGAACAAGCAAATGTATCATGTATATATGAGTACTTTGTGGCAAGGTATTACATGAAATACAAGCACTTTAAACGGGTATGTTAGTGTATTATGGTGGTTGCAGTGCGAGGATATTTTCTGCATAGTTCAAATTTGTATGTGTGCAGAAAAAGAAAGTTATAGTTTTCACATCCATCACATAAGTTACGATGTATTTGTATTGAATGTTTGTTGTAGTAATGGATTGTAATGTATTGTAACTCAGTGTTATTTAATCCATATTTATAGATTAGGGTCTTTCGGCTGCGAGAATTTACAGCGGTTTATTATCCGGAAGTTAAGGGGAGCTAATGCGTAATGGGAGGTAACTAGCTCATTCTAATAATTAAATTCATTGCTCTAATAGACATTATATGGTGCCTCAATTGAGTCCCTTATATAAAAGGTTATATATTTATATTTAATTTTAAATACAGTCTACTCCCTCATAATGTATTAAAGGTTTCAATAGGAAGTTGTCTACCCATTATTATATAGTGCCATAATTGAATTTCCCATACAAAGTGGTATATCTTTATATCAATTTATATATATGTACATCAATATATATATATGTATCTGTATGTCTCTTACGTTGAGTAGGAGGTCAATTAAATATACAAACATTAAAAGTGCTCCGAAGACTCCAAGCCTAGGTTTGGAAGAAACAATTGTCAGCGAATAAATGTTTTGAACATAGCTTTGATTCTTGTGAATTCAATATATATATATATTTATTTATTTATTCATGTATATATATATATATTCTTTTATAACTCTATCAACTTAACAGCCTCTAATACGTATGCAGCTCAATGGAAGGACAAAATATATTAATGAATTAATCAAGTAACTATCCACTCGAAGAATAATTCATATATATCAAACTTAAGCCCAATTCTCATTGAGGTGAGGATACAAGTGAAATTGGCTTAACAGAAGTTAATTGTCACTTATATAATGCTCGATATAGGTTAAAATTGACATTTCTTTGTCGATTTGACTTGTACCAACCTCAAATGAGATTTTGGCTGAAGTTTAATAAATTATACAAGTGTAAAGAATGTGATCAAGGACAGATATACTGTAAAGATAGCTTATAAAATACAGCCTCAAAAGACGGAAAGAGAAGTTGCCATCGGCCGCTATGAGGAATTGAATCCTATATCTCCTAGATACCGACTAGACATTTTAACCATTAAACTAAGGTGCCATGACATAACTTTCCCTGTCATTTTAACTAGATAATTCCAGATGTAAACAGGCAGACTGACAGACAGACATCATCATGTAAACAATGAACAAAGCCGAATTTTCGGCTTTGAAGTGCTGGGAATGTATATATATATATATATATATATATATATATATATATATATATATATATATATATATATATATATATATACATATATATATATATATATATATATATATATATATATATATATATATATATATATATATAAACATATATATATATATATGTTTAGGGTGAAAGCAGCGAATCTTTGCTTAAACTTTAATCTGTTATTTTAATAAATATTTGCTCTAGGGTCCTTATATATTTGATATATATTTATCAAATCTTGAGTATGTGTTGGTTGTTTACCGACACCCAAGTATGCAGGCTGGAGCACTCAACGAAGTGCGCAGGTTGGTTTGTTTACTCCGGAGTAATGTAAAATAAGAAGTGTAAGTCAACAGGGTAAAATTAGTTTCGTTTATTCATATTCTCTGCTATATATATATATTTCAGTTATGACCTCATCAGGCTATGACATCATCAGGCAGTAAGAATTAAAAAAGAATTAAAAAAGAAAAATCAGGAAAACATGATGTAATGGATTTTACCTTGTTAATTCATTGATATGCCCAGCTACTGGGTGTGTTGCTAGTTACCTAAGGAACTGGAAGCATATCATATCATATATATATATATATATATATATATATATATATATATATATATATATATATATATATATATATATATATATAATCAATTCATTCATTCATCGAGCAAAACTGCTGAAGGATGGACACCATATATATACTTCCAGTTCCTTAGGTAACTAGCAACACACCCAGTAGCTGGGCATGTCAATGAATTAACAAGGTAAAATCCATTACAACATCATGTTTTCCTGATTTTTCTTTTTAAATTCTTACTCCCTGATGAGGTCATAGCTGTTGAATAATTGGCATAACTGAAATATATATAGCAGAGAATATGAATAAACTAACACACACACACACACACACATATATATATATATATATGTTTATATGTATATAAATATATGTATGTATATATATATATATAAACACACACACACACACACACACACACATATATATATATATATATATATATATATATATATATATATATATATATATATATATATTTATATATATATATATGTATATATATATATAAACACACACACACACACACACACACACACACACACATATATATATATATATATATATATATATATATATATATATATATATATATATATATATGTATATATATATATATATATATATATATGTTTATATTTATGTATATATGTGTTATATGTATCTTCTTAATTTGTCCTAGCTAACTTATGGTTGACTAAAGTTTAGGCTGAAACAGACTACTTTTTCTAGCAGCTCTGTTACTCGCCAACTCTCTACCCATTTACTTATATATATATATATATATATATATATATATATATATATATATATATATATATATATATACAGTGAGAGAGAGAGTGTGATTTGAGTGTTATATGGGAATAATACGTAAATAATATCAAGATAATAAAATCCCTCGTTCCACGTTTATCTTTTTTTCCTCTCACCTCTTTACAACCTAGTCTGCATTATAGCTGAATTTAAATATATAATCGCATATATATATATATATATATATATATATATATATATATTGTTATTTTAATAAATATATATATATATATATATATATATATATATATATATATATATATATACACATACATATACATATATGCATATGTACATATATACATACATATACATATATTCATATTTATATATCCATATAGTATGCATATATACTTAGATATATGTATTTATTTATTTAAATATCTATATATTTAAATATCTATATATTATATATACATAAATACATACATATATATATATATACAATTTTTGAATCCACAAATTATTCTAATCTCACAAATTTAAAATAAAATGTTCAATATTCTTCGTAACTCATATTAGTTTATATAAACAATCAAAGCATACGCAACTTATTAATATATATAGAGATATTTATATACATATAACCTATCCTAATCTAATAAGATGAAAATACTTACAACCATAATTCTTCATATAATTTTATAACTCATAATATAAGTAACAAAAATCTTTTCCCCCCAAATTAACGTTATCCTTTTCTCTTTCTCTTCCTGATCATTAATATTTAAATTTTCCATAGCGTCTAAAATAACGTTTTTTCAGCCCTTTAATATACACATCATTTGCATACTCATATTAATAATTTTTAATATCTGACTTTTCTTCTCTCTTCCCTTCACTTTCCAGGGATAACTTGAACCGTTAAGGTATATTATCCTTGGTCATGTCAAATATTTATAAAACATTTTGTATTTTATCTGATGATAGCGTACCAAAATTTTTGGTACCCTTGAAATGTATATAATACAATAAATATAGGTATATGTATATATATATATATATATATATATATATACACATATATATGTATTTATTTATTTAAATAAATATATATATATATTTATGTATATAATATATATTATTCAAATATATATATATATATATATATATATATATATATATATATTCAATGCATTTCATTGAAGGTTTTGTTGCTTTAAACCACTGCTGTGTGTTAATGGACACATACATTAACCACAAATTTCTAGGCTACAATTTGTTTTACAAGTTTCTTTCACATTAACAAGACCAATCAATCATACATTTATTAGAAAAAAAACAAAACATGTATTATACCTTTATTCTTTCCTCGTGGATGGGAACGACAGTATTAGTACATTCCTAAGAATTACATCTAAGTATCTCATCGGTTTGAAACGCCACAGTGCAAAGTATGCTTTTCAGTAAAATATAAATGGAAACACACATACATACGTACATATATGTATACATAAATACATACATACGTACGTATATACGTACATACTTACAAATGTACAAACATACATGCATATGCACATGCATGCATACGTACATATATACGTACATACTTACATATGTACAAAAATACATGCATATATACATATATACACACACATACATACGTAGATAAGTAAATGTATATATATACGTACATACATACAAACATACCTGTAAATACTTACATATGTACAAACATACATGCATATATACATACATACATATGTACATACGTAGAAACATATATGCATACATACATGCATACATACATACATACATACGTACATATGTACATATGTACACATGTACACACATGTATACATACATAGATACATTCATACACATACATACATACACATACATACACACATACATACATACATACATACATACATACATACATACATACATACAAAAGCCTGGCATGGAGTTCCGACAAGTTTATGACATCACACCTTGAGGGATATCTCTATGCAATACAGGAACAAGAACTCCCTACCAAATATCTGCTGCACAAAAGAGGAGGGCCAGCAGCTGACAATAAATGTAGGCTATGTAAAACAAAGATCGAGGATGTAAGCCACATTGTTGCCAGCTGCGAAAGAATGTCATCTCGCTACTACCTCCCCATGAGACACGATGGGATAGCTAGAACCATCTGGAACGCACTTCGGAAAACAAAATTAACAACAAACGAGGAAGAATATATTGAGACAGATGGCACTAAGGAATACTGGTGGAACCTGAAAATAAAAACTGCCACCAGATTAAAGCACAACCGGCCTGATATTGTAGTTTGGGACCACACATTGAAAACGTGTTCTGTTGTGGAGATCAGCTGCCCACTTGATGTAAACGTTGTCAGAAAAATACAGGAGAAGGAGGACATCTACGGACCATTGATGAGGAGTTTACAAATCCAGTATCCAAGATACACCTTTAGCTTCATACCCATCATTATTGGTGCTACGGGTTATATACCAACCCGCTTGGACCAAAGTATGACTGAACTTGGATTTGCGGACAAAAAGCGCAGCTCCCTAATTCATAGTCTACAAATGGCTGCGATAGCTGGCACCTTCAAAATTTGCAAAACATTCTTGCGATTCAAGGGATGACAATTTCTTTTCTTTTACAACCTTGCCACCAGGAAGGTGGCCGGTCAAAAAAATATACTCAAAATTAAGAGAAAGAGAAAACATACATACATACATACATACATACATACATACATTTATGTATGTATGTATGTGTAAAACATTTATATAAATATATTTTTTATATAAACAAATAAAATAATTGCAGACATTGATATAAACGAACAATTTTCTCGTCTCATCAATTTAGTTTAGCGCTTAATGCACCAGGCGTTGCTCATATGGTAATATGTAACGTATAAAACAGTTATTGTCCATTTATCTTAGATAAACCTCCGTAGATCAAATCCGAGTGATTCTTGGTGTACATTAATGAAAGCTGTGAATAATTGAATTACCTTTACTTTCATAATTTTTACAATAAAATTTATAATTTATTGTTAAAGGCAATTTATTAATTTATGCAATATACAAAATCTCTCAATGCCATGAAAGGACATTGAGATTCTATGTGTATAATTGAGCAGTATCTGATAAAAACAAAACTCATTATTAAAGGGAACAGAAAATAAAGGAGACAACAGAAAATTAAAAGGAGAAATGGAAAGAATCAATCTGCAAAAGAAAGGGAAATTAGGAGGGAGAGTTACTACACCTCAGTTTGGTTGGTACTTCAGCCGCGCCCTGCGGACATAACGGCGAACGTATATATATTTGTGTGGGTATTTGTGTGTGTTCGTGTGAGTTTACGTACATGTGTATATTGGGAGTGTCATTCGTCAACATACATTGGTGATAGTTTTAATCATAAGAAAGGAAGCTGAGAACATTTCTTGAATTATTTGTACTTCAAAATTCTCCACAGAGACTTGCAATCGATATTGCAGTGGACTTGTGATCGATCTTGCAGTGGACTTGTGATCGATGTTGCAGTGGAGTTGTGATCGATGTTGCAGTGGACTTGTGATCGATGTTGCAGTGGACTTGTGATCAATGATCGGATACCAGCAACAAATGGCGCTGTTGTTCACAAATAAAATAAATTAAAATATCCGAAACGCATATTTAAACACACACATGCACACATATTTATAAAATACATCGACAATGCTTCTAGACAATCCGAATTCTCGATGTATAACGATAAACATATCAAAATTCTATTCCTGGCTCCAAAAGCAACATACTAGTTGTAGCTATTCTATCCAGGCCTCATGAATTGTGCGTCAACACGTATTGCTTTAGACAGGATTATTTTTTAACTTAATGCTCTGATTCCAGAATCACCAAACTAATTGTAGCTGTATTGAGTTTATTGTTAAGTCTGTTGTTCCTATAAAGTCCAACACATGCAATGCCCGCTGGAGCGCATTACAAGAGCGAGGCAATACACAACTCCTAGTTCTTCACTATATTTTATTGAGGAGTCAAGGTGTTGCTGGTTGCCAAGGACTTTACGTAATCGTAGAAAACGCAAAATAACTGATAAAAGATCACCAGGAAATTCTTACTCATGGAGACCTAGATAAATTGATGAAAACATCGAAAAAAGAGAAAGAGGGAATTGAATTTCAGAACAGTATTTCACCAGGGCGAAATTTTGAAGCGTACGATCAAAGAATACGCCTATTTTGTGGAAGTTTACGTGTCGTAAATACCACAATTGAACTAGTGCCCCGGTAACGGTGGGGGTACAACGGCAAAAGAAACGGGAAACATTTTAAGACAATGTTTCTTACCAAGAAATCCGCAATTGAAGCTCTCATTCGAATCTCGAAAATTCTAAGCCATCAATGTCCATAAAGCTTGGCGTTATGCTTCATCCAAGACCTCGATGTACATAGGTATACTTTTATATAAAGGACATACGTGGTTTTTAATAACGTTGTTGATGAACTTATTAACAGCATGAGGTGGGGGCCTATATATATATATATACACAATATATTAACAAATGGAAACTATATTTATAAAACCATATTTATTTCATTATACATATTATGTATCTGCTTTCGTCAGATAAAATACAATATAGATCAGTTTTATAAACAAATATTGACATACCCTTAAAGAATGCGACTATTTCGGTTGGAAGCTCCCGGATAGTTGTGGGAGTTCCAACCGACATGGTCGCATTCTTTAAGGCTATGTCAATATTTGTTTATAAAACTGATCTAAATTATATTTTATCTGACGAAAGCGCACCATAATTCGCTTTGGTGTCCTTGAAATATGTATAATGAAGTAAATATGGTTTTATAAATATAGTTTCCATTTGTTAATATATTGTATTTTTACTCCAATAATTTGTTGAGTGCTTTATATCAGTTATAAAAATATTTGCTTGTTGTATCCCAACAAATTAAATATAACTTCTACATATATATATATATACACACATACACACACACACACACATATATATATATGCATATGTATATATATATATATATATATATATATATATATATATACATTATATATATATATATACACAAAACTCCCTCCCCCATTTCTACTAATAGAATTACTTTCCTACACACACACAAAATATATATTTTCTCCATCTTAACATACTCCCACACACACACACATAACACCCATATACACACACACACAACTCCCTCCCCCATTTCTACCAATAGAATCATCTTCCTATACACACACGCACACACACACACAAACACACAAATAAACATGCACATCTCTACTTTCTTTATTTCAATAGAAAATCTGAACTCTGACACCCCAGCGAACTAGCCATATTCACTGAACCAGAACAATTCTCCCATCCCATTTCTCTTGACCATTCTTTTGCTTGTCATAAAATTCTCTAAAAGGCTACAAAATAAATTCCCAAATACGTGCGCGGAATTTAATGAAATTGTTCACGTGACAACCATAATTTCATTTATAACCAATCAAATTACATTTTAAAAAAAAAAGCCTTCGTGAGCCCCTTTTTTTAAGTAAAAAGAAATTCAAACACTCATATATGAAAAAAACAACCTGAACCCCCCCCCCCCCCCCCCTTGTTTGAAGAACTTTGTAACGCGAACAGGTGCTGAATTTATTATACTTATTGACCAACCAATTAAATGACTTCTCTAAAAACCTGGCGTTTCGAGCCACTTTTTTCCATATAAAACAAGTAACATTCAAAGACCAACCAGATGTGAAAAAACCCACAGACCCTCCATCTGAACTCTACTTTTGAAAAGCAGAAAAACTGCGAAACCGGTAAAGGAACCAAATAAATATATATATTTTTTTGAAAATAAGACTCCAGTTGCATTTTCTATTTCATCTTTTTTTCTTTATACTTTCACTCGTGTAGGATACCTTGGTTATTTTTCATTTTGTAAAAAAAACCTCACTTTCTAATATATATATATATATAATGGAAAAATTTGAACAGGAACAAAACAGAGAGGCAGTACAACGAATGTTTATTAATTTCACGCTCTCTCTATATATATATAAGTATTTATACGTACATACATATATGTATACAGACGTACAGTTGTATGTATATATATACATACATGCACACATATATATATGTACGTATGGATTTACCGAACATTTATTATAATGCTCGGTTTGTTTGAAAACAAACATCCCGAATTAAGCTGCACAGTGTTTAGCAACCATCGTTGACCTTTTGTTCGGTAAATCCATACGTACATATATATATATGTGTGCATGTATGTATATATATACATACTACTGTATGTCTCTATACATATATGTATGTACGTATACATACTTATATTTAAGTAACAGCCGTACTAAGAGTGAGAAATGAAATTTCGTTTCATTTTTTCCATTTATCGTTTTCGGTGCGCCCGGCCGATTAACTCACTCGATATGCAAATGTGGCTGCTCAGCCGTTAATATGCATAAGGAAAGTATATACTCATCTGGCAGGAAGGTATACGGTGCTGACGATAGCTAATAAGCTTGAAACTAGTACATCGTTCCTTTGTCAGTATTGAACAAAAGGGCAACGATGGTTGGTAAACACTGTACGGCTTAATTCGGGATGTTTGTTTACAAACAAACCGAGCATTATAATAAATGTTCGGTAATTCCATACGTACATATATATATATATGTGTGCATGTATGTATATATATACATACTACTTTACGTCTGTATACATATATGTATGTACGTATACATACTTATATTTAAGTAACAGCCGTACTAAAAGTGAGAAATGAAATTTCGTTTCATTTTTTCCATTTATATATATATATATATATATATATATATATATATAACAATAGCAAATGCATCTCGATTGCATGGAGAACTGTGGAAATAATTATAGTGATTAAGCGATATATGTAACCTCAGCATCTATAATATATATATATATATGTATATACAAAGATTTGAATGGATACAGTTTAGTTGAAAGGAATTTATTGACACGTGTTTCTATAACAGTTACATAACCTGAAAACAGCTGCTATCTACAAAGTTTTAGTTATGCAGACATTCAATATTTCAATGTTATTATTTACTGTCATTTCATCAGAATAATATTACTGAGGACCTATTTGGTTTTTATAGAGAATATTAGGAGGGAGGGGTGAAGTTGTTAGAAGAATAGTTGAGGGAGTGGTTTTTTGATAGCAGTGAGAATTTTTGGTGGCAGTGAGTAATTAGATTCCCATCTGTTGTTTTGACATTTTTATAGAATATATTACTGGTTATTTTTCTAAATCTATAGAAGGATTAGAGATAGTAAAGATATGCGTGGTTGGTTTTGTGTTTGCACTTAATTAACATTCAGACTTATATGTATATATATATATATATATATGTATATATATATATATATATATATATATATATATATATATATATATATATATATATATATATATATTATAATATGATATGATATGATATAATATAATATATATATATATTCAGAATATGAAGACATTCACATAATCAAAATATATGTTTTATTATATATATTTCGAAGGTACTGTGCTGTTTTTTCAGTACGCCCTCGCCAGATAAAATACATGAATTGATGTATGACATACCTCAACTGTCTTGATGGTTCAATTCCAGTATTGATAGCTCAAGTACTGGAATTGAACTATCAATACTGGAATTGAACCACCAAGACAGTTGAGGTATGTCATACATCAATTCATGTATTTATCTGACGAGAACGTACTGAAAAAACAGCACAGTACCTTCGAAATATATATAATAAAACATATTTGGTTATGTGAATGTCTTCATTTATTATTATTCTGAATAATAATAACTCCAGAAAACTCTTTTTGTAGAGTGCTTTTAATCTATTGTAAAACTATATTCATTGAGTAATCAATGAATCATATTAATCTTTGGTTATATATATATATATATATATATATATATATATATATATATTTGTTTTGCATGGTTTATGTTGTGAAATCGTGCGTTGAAACAAATATTGTTATAAATAAAAATGGAATATACATGACAATACAACTGGAGGAAACATAATAGTACCGCTAATGATGTCTATAGGGATATAAAATATGCAGAAGTGAAAACCAGTCCAAACCAAACAGTTAGTGTGTTTTATTTTTATTTCTGGTAATATTATAACAATATGACCCTCCCCAAGTATAACAATATATATATATATATATATATATATATATATATATATATATATATATATATATATATATATATATATATATATATATATAGTGGTGGAACACTGGAAGGTAATATCCGTAGTGGTAGAGCACTCAGTCCAAGGGACGAGTTAGGTAGAAGTGGTTACACAACAGTTAGTTCACCATACCGAGAACAATTGTTTCACCTTCACGGATCTTCAGCTCGCGATGTGTATGGTTATAGGAACAGGAAGGACAACCGTACGAACGCGCATGCGCAGAAACTCGGTCACTTCACACAGGCAATACTAGACTGCGTGCGGGGGTTGTAAGGGAGATAACTGCGAAAATCCGGAAAGTTTTTTGGTTGAAAATAAAATAAAATTAAAAAATTAAAAATAAAATTTAAAAGAATCAGCCCGGAGCCTTGTAGTTATGCAATAGATGTTTGGTGACGTGTGGACAACGTGTAAAAAATTCACATCTCGTGTTTAGGCAATCAGTATTGCGTAATCTCTTTAGGATAGTTATTCGTTCGTCAATACATAAGCCACACGTCGGATTTCCCCTTGCGTATGGCTTGGACTTAGTGATGGCTTTCCATTGAATGGAGTAACCTATACGTGAGTCCTTGAGGGACCATATGTGGCCCGCGAGTTTCGTGGATGAACGTCTGTCCGGGTATCTGAAGGTAGACTGGGGGTTCAGCAAGCGCTCCTTGAATCCGCCCACCGCCATGCCCACATAGGATTTGACCTCCTGTGGTTCATTTGGTCGGTTGGAAGTGACGACAGCTTCATAGATTACAGCTGGTATGTTGTTGAAAGGGGCAAGCTTCAGGCTTACGGCAAGAGCACCCTGATGGGGTGTTGCTCCTACGGCTGCTGGTGATGTGGGCCTTCATGTTCTTAGCGCAGGAGTATCCTAGTTTAACTTTGTGTCGGTTAAAGATGGAGCGGTATGTATGACCTATGGGAAAGTGTCTATCTAAGAGGGCTAGAAATGTTTTTCCTACATTGGTTTAAACGTTGAGTCAGAAGGGAGGAGAGAACCAGATAGTTTGTCTATTGATGCGCTTACTTTTCTTAATGGTGTTGTTGCTAGTGGGAGAGTAGGTGATAGGTTGTGAGAAGCCGCTGTTAGCCAACGCCGTGTTATAGTAGGGTGCCGCCCTATCAAATATAGCCTTATTAGAGGAGTGGTTTGAGATTCCAGTACTGATATTCTTAACGAAGTTTCTAAAAACAGTGGGAGGGTGGCATGAGTCCTTGTGAATGTAATTAAGTTTCTCGTTTAGCTTATGGAAGGGTCTGTGAGTGTGTGTGCGAAGGTCTAAATTAATGTCTAAGAAATCTACGCTAGAGAGGTTGGTGGCTACTGTTTTCCTAAGGCCTAACTCATTGAAGGTAGAAGCTAAGTCTTTTTTAAACCGGGCGAGGTCGTGACTACTTTTATGGCTCGATAAAGTCAGTCCATCGTCACGGTATATTGCCGTGTGGAAGTCCGGGGATCTAACACGTAATATGTCTAAGATAAAAAGGCCAACCAAGTCACATACGTCAGCACTGTCAAACGATCCCATGGAGACGTCGAACAGGTCTGAAGATGTAGACTTCTTTGCCCAGGCTACTCCGTCGTTGAAGAGGAGAGTTTTCCGGCAGTGAGCGATGATTTCACTGTCTAAACCATCGACGGTGGTATAAGTGGTAGCGAAGTCCAACGCTTTGTTTAACAGGGTCTCTGAGATCGACGGGTAAAAATCGACAATGTCAAACTGTGTGAACTTCGCTTTTTTGGATTTTAAGGAGTTAAACCACTTAATTACGGAGTCGCTGTTCTCCCACTAGGGCAGGTTGGACCTGGTCCTAATGGTCTTAACTATGTTTCTAAGTATGGCTTTACTGACTAGTCCCATTTATGTGCGTGCCGGGTTTATTAGTCTACATTTGGGGTTAGAAGTAAAGTCTACCTTGTGATCTTTCAGGGTGAAGAACGTCTCCTGCTTAGCTAGAGATTGTAGCCTTCTTATCTACCTTAAGGTCGGTGGCGAGTTCCTTGGCTTCTGTATTAATGTCGTGGTAGGCCATAGGGTTAGCTTTCTTATATTTAGAAGTAATAGCGTTATGGGCCAGGTAGCGGAAAGTGGTGTTGTCGACTTCGTAAATATTATTAGTTTTGTCGGAAAGGACGAAGGTGTTATTAGAAGACCTAAATGTCTTAATATCGTTTCTGAGTTTCGTTTGAAAGGTGTTAGTGTGTTTGCGGAAGGAAATGTTAGCGACTAAGTCAAGAAGGTCCGTCTCGAAAGGAGAAATTTCGGTTACCTTAGGAGGGTAGGCTCTCGATTTCAGGTTGAAGGTGTTGTTTGTGCCTGTAATTTTGCCGTCGAAAGCTAGGGCTCGCCATTTTAAGCGTCTGACGACATCTTCCGCTTTCCGCTTCATCTTTAACCGACACAAAGTTAAACTAGGATACTCCTGCGCTAAGAACATGAAGGCCCACATCACCAGCAGCCCTAGGAGCAACATCCCACCAGGGTGCTCTTGCCGTAAGCCTGAAACTTGCCCCCTTCAACAACACACCAACTGTAATCTATGAAGCTGTCGTCACTTCCAACCGACCAAATGAACCACAGGAGGTCAAATTCTATGTGGGCATGTCGGAGGGCGGAATGAAGGAGCGCTTGCTGAACCCCCAGTCTACCTTCAGATACCCGGACAGACGTTCATCCACGAAACTCGCGAGCCACGTATGGTCCCTCATGGACTCACGTATAGGTTACTCCATTCAATGGAAAGCCATCACTAAGTCCAAGCCATACGCAAGGGGAAATCCGAGTGTGGCTTATGTATTGACGAACGAACAACTATGCTAAAAATTACGCAATACTGATTGCCTAAACACGAGATGTGGATTTTTTACACGTTGTCCACACGTCACCAAACATCTATTGCATAACTACAAGGCTCCGAACTGATTCTTTTAAATTTTATTTTTAATTTTTTAATTTTATTTTATTTTCAACCAAAAAGCTTTCCGGATTTTCGCAGTTATCTCCCTTACACCTCCCGCACGCAGTCTAATATTGCTTGTGTGAAGTGACCGAGTTTCTGCGCATGCGCGTTCGTACGGTTGTCCTTCCTGTTCCTATAACTATATACATCGCGAGCTGAAGATCCGCGAAGGTGAAACAATTGTTCTCGGTATGGTGAACTAACTGTTGTGTAACCACTTCTATATATATATATATATATATATATATATATATATATATATATATATACGATATTAAACAAATGGAAACTATATTTATAAAACCATATTTATTTCATTATATATATTTCAGGGATACCATATTAAAAATATGGCATGCCTTCCTCAGACAAAATAAAATATATAAGCCGTTTTATAAATAAATTTGACATACCTAGAACAGTGCAACTTCCATTTAAAAAGTTGATTTTTCTACCAAATCAACTTTTTTAAATGGAAGTTGCACTGTTCTAGGTATGTCAAATTTATTTATAAAACGGCTTATATATTGTATTTTGTCTGAGGAAGGCATGCCATATTTTTAATATGGTATCCCTGAAATATATATAATGAAATAAATATGGTTTTATAAATATAGTTTCCATTTGTTTAATATCGTAAACCTACTCCAAAACATGTTGAGTGCTTTTATATCAGTTATAAAATATTTACTCGTTGTAACCCTACAATTTTAAATAAACTTTTGCATATATATATATATATATATATATATATATATATATATATACATATACATATATATATTATATACACTCATAAATCTACACTGATGTGTATACACGTGTGTATGTAATGCATGTGAGTTTGAATGCTTGTATTTAAGTTACATTATATTTCTCTGTGTTTATTTGCGTGGGTTTCATTCTAAAAACATTGAACGCAACTTTTTAGCCAAGATGGTGTCAATTAACTGTTTTAACTTTAAAGATGGCTGCCAAACATTTTAATCCCATAAAAACATAGGACATAAAATGAAATATATTATAATGTAAAATTAATAACGATCAACTTGGACAACAAAACAATAACAATAATAAAAATAATGAGTTATAAAAAAAGGCGTGAAATATGAATCAGATTCCGTTGTTATTGTTGTTTACAGCTTTTTTTGTTGTCTTTTCTAATTGAAATCTGTTAAGAAGACAGAAGCAATAACAGACTTTACATGCTTTGCAAATTGACGCCATAGAAATGTAGTGGAAAAGAATAGAGAGTTCGAAAACAGATATTATATAAATGATATGCACATAGAGTAAGATATATAGATATTGATAGATAGAAAGATAGACATAGAATGTGAGGTATAGATAACAGTTAAGTTTTAGGAAGATAGATAAATATGGTATAGACAGAATTTCATATCTATCCATTTATCTATCTATCTATCTATCTATCTATCTATCTATCTATCTATCTATCTATCTATCTATCTCTGTGCTGTGACCGGGAGAATTCCCTGTGCTGTGACCAAGGGCGTAGTCACGCTAGAGAGGAAGGACGAGAACAAGGGGGACGATATAAATAATTTCAGGCCCATAACACTGCTAAATACAGAGTTACAGATTTTGGCCAAGGTGCTAGCAAAGAGGTTGGCACTTGTCGTGGGCAACCTGGTGGGAGATGCGCAGACATGTGCTATCCCGTCCAGGTCCATCCACGACAACCTCCACCTCATGCGACCCATCATAGAAAGGGTTGGGAACGAACCCGGCTTTGGTGGGGCCCTGATCAACTTGGATCAATATAAGGCGTTCGATAGGGTCGACCATGGTTTCCTGGATGCGGTGCTAGCGGCGGCAGGCTTCGGACCCGTTTTCAGGGGCTGGATCAATGCCATGCACAGCAGCCGCATCTGCTCTAGGGTCAAGGTGAACGGATACCTCTCGGAGCCGTTCGAAATCGCGCGGTCCATCCGTCAAGGGTGCCCTCTCTCCTCCCTTCTGTATGTAATGACTCTAGAGCCACTGCTGCGAAAGTTGGAGTTGTTGCAGAGAATCCAGTGGGAACCGGGATTGCGGAAAGCGGTGTCGGTCTACGCCGATGACGTAACAGTAATGGTGTCGACGGCCTCGGAAATCGGGGCGATCGGCACCTTACTGGAGGAGTACGAAAGGTTTACAAGGGCTAAGCTGAACCGGGACAAGTCGATCGGTCTGCAACTCGGCACGTGGAGGGGCAGATCGATGCCCTCCGATAGCGTCGTCGGGCGCTGGACGGAGGGCCCGGTGAAGTTGCTCGGGGTCTGGTTCGGACCAGACCTCCAGGTGGAGAGGAACTGGGGTGAGGTAACGAACAGGATGTTTGCACTGACGCAGAAGTGGGCCGAGTGCAAACTGTCCCTGAAAGGTCGGGCGGAGGTGGCGAACACTTATATAGCGTCCGACATCTACTACCGCCTGACCGTTGTGCCTTACCCAAGCGAAACGCTCGCCAAAATGGAGAGCGCACTCTTCCAATTCCTTTGGAAGAAGCGGGCTCCTATGGTGAGGAGATCCATCTGCTGTCAACACCCTTCGAAAGGAGGGCTGGGAATGCCGTGGCTAATGATACGTAAACACGCATTAAGGCTACGGCACCTCCAGGTATTCCTCACCGGTCAACCGGTGTCGGCCCCGTTTGTGAGGCGAGCCTTTCCCAGACTCGTCTCACTCACCGAGCTGCAATCCTGGGTCAAGCAAAGACCGAGAAAATGGGCGCCTGGCACACCGAGTGTGCCCAGGCGCTCACGGCTCTCTGGCAGGCGGACCCGGCTGTCAGTGGAGAATCCACCTCGTCATTCTATAGAGGGCTGGTGGTTAGCAGGTGCGACGACGCCCTCAGCGAAGCCCTAGGCATGGAGGAAGATGAACTGGCCAACCTTTTCGGTAGGACATCCATCCCGGGACTCATGGATAACTTCCAGAGGTCCCTGGCGTGTCAGTGCTACCGAGGGGCTCTGCCCGTTCGAGAAAGGCTCTACAGACACGGGCGCCCGGGTAGGGACCCATCGAAAAAGATCTGTCCCAGATGCGTGTGCGACGAGGAAACCGTTGCACACGCATTGGTGCAGTGCTTGGGCATTGCCGATCTGTGGGGCTATGTCGAACAACTGCTGTCAAGGGTGGGACCGATCCGGTTGACCACCGAGTCTATTGTAACGATCAAGCCGCCTCCCCTCTTCAAAAACGAAGGAGAGGCTGTGTTTCTGTGCGTAATAGCCATGGCGAAAGAGGTTGTATGGTGGACGCGTCTGAAAGGACTGAGGTCAGACATCTTTCTCTCTGGCCAACAACTGGTCCGTTTCTTCCGATATCATTTCGGAAGAAGGATCAGGATGGAGAGAGAGGTGCTGCACCCCAGTCGTTTTTATGAAAGATGGGTGAAAGTGGCGAGAATGGCCCGTGTGAATCGGCCTTCTCTTTACATAAGCCTGTAGGTGGAAAGGAGGAAGGAACGAGGGAGCACCCCTTTTCCGTGCTCCTGAAGAGAAGGTTTGCACACTTTTTTCGGGGGTGTGTGCGACCCCCAAGGCGCCTCCTCTCTATTGAGGATTTTGTTATAAATTTTATTTTGTTATATTTTATTTTATTTTTATATTTTGTTATTGTCTCCTCCTTATTGAGGACGCCTTGTTTTGTAAACTCCCCCCATTGTACTTGTCCCACTTTTTGATGTCCTGGTGGCAAATAAAAAGAAACATATCTATCTATCTATCAAACTATTCCCCCTCCCCTCTCTCTCTCTCTATATATATATACATATGTGTATATGTATTTGTGCGTGTGTGTGCTTCCACGTGTGTAATAATGTAACATCTATGTAGAGAGAAAGTGCGATAGAGAAAGAGTGGACGAGAGGGAGATAGAGGAGGGGAGAGAAGGATAGAGATGGTGAAGAGAGAGGGAGAGCAGGGAAGAGGGTGATAGAGATGGGGAAGAGAGGAAGTGTAGAGAAATCTACAATATAGAAATAAAATCTGATGAATAAATAAAATAAAATAACAAAGAATATTGTTGGAAGCTAAAAATGTAATTTGGAAGTTAGAATAGAAAATTTTTCACAGCAAATAAATTCCTCTTCGTGCCAAGACAACTACTGAACAACATGGAGATAACAGAATGGAGAGGTTATCCTCATTTAGTGAAGTAGATTTCAAACGTTCGCTTTGTAAAATGTTACTGCGTCATCGGAACTTAATTTAGTTCTAAATAGGGAAAATACTCAAGGAGAGAGTTCTGTATTTTAAGCACTAAGGTTAAGTCTCCTATATATAATGCAGTGATTTGAAAAACAAACAAAAGAACAACAAAATAAACAAACAAAAAACAAATCAATTTCAATTAACTCATATAAGTAACTAAGTATTTGAAGTTTCCCATTCTGCCAGTGACACCGCGTGGACTCCTCTCTTTCAAATAATAGATTTGCCTATTCAGCTCTATAGAAGTATCTAAAGAAGAGAGGGTGATGACACAAACTCAAACCTGTTAAATAATTGTTTCTACTTTAGGCAGAAGGCCAGCAAATTACCCAGTGCATTACTGGTACTTTATTTTATCGACCCCGTAAGGATGAACGGCAAAGTCAACATCGGCGGGATTTGAACTCAGATCGTAAAGGGACGTAACTATGCTGGAAAGCATGGAGTCCGACCCTCTACCGATACTGCCAATACACCTGTTAAATAATGAAACACATAATACTTTAATGTCGACAAATGTTTTTAGACTAGTTACTTATTCTATCACGTGGTGTGCGTTAACAGTTAAGAGGACATAGCAGGTGTGTTAACAGTTAAGAGGACAGAACAGGTGTGTTAACAGTTAAGAGGACATAGCAGGTGTGTTAACAGTTAAGAGGACAGAACAGGTGTGTTAACAGTTAAGGGAACAGAGCAGGTGTGTTAACAGTTAAGAGGACAGAGCAGGTGTGTTAACAGTTAAGAGGACAGAGCAGCTGTGATAACAGTTAAGAGGACAGAACAGGTGTGTTAACAGTTAAGAGAACAGAGCAGGTGTGTTAACAGTTAAGAGGACAGAACAGGTGTGTTAACAGTTAAGGGAACAGAGCAGGTGTGTTAACAGTTAAGAGGACAGAGCAGCTGTGATAACAGTTAAGAGGACAGAACAGGTGTGTTAACAGTTAAGAGAACAGAGCAGGTGTGTTAACAGTTAAGAGGACAGAACAGGTGTGTTAACAGTTAAGGGAACAGAGCAGGTGTGTTAACAGTTAAGAGGACAGAGCAGCTGTGATAACAGTTAAGAGGACAGAACAGGTGTGTTAACAGTTAAGAGAACAGAGCAGGTGTGTTAACAGTTAAGAGGATATAGCAGGTGTGTGTTAACAGTTAAGAGGAGAGAGCAGCTGTGATAACAGTTAAGAGGACAGAACAGGTGTGTTAACAGTTAAGAGGACAGAACAGGTGTGTTAACAGTTAAGAGGACAGAACAGGTGTGTTAACAGTTAAGAGAACAGAGCAGGTGTGTTAACAGTTAAGAGGATATAGCAGGTGTGTGTTAACAGTTAAGAGGACAGAACAGGTGTGTTAACAGTTAAGAGAACAGAGCAGGTGTGTTAACAGTTAAGAGGATATAGCAGGTGTGTGTTAACAGTTAAGAGGACAGAACAGGTGTGTTAACAGTTAAGGGAACAGAGCAGGTGTGTTAACAGTTAAGAGAACAGAGCAGGTGTGTTAACAGTTAAGAGGATATAGCAGGTGTGTGTTAACAGTTAAGAGGAGAGAGCAGCTGTGATAACAGTTAAGAGGACAGAACAGGTGTGTTAACAGTTAAGAGGACAGAACAGGTGTGTTAACAGTTAAGAGGACAGAACAGGTGTGTTAACAGTTAAGAGGAGAGAGCAGGTGTGTTAACAATTAAGAGGACAGAACAGGTGTGTTAACAATTAAGAGGACAGAACAGGTGTGTTAACAATTAAGAGGACAGAAAAGGTGGGTTAACAGTTAAGAGGACATAGCAGGTGTGTTAACAGTTAAGAGAACAGAACAGGTGTGTTAACAGTTAAGAGAACATAACAGGTGTGTTAACAATTAAGAGGACAGAACAGGTGTGTTAACAGTTAAGAGGACAGAACAGGTGTGTTAACAGTTAAGAGGACAGAACAGGTGTGTTAACAGTTAAGAGGACATAGCAGGTGTGTTAACAATTAAGAGGACAGAGCAGGTGTGTTAACAGTTAAGAGGACAGAGCAGGTGTGTTAACAGTTAAGAGGACAGAGCAGGTGTGTTAACAATTAAGAGGACAGAAAAGGTGGGTTAACAGTTAGGAGGACATAGCAGGTGTGTTAACAATTAAGAGGACAGAACAGGTGTGTTAACAGTTAAGAGGACATAGCAGGTGCGTTAACAGTTAAGAGGACAGAACAGGTGTGTTAACAGTTAAGAGGACATAGCAAGTGTGTTAACTGTTAAGAGGAGAGAGCAGGTGTGTTAACAGTTAAGAGGAGAGAGCAGGTGTGTTAACAGTTAAGAGGAGAGAGCAGGTGTGTTAACTGTTAAGAGGACAGAACAGGTGTGTTAACTGTTGAGAGGACAGAACAGGTGTGTTAACTTTTAAGAGAACCGAACAGGTGTGGTAACAGTTAAGAGGATAGAACAGGTGTGTTAACTGTTAAGAGGACAGAACAGGTGTGTTAACAGTTGAGAGGACAGAACAGGTGTGTTAACTTTTAAGAGAACCGAACAGGTGTGGTAACAGTTAAGAGGAGAGAACAGGTGTGTTAACTGTTAAGAGGACAGAACAGGTGTGTTAACTGTTGAGAGGACAGAACAGGTGTGTTAACTTTTAAGAGAACCGAACAGGTGTGGTAACAGTTAAGAGGATAGAACAGGTGTGTTAACAATTAAGAGGACATAACATGTGTGTTAACAGTTAAGAGGAGAGAGCAGGTGTGTTAACTATTAAGAGGACATAACAGGTGTGTTAACAGTTAAGAGGTCAGAGCAGCTGTGATAACAGTTAAGAGGACAGAACAGGTGTGTTAACAGTTAAGAGAACAGAACAGGTGTTTTAACAGTTAAGAGGACAGAACAGGTGTGTTAACAGTTAAGAGGAGAGAGCAGGTGTGTTAACAATTAAGAGGACAGAACAGGTGTGTTAACAGTTAAGAGGACAGAAAAGGGGTGTGAACAGTTAAGAGGACAAACCAGGTGGGTTAACAGTTAAGAGGACAGAGCAGGTGGGTTAACAGTTAAGAGGACAGAGCAGGTGTGTTAACAATTAAGAGGACAGAACAGGTGTGTTAACAGTTAAGAGGAGAGAGCAGGTGTGTTAACAGTTAAGAGGAGAGAGCAGGTGTGTTAACTGTTAAGAGGACAGAACAGGTGCGTTAACAGTTAAGAGGACAGAAAAGGTGTGTTAACTGTTGAGAGGACAGAACAGGTGTGTTAACTGTTAAGAGTAGAGAGCAGATGTGTTAACAGTTTAGAGGACAGAACAGGTGTGTTAACTGTTGAGAGGACAGAGCAGGTGTGTTAACAGTTAAGAGGACAGAACAGGTGTGTTAACTGTTAAGAGGAGAGAGCAGGTGTGTCAACTATTAAGAGGACAGAACAGGTTTGTTAACAGTTAAAAGACAGAGCAGATGTTTTAACAGTTAAGAGGAGAGGGCAGGTTTGTTATCTATTAAGAGGACAGAACAGGTGTGTTAACAGTTAAGAAGACAGAGCAGGTGTGTTAACTGTTGAGAGGAGAAAACAGGTGTGTTAACTTTTAAGAGGATATAGCAGGTGTGATACCTGTTAAGAGGACATAGCAGGTGTGATAACAGTTAAGAGGACAGAACAGGTGTGTTAACTGATAAGAGTAGAGAGCAGGTGTGTTAACTGTTAAGAAGAGAGAGCAGGTGTCTGTTAACCGTTAAGAGGACAGAACAGGTGTGTTAACAGTTAAGAGAACAGAACAGGTGTGTTAACAGTTAAGAGGACAGAACAGGTGTGTTAACAGTTAATAGGACAGAACAGGTGTGTTAACTGTTAAGAGTAGGGAGCAGGTGTGTTAACTGTTAAGAGGAGAGAGCAGGTGTGTTAACTGTTGAGAGGACAGAACAGGTGTGTTAATTGTTAAGAGGACAGAACAGGTGTGTTAATTGTTAAAAGGACAGAACAGGTGTGTATTAACCGTTAAGAGGACAGAACAGGTGTGTTAACAGTTAAGATGACAGAACAGGTGTGTTAACCGTTAAGAAGAGAGAGCAGGTTTGTGTTAACAGTTAAGAGGAAAGATCAGGTGTGTTAACTGTTAAGAGGACAGGACAGGTGTGTTAATATTTAAGAGGACAGAACAGGTGTGTTAACAGTTAAGACCACAGAGCAGGTGTGTTAACTGTTAAGATGACATAGCAGGTGTGTTAACAGTTAAGACGATAGAACAGGTGTGTTAATAGTTAAGAGGACAGAGCAGGTGAGTTAACAGTTAAGAGCACAGAACAGGTGTCTTAACAGTTAAGAGGACAGAGCATGTGTGTTAACTGTTAAGAGGACATAGCAGGTGTGTTAACAGTTGAGAGGACAGAACAGGTGTGTTGACAGTTAAGAAGACATAGCAGGTGTTTTAACAGTTAAGAATACAGAACAGGTGTGTTAACAGTTAAGAGGACATAGCAGGTGTGTTAACAGTTAAGAGGTCAGAGCAGGTGTCTTAACAGTTAAGAGGACAGAGCATGTGTGTTAACTGTTAAGAGGACATAGCAGGTGTGTTAACAGTTAAGAGGAGAGAGCAGGTGTGTTAACTGTTGAGAGGACAGAACAGGTGCGTTAACTGTTAAGAGGAGAGAGCAGGTGTGTTAACTATTAAGAGGAGAGAGCATGTGTGTTAACAGTTAAGCGGACAGAACAGGTGTGTTAACTGTTATGAGGACTGAACAGGTGTTTTAACTGTTAAGATGACATAACAGGTGTTTTAACTGTTAAGAGTACAGAACAGGTGTGTTAATAGTTAAGAGGACAGAACAGGTGTGTTAACTCTTAACAGTAGAGAGCAGGTGTATTAACTGTTAAGAGGAGAGAGCAGGTGTCTGTTAACAGTTAACAGGACAGAACAGGTGTGTTAACATTTAAGAGGACAGAACAGTTGTGTTAACAGTTACGAGGACATAACACGTGTTTTAACTGTTAATAGGACAGAACAGGTGTGTTAACAGTTAAGAGGACAGAACAGGTCTGTTAACTGTTACGAGGAGAGAGCAGGTGTGTTAACTGTTAAGAGGACAGAACAGGTGCGTTAACTGTTAAGAGGGAAAAACAGGTGTGTTAACAGTTAAGAGGACAGAACAGGTGTTTTAACTGTTAAGAGGACAGAACAGTGTGTTAACAGTTAAGAGGACAGAACAGGTGTGTTAACAATTAAGAGGACAGAACAGGTGTGTTAACAATTAAGAGGACAGAAAAGGTGGGTTAACAGTTAAGAGGACATAGCAGGTGTGTTAACAGTTAAGAGAACAGAACAGGTGTGTTAACAGTTAAGAGAACATAACAGGTGTGTTAACAATTAAGAGGACAGAACAGGTGTGTTAACAGTTAAGAGGACAGAACAGGTGTTTTAACTGTTAAGAGGACAGAACAGTGTGTTAACAATTAAGAGGACAGAACAGGTGTGTTAACAATTAAGAGGACAGAACAGGTGTGTTAACAATTAAGAGGACAGAAAAGGTGGGTTAACAGTTAAGAGGACATAGCAGGTGTGTTAACAGTTAAGAGAACAGAACAGGTGTGTTAACAGTTAAGAGAACATAACAGGTGTGTTAACAATTAAGAGGACAGAACAGGTGTGTTAACAGTTAAGAGGACAGAACAGGTGTGTTAACAGTTAAGAGGACAGAACAGGTGTGTTAACAGTTAAGAGGACATAGCAGGTGTGTTAACAATTAAGAGGACAGAGCAGGTGTGTTAACAGTTAAGAGGACAGAGCAGGTGTGTTAACAGTTAAGAGGACAGAGCAGGTGTGTTAACAATTAAGAGGACAGAAAAGGTGGGTTAACAGTTAGGAGGACATAGCAGGTGTGTTAACAATTAAGAGGACAGAACAGGTGTGTTAACAGTTAAGAGGACATAGCAGGTGCGTTAACAGTTAAGAGGACAGAACAGGTGTGTTAACAGTTAAGAGGACATAGCAAGTGTGTTAACTGTTAAGAGGAGAGAGCAGGTGTGTTAACAGTTAAGAGGAGAGAGCAGGTGTGTTAACAGTTAAGAGGAGAGAGCAGGTGTGTTAACTGTTAAGAGGACAGAACAGGTGTGTTAACTGTTGAGAGGACAGAACAGGTGTGTTAACTTTTAAGAGAACCGAACAGGTGTGGTAACAGTTAAGAGGATAGAACAGGTGTGTTAACTGTTAAGAGGACAGAACAGGTCTGTTAACTGTTGAGAGGACAGAACAGGTGTGTTAACTTTTAAGAGAACCGAACAGGTGTGGTAACAGTTAAGAGGAGAGAACAGGTGTGTTAACTGTTAAGAGGACAGAACAGGTGTGTTAACTGTTGAGAGGACAGAACAGGTGTGTTAACTTTTAAGAGAACCGAACAGGTGTGGTAACAGTTAAGAGGATAGAACAGGTGTGTTAACAATTAAGAGGACATAACATGTGTGTTAACAGTTAAGAGGAGAGAGCAGGTGTGTTAACTATTAAGAGGACATAACAGGTGTGTTAACAGTTAAGAGGTCAGAGCAGCTGTGATAACAGTTAAGAGGACAGAACAGGTGTGTTAACAGTTAAGAGAACAGAACAGGTGTTTTAACAGTTAAGAGGACAGAACAGGTGTGTTAACAGTTAAGAGGAGAGAGCAGGTGTGTTAACAATTAAGAGGACAGAACAGGTGTGTTAACAGTTAAGAGGACAGAAAAGGGGTGTGAACAGTTAAGAGGACAAACCAGGTGGGTTAACAGTTAAGAGGACAGAGCAGGTGGGTTAACAGTTAAGAGGACAGAGCAGGTGTGTTAACAATTAAGAGGACAGAACAGGTGTGTTAACAGTTAAGAGGAGAGAGCAGGTGTGTTAACAGTTAAGAGGAGAGAGCAGGTGTGTTAACTGTTAAGAGGACAGAACAGGTGCGTTAACAGTTAAGAGGACAGAAAAGGTGTGTTAACTGTTGAGAGGACAGAACAGGTGTGTTAACTGTTAAGAGTAGAGAGCAGATGTGTTAACAGTTTAGAGGACAGAACAGGTGTGTTAACTGTTGAGAGGACAGAGCAGGTGTGTTAACAGTTAAGAGGACAGAACAGGTGTGTTAACTGTTAAGAGGAGAGAGCAGGTGTGTCAACTATTAAGAGGACAGAACAGGTTTGTTAACAGTTAAAAGACAGAGCAGATGTTTTAACAGTTAAGAGGAGAGGGCAGGTTTGTTATCTATTAAGAGGACAGAACAGGTGTGTTAACAGTTAAGAAGACAGAGCAGGTGTGTTAACTGTTGAGAGGAGAAAACAGGTGTGTTAACTTTTAAGAGGATATAGCAGGTGTGATACCTGTTAAGAGGACATAGCAGGTGTGATAACAGTTAAGAGGACAGAACAGGTGTGTTAACTGATAAGAGTAGAGAGCAGGTGTGTTAACTGTTAAGAAGAGAGAGCAGGTGTCTGTTAACCGTTAAGAGGACAGAACAGGTGTGTTAACAGTTAAGAGAACAGAACAGGTGTGTTAACAGTTAAGAGGACAGAACAGGTGTGTTAACAGTTAATAGGACAGAACAGGTGTGTTAACTGTTAAGAGTAGGGAGCAGGTGTGTTAACTGTTAAGAGGAGAGAGCAGGTGTGTTAACTGTTGAGAGGACAGAACAGGTGTGTTAATTGTTAAGAGGACAGAACAGGTGTGTTAATTGTTAAAAGGACAGAACAGGTGTGTATTAACCGTTAAGAGGACAGAACAGGTGTGTTAACAGTTAAGATGACAGAACAGGTGTGTTAACCGTTAAGAAGAGAGAGCAGGTTTGTGTTAACAGTTAAGAGGAAAGATCAGGTGTGTTAACTGTTAAGAGGACAGGACAGGTGTGTTAATATTTAAGAGGACAGAACAGGTGTGTTAACAGTTAAGACCACAGAGCAGGTGTGTTAACTGTTAAGATGACATAGCAGGTGTGTTAACAGTTAAGACGATAGAACAGGTGTGTTAATAGTTAAGAGGACAGAGCAGGTGAGTTAACAGTTAAGAGCACAGAACAGGTGTCTTAACAGTTAAGAGGACAGAGCATGTGTGTTAACTGTTAAGAGGACATAGCAGGTGTGTTAACAGTTGAGAGGACAGAACAGGTGTGTTGACAGTTAAGAAGACATAGCAGGTGTTTTAACAGTTAAGAATACAGAACAGGTGTGTTAACAGTTAAGAGGACATAGCAGGTGTGTTAACAGTTAAGAGGTCAGAGCAGGTGTCTTAACAGTTAAGAGGACAGAGCATGTGTGTTAACTGTTAAGAGGACATAGCAGGTGTGTTAACAGTTAAGAGGAGAGAGCAGGTGTGTTAACTGTTGAGAGGACAGAACAGGTGCGTTAACTGTTAAGAGGAGAGAGCAGGTGTGTTAACTATTAAGAGGAGAGAGCATGTGTGTTAACAGTTAAGCGGACAGAACAGGTGTGTTAACTGTTATGAGGACTGAACAGGTGTTTTAACTGTTAAGATGACATAACAGGTGTTTTAACTGTTAAGAGTACAGAACAGGTGTGTTAATAGTTAAGAGGACAGAACAGGTGTGTTAACTCTTAACAGTAGAGAGCAGGTGTATTAACTGTTAAGAGGAGAGAGCAGGTGTCTGTTAACAGTTAACAGGACAGAACAGGTGTGTTAACATTTAAGAGGACAGAACAGTTGTGTTAACAGTTACGAGGACATAACACGTGTTTTAACTGTTAATAGGACAGAACAGGTGTGTTAACAGTTAAGAGGACAGAACAGGTCTGTTAACTGTTACGAGGAGAGAGCAGGTGTGTTAACTGTTAAGAGGACAGAACAGGTGCGTTAACTGTTAAGAGGGAAAAACAGGTGTGTTAACTGTTAAGAGGACAGAACAGGTGTTTTAACTGTTAAGAGGACAGAACAGTGTGTTAACAGTTAAGAGGACAGAACAGGTGTGTTAACTGTTAAGAGTAGAGAGCAGGTGTGTTAACTGTTAAGAGGAGAGAACAGGTGTCTGTTAACTGTTAAGAGGACATAACAGGTGTGTTAACTGTTTAGAGGACAGAACAGGTGTGTTAGTTGTTAAGAGGACAGAACAGGTGTGTGTTAACCGTTAAGAGGACAGAACAGGTGTGTTAACAGTTAAGAGGACAGAACAGGTGTGTTAACCGTTAAGAAGAGAGAGCAGGTGTGTGTTAACAGTTAAGAGGAAAGATCAGGTGTGTTAATTTTTAAGAGGACAGGACAGGTGTGTTAATATTTAAGAGGACAGAACAGGTGTGTCAACAGTTAAGACCACAAAGCATGTGTGTTAACTGTTAAGATGACATAGCAGGTGTGTTAACATTTAAGAGGAGAGAGCAGGTGTGTTAACTGTTGAGAGGACGGAACAGGTGCATTAACTGTTAAGAGTAGAGAGCAGGTGTGTTAACCATTAAGAGGACAGAACAGGTGTGTTAACTGTTATGAGGACAGAACAGGTGTATTAACTTTTAAGAGGACATAGCAGGTGTTTTAACTGTTAAGAGGACAGAACAGGTGTGTTAACAGTTAAGAGGACAGAACAGGTGTGTTAATAGTTAAGAGGACAGAATAGGTGTGTTAACAGTTAAGAGGACAGAACAGGTGTCTGTTAACAGTTAAGTGGACAGAACAGGTGTGTTAACTGTTACGTGGAAAGAACAGGTGTGTGGGAACAGTTAAGAGGACAGAACAGCTCTGATAACAGTTACGAGGACAGAGCAGGTGTGTTAACTGTTAATAGCTGAGAGCAGGTGTGTTAACTGTTAAGAGGACATGGCAGGTGTGTTAACTGTTAAGAGGACAGAACAGGTGTGTTAACAGTTAAGAGGACAGAACAGGTGTCTGTTAACAGTTAAGAGGGCAGAACAGGTGTGTTAACAGTTAAGAGGACATAACATGTGTTTTAACTGTTATTAAGACAGAACAGGTGTGTTAACAGTTAAGAGGACAGAACAGGTGTGTTAACTGTTAAGAGGAGAGATCAGGTGTGTTAACTGTTAATAGGAGAGAGCAGGTGTGTTAACTGTTAAGAGGACAGAACAGGTGTGTTAACTGTTAAGAGGAGAGAGCAGGTGTGTTAACTGTTAATAGGAGAGAGCAGGTGTGTTAACTGTTAAGAGGACAGAACAGGTGTGTTAACTGTTAAGAGGACAGAACAGGTTTGTTAACTGTTAAGAGGACAGAACAGGTAAGTGTTAACCGTTAAGAGGACAGAACAGGTGTGTTAACAGTTAAGAGGACAGACTAGGTGTATTAACCGTTAAGAAGAGAGAGCCGGTGTGTGTTAACAGTTAAGAGGACAGAGCAGGTGTGTTAACTGTTAAGAGGACAGAACAGGTGTGTGTTAACAGTTAAGAGGACAGAACAAGTGTATTAACAATTAAGAGGAGAGAACATGTGTGTTAACTGTTAAGAGGGTGTGTTTTAAACTTCATTGTACATTTCTGGAGGTAGGCGTGTCAAACGAAAGTAATTCTATAAAAATTGAAATACCAAAGGTGACGTCGCAACACATATATAATGTATATATACTTGATATGTACACTATATACAGTATATATACACATTATATATGATGTTATCTAACGGAAAGGCAAAGGGCGATACAGCTTGGTACCAATTACATCACAACTCATTTCTACAACTGAGAGAATTGGAGTAACATGAAATAAGTGTCTTGCTCAAGGACACAACGCATTGGTCTATCCAGGAATCAACATCACAACTTCAAGATTCTGAACCCAATTCTCTAACCACAAAGCCACTAAGTGACCCTATGGACATCATCTGAATTAATGTTACACCATTGCAAAAGACATGGACCGACGATATTACAGCTGATGTGTCTAATACGGTCTGCTATTATTTCTACGGCCCTTTATGGTCTGAGTTCAAATCCCACCGAGGTTAACTTTGCCCTTCATTCTGACGGGGTCGATAAAATAAAGTACCAGTAATACATTGGTTAATTGCTGGCCTTGTGCCTAAAGTAGAAACGATTATTATTTGGCAGTATCGGTAAATCGTCGGACGCCATGCTTTGTAGCATAAAGTTACGACTCTTTATGATCTGAGTTCAAATCCCGCCGAGGTTAACTTTGCTTTACGAGGTCGATTAAATAAAATACTAGTAATTTACTGGAGAAATTGCTGGCCTTGTGCCAAAAGTAGAAACAATTATTTCTAGTGATTCAGTCATACATTTTCTAAATATTGAAATACGAAATTGTTATGCAAGAAAAGCAGCCATGCGACTTGAGGATATACAATAATCACCTAGAATAGATTTTATCCCGAGGCAAGTGAAATTAATCACCAGTGAAGGTATCGCCATTTAACATAACTATACAGAATATATGGTTACCAATACAGCCAGCTAACAGATGTAGTTTTTCTTTTCCGACTCTTATTTAACAAACTTGTGTTTAATTCTCTGCTGTAATCTAATGCAATAGAAACTGAATTGTTGACCTATGAACTAATAGCTGTTCGTAGAACAACAATAACAACACCATCAGCACCACCACCAGCACCGCCACCATAGCCTCCACCACCAACAACAACAACACCATCACCAACACCATCACCACCACCACCACCACCGCCACCACAACCACCACGACTACCACCAACAACAACATCATCACCACCACCACCACCACCACCACCGCCACCACAACCACCACGACCACCACCAACAACAACATCACTAACACCATCACCACCATCACCACCACTATCATCACCACCACAACGACAACCACCACCACCAACAACAACAACACATCGCCACCACCACCACCACCACCACAGGGACGTGGCCTTAGGGCCAAGGACACCAGATGTCTTCATTAGGATGTCAGCAGTCGGCTCGTTGTCGATTATTTTGTATTGCACTGTTAATGTATTCTGTATTTTCTATTTCGTTTATGGATTTGTTATATGTTGAGTATTCTCTGTGTAAAGGGGATTAAAGACATGATCTGTCACCATGTTTAGATTGTTATCTTTGTTTGGTTGCTGAATATTCCACCGGTTTCAACAACGAATATTCCCGTGCTTTCATCAACAGTGATACCTACTTATTGTATTAGAGCTGAGCATTTCACAAACACGTGTACTATTAATCTATTAATGTAACAAACTCACACAAACACATATACAGATACGTAGAAATCTATATCTATATCTGTATCTCTCTGTCTCACACTCTCTCTCTTTCTCTCTCTCCTCTCTCTCTCTCCCTCTCTCTTTATATATATATATATATATATATATATATATATATATATATATATATATATATATAAATATATACTCCTTTACTCTTTTACCTGTTCCAGCCTTCCGGCAGAGGCCATGCTGGGGCACCACATCTGGATGGATTCTGTTAGAATCTCATTAGACCATTATAAATAAATAAATAAATATATATATATATATATATATATATATATATATATATATATATATATATATATATATATATATATATATATATATTGGTATTAGGATTGCTGCTATGAAATAGCGATGTATACATGAATGTATGTATAATATATTTGGCAATATACCGTATGTTTAATTAAAAACATTTTGAAGACCATACGCTATCGGTTTTAAAGTAGTGACTATGGCACTTACTTCTTTTCGGCGAAAGAAGGCAGAGAAGCTAACAGTCTGTTTCATGCTGTTTGGCGATCATCAGAGCCACGCACTCCCTGCTTCCGCCGAAAATTATAGAAGGTGGATTATTATAGAATTCTAGTAATAATCAGGAGCTGGTTATACTGAGCGATTGATCGATAGCGTATGGTCTTCAAAATGTTTTTAATTAAACATACAATATATTGTCAAATGTACTATACATACATCGCTATTTCACAGCACCAATCCTAATACCTAAATTTTTGCTGGACCGGCAATCGCTCTGTATAATCAGCTCCTGATTATTACTGGAATTCTATAAGAATCCAGCTTCTATAATTTTCGGCGGAAGCAGGGAGTGCGTGGCTCTGATGATCGCCAAAGACCGTGAAACAGACTGTTAGCTTCTCTGTCTTCTTTCGACGAAAAGAAGTAAGTTACATAGTCAGTACTTTAAAACCGATAGCGTATGATCTTCAAAATGTTTTTAATTAAACATACGGTATATTGCCAAATATACTATACATACTTTAATGTATACATCACTATTTCAGAGCACCAATCCTAATACCTAATTTTTTGAAGGACCACCAAATAATTTTATTGCTTATTTCAAGATTCACTTCCGGTTGGCGCCCGTTATATTATAACACTTATTACATCGCTTATATAAACGTTCATATATTTCCGTCACCAATTTTCTCTTAATGTAGTTTATATATAGTAGTGTCTTTATCAAATGTATCATGGATTACTTTACTGATTGCAGAAGAGAGTGTAACACAGTCTCTCTTCAATTTCTTTTACTTATATATATATACCCACACACATATAAACACACACACACACACACACACACACACACACACACACACACACATATATATATATATATATATATATATATATATATATATATATATATATATATGCTCATTGAATTACAGGATTATAAGCGAGTCCTTTACTCCATTATTTTACTTGATATTTGCTACTTGGATTCTCTCTGCTGTCGAGCACCATAAATTAAACGGTATAGGCTGACATTTCTAGCAGCTTGTTCTGTTCATACTACCGGCCACTGCCTCGTGCACGTATTTCCCTCCTGTTTACACGTGCGACAGGTGGTTTACTATAGTTCACTCTTTAGTAGTGCGGACAATATCGGTTTTGCACATGCTGATGACCCACTAAGCCGAATTGGAACCCACTATATGGCGAAACAATCTCCTAGTGAGTTTGTACATGTGTGATTTAGTTATGAGGTTGGTTTCTCATTTTAATTTATCCTTTCAATTATAATGTTTTTCCCACACCTCTCTTAGCATATATTGTCTTCACGGTGGTGGTTTAAAATCCTACACATGAAAACACACTCTCTTGTGTTTTTGCCCTCTATATATTGTATATATGTAGCGAAATCTGTCCACGTCTTGAACATTGGGTGACACCTAAAAGTCAAATTCTAGGTCACCATCCTCTTCAGCGTGGACGGTTTAATGCGTAGGCTATCCCATCGGTGGGAGACAGAAAGCGACAGGTATATAAAGCCTGTATATTTCCACGTTAGACACAGAGAGATCGGAGGTGTACTCTATAGTCAAGCTATGTAAAGATCACCGCTATCTACAGGCCACAGTGGTCTACAATCAACTACAGACCATTACTCTCTCTCTCTCTCCTGGTCTCCGACTACACCAGCCTCATGAACTAACAGCAAAATAACATTGTCAACCTTCACAACTCGTGGTAACTTGTTGATTGTTCTTTTTGACTGAAGTGAAGTAAGCCGTTTTATATATAAAGTAAATCATTTATTCATGTTATTTCATCTAACAGCTAACTACTAAAATACCTTTCGTTATATTGGTGAACCCGGCGTGATTAAAAAAAAATGAAGTGGTATTTAAAAAAATGAAAACAACACCCAAACTGTTTTTCAACATGGCCGACATCAACAACTTTCTCAGCAATATATAATTACCAAGCTTCTCATCTATATGGTACGATATGATAAAACTTCACTCTTTCAAATTATTCACCAAACTTCCATTCTACGGAATATTTACAGTGACTTTGCTTTGATGTTTCGATTCATTACCAAACACTTCACTACGTGCTTCGTAATCTCCAACAACAATAGACAATACTACTAGCTTCCTAGCAAGAACACGTTAACATAAAGAAGAGAAAAACGAACTTTTTGTAAAGAACAATTATATAAATATTTTTTTAATTTTTTTATAGGTTATATATGAACGTTCATTTTTAATTTTTATTTGTTTTACTGAATTATATGCCTGTATGAACATACACATCATTTTCTTTGTCACACACCAACATATTTTTGTCTATGGTATATTCTGGATTCGGTTGGGTTTCTGCGAGATCACTTTTCAACGGGTCGAGATTCGGCAACAACTATTAAACACATGAGAAACAACCAACGGGTACTACTAGCCTGGACTCACTCAGGCACGCAACTCAAAATTGCACACATTCATGTCATAGCATAAACCGCGATACACTGGAAGAGAATCTTACGTATGATGATATCGTAATCCGATACCGTAACCCCAACGTTCAGCCATCCATACAGAACAGTTCGAAATACATGATCACAACTTTGTATATTTGCAGTTTCTTCTAAATATTACACACACACATGCATACACAGTTATACGATTTTTTTTTCTCTCCAAATTTCTCTGCACTCGAAATGCGGGCGCAGTACCCATATTTTGTGTGTTTTGGGACACGCTTCTAGAATCAGATTTCGCTAACCCTTTCATAATCGATCGTTGCTCCTGCATCGATCTGGGTAGGGAACTAATGTAGCGAAATCTGTCCACGTCTTGAACCTTGGGTGACACCTAAAAGTCAAATTCTAGGTCACCATCCTCTTCGGCGTGGACAGGTTCATGCGTGGGCTATCCCCTCGAGGTGGGAGACAGAAAGCGACAGGTATATAAAGCCTGTATATTTCCACGTTAGACACAGAGAGATCGGAGCTGTACTCTATAGACAAGCAATGTAAAGATCACTGCTATGTACTGGTCACAATGGTTTACAGTCAACTACAGACCATTACTCTCTATCTCTTCTGGTTTCCGACTACACCAGCCTCTTGAACCAACAACAAAATAATATTGTCAACCTTCGCAACTCGTGGTAACTTGTTGATTGTTATTTTTGACTGAAGTGAAGTAAACCTTTTTATATATAAAGTAAATCATTTATTCTTCTTATTACCTCTAACAATTTTTACTAATACCCTTCGTTACACATACACACACATATATATATATATATATTCATACCCATACAGATTTTCTTTTTTATTCAGAGAACAGTATATCATTAGGAAATTAGATTTGGAAATTGAAGAGTAAAGAAATAAGGTCTTTTGTATTTAAAAATTCATGGAAGAATTAACTGAAGGTATTTCCACTATCTAAAGACAAAGTATCTGGATTATTTCTTCATCAGTGTAGTCACCATTACGTTTATTGATTGTCTTGCTATCCCCGTCTTTTTCTCTCTCACTCTTTTCTAATCCTTCACTGTCATAGCTGTCTAATTGAAGCAAATACGAAATTGTTTCAGTCAATGGCATATATTTGATCTTCGTGCATTATTGCTTTTAGAATTTCATTAGAATTCTTGATGGCGATTTCTTTTTATTTTGTTTCCCAATTGTCTTTAGTATTGACGTCTAGTCTCTGTGTATTCTAATTGCTGATGCTGCGTTTGTCTTTCCTTTATGTCAATTATCATCATCCATAGATTATCTGGTTCATTGTTATTCTCTGATTTTACATTAGGCTTTGAGATATGTCAAACTACTCTTTCAAGAAGAGCCAACGAGAAAGCGACTAAGTGGTCAGTCATCTTACAAGAAATTACAATCAAATCATTCTTCAAATTGTAATTTTAATGGGTATAAGAATGACTGCATGGTTAAGTAATGCATTTCGTAACCTCGTGGTCCCTCTTTCGACCCCACAGCAATCGGGAAAGGGATTCTTACCAAAGTTTCCGGTTTACCAATAGTGTATTGGTGTAATTTGGTAGAGGAAAATTGTGTGGAAGGTCATACACACACAAACACTACACGCACACATGTATATACATACATACACACACGCATACATTACATAAATGCATGCATACATAGCTACACACACACACACACACACACACACATATATATATATATATATATATATATATAAATATTTCGTTTCTGAATTTGTTTAGCAAGATTCTTTATCTGAAAACGTGTGTTGAAACCGATATTGTTATACTTTGGGAGGGTCATGTTGCCAATAAGAAACACACGCACCAGTTGCTTTCACTTCAATTTATTATAATAAATTTATAAATTTAGCAATTTATAAATTTCCGGTTGGTTCCACAACCAGATGGTTGTTTATATATTGTCAAAGTTCTTTCGTCACACATTCTGTAACCTCTTCAGTGACTGGGGATTCTTTTCTTTGTTTTTTGTGCCTCTCCTTTGTTCTATCCTACGCCATCTTGTTTTTGTGTGTGTGTTGTGTGCTTAGTTTGCGCATGTGTTACATCCGGGTGTCTGTGTGTGTTTATATTCCATTATTTATTTGTTTATTTACATGTTACTGGTTGGTTGTTTGTTCTATGAGCGTGTGTGTTTTCATTTTGTCCTTAATTGTAAGTTGTGATGTTGCTGTTCCACTCATATTTTCTATTTAATTTTGGTTGTAATTCATTTATGTTTATTGCCTCTGTGATTTGTCTAAACATTGCGTCTTTTCCGTGTGTAGATTCTATTTTTATTTCTATGTTCTCTAATTTACCCTTATGTTCTATTTTAGCATGTTGGTAGAGTACAGATGATTCTTTACTATCTTGAAGGTCTCGCCAGTGTTCATTTATCCGTTCCCCTATACTACGAGCTGTCTCACCTATGTACACTATATTTTTATCTCTACATTGTCCTTCAGTACATCTTATACTATATACTACATTTCTAGTTTTACAGTTAATATGAGGGCTTAATTTACAGGTTATACATTTCTTATCTATACAGGGAGGTCTTTGAAAAGGGTATATCTTGCTAATAAGTGTTTTTATGGAGGTACCTGGTCTTTCTACTATCTTAATATTGAGTTTATGTTTATCTAGGGCCCTTCTAAATTTGTAAGCTAATTCACCTCTAGGGGTTGTATCGATGAACATCACACTCTGGTATTTATTGCTATCATACCATGAGTTTATTCTATTAGCCTTATTCCTAGTTCTTTCTATTCTATTCCAAAATTTGGTCCTATACAAGGGGCAGGTCCCATTTGTGTCATTATTTACCATTTTTTCCCATTTGGTTCTGACTCCTCTATACACTCTGATTTTATCTCTCTGATTGAAACCAGAGAACTGCATACGGTGGATGAAGTGTTGTATGTGTCTCTCTAGTTCTTCGGGGTTGCACATGCGGGACACGTTTCTCATCACCCGTACCAAATCCGCAATCAGTATGTTGATTTTGGTATGGTCCGAAACAGCTGAGTTTCGGTGGATCAGATATTTGGAAGTCATGGGTTTGGCATAATGGGAATGGAGGATTTGTTTTTTGTTATTAATGGTATCTAACCAGAGCTCTGTGTCTAGTACAGGTAATCGATGGTTGGGGTGTTTGCTTGGGTAGTCTATAGTAACTCTAATACTCTGGTGGATTTATGTTATTTATCCATATTCATACACGAAACAAAAGTGCTACCAATGGTTTCAAGACCACATGTTGACCATCCCCAGATTGTAAGTACGATCCAGTTTCTGACCCTGTCTTCAGGCGCTTGGACGAGTTTGAAGATACCGTTAAAAAGATAGAGTGTTAAACGTTTCTTTATTAAGTATGTTCCAAGCGTCATTAAGAAAGTTTCTGAAAATGGAGGGATAAAAATCAATAATACCAAACTGTGTGAATTTGGCTCTATTACTTAAAGGAGATTTCTGTGAACCAGGATATGACAGTTGTATTATTCCACAGTGAGAGGCTGGTGTTTTTAATAATTGTTTCTACTTTTGGCACAAGGCCAGCAATTAACCAGTGCATTACTGGTACTTTATTTTATCGACCCCGTAAGGATGAAAGGCAAAGTTAACCTCGGTGGGATTTGAACTTAGAACATAAAGGGACGTAACTATGCTGGAAAGCATGGCGTCCGACCCTCTACCGATACTGCCAATTCACCGCCCTGATAATAGAAGCAATGATGTCTCTTAACATTTGTTTTACTAGATAGTCTTAACACTGGCCTTGCAGGATTTATCAATCTACAGCTAAGCCTGTTTGTGAAGTCAGGTTTGTGACTCTTAAAAGTAATGAAGACATCACATTCAGCTAAACGTTCTACTCTAGTGTCGATCTTAAAATTTATGGCAATACCTACAGCTTCAACGTTAATCATGTTATAGGTATTAGGTTTGCTGTCCTGGTATTTATTACTTATGATATTAAGGATATAATGGTTATACTTTTCTTTATCTACTTCATACACATTTCTTCTGTTGTCTGAAAAGACAAATATATTATTAAAGGATTTGATTTTTCAAAGTCATTTAAAAAAGTGTATGGTGGAAGGGATTGTAGTACTTACGGAACTTGATATTGGAAACTATATCTAACAGGTTAGCTTGGAATAAGGCTAAGTCCTTAAATCGGGGGGGGGGGGGGGCTACGTAATTGAATTGATCTTGTTCATTTTCCTTTTTCGCAACCACTGATATTTCATTACATATACCCCCCCCCCACACTCACATACACACACACATACACACACACATATATATATATATATATTTATGTCAGGTCAGGTTTCTAACTGCTACTGGTAACATGTAGGCAGTAAAATCTACTTCATACTCGAGTGGTCAGCGACTAAACCAGTCCCCACCTGACACTGGTCTGAGAAAGAGAGTAAGAGGAACTCCAGGAGCACAAAAAAAACAGGAGATGTCAAAGTGTTGGTGAACTCCTCAGAATCAAAGGTCACCCACAACAAATATGGGTTAAATGGCCTCACCAACCCGGCCAAGCGAGGTGAGTATGGCTACACCCATGGAGAGGTTAAACTCCATGACAATAACATATTCAATCTTCGTAACTGTCTTGTATTCTTGCTTTGGCTTGTCACTGGACACATAGCTGCGGGGATGGTGTGGGTGCTCTCTGTGTAGCACAAGCAGGTAGCATTGAATTCTTTATGTACATATACTTCTTTATAAGTCCTACAGCGATGGGGGCAGTGGTTACGTGTGCAAACTCGACCGGATAGAAGCACAATGTCATAAAACTACACGAGGGCGGCTTGAGACTTATTCTAACGTCACTTCACTGTTAACCCGAATAGCAACATCTCTTGGGCGTCTGGGCAGCTTAGCACTGAGGATGAAGAACTCAGATCTGTACGGAAACATCCCAAAAGCCAACGCGAAAGTAACACAGAGGAGACTGAGGTTATCTGGACATGTTCATCGACATTCAGAGTTGACACTGTACTCAGTGGACTTGTGGGAGACCCTACACAGACTCACTGGCAGAGGGAGATCGAGGATGGCATATGTTGATGCCCTAAGGACAGACACTGGTCTCTGGGAGACGCGGCAATGATGAAGGACATAGACCGCTGGAAAGAACTCATTCATGGACCTCGGGAATTTTACCCACCCTAGATAGATAAATATACGTTTAGAAATTCTTTCTAGCATTGACACAAGATTAGTAATTTGTGCAGGGAAGGGGAAAGTTGACTATGAATGAAAGAATAAGGGTAAGTAGTATTTATTAATCGGTTGTTTTACGATAGTTTCTACTGAGTGCAAAAATAGTTGCTTTTTTTCACTAGCATGGTTCAGAAAATACTGATAAATATGGTATGGAAATTAAAAAAAATACTGCCGTATATCAATATCTCTGAATTATCTATCAGCTAATGTCCATATTGCATTTCATAACTTAAAAGGACGGTAAGTAACTGACGTTTTCCAATGATGCCATGTTAATATGATTGTGTCTTTGAAAGCCCAAAGACACAATTACTGCACTTAAGCATTAGGAATTAAGAAAACAAGGAAATAAAAAGATAAGAAAATATACCCTAATATGTCCGCCTCGTGGTTCCGGACGATTGGACGGAGAAGTCATTGCCCCGGACGACGGCGATGGAGAAGACATTAGCCCGGACGACGGTGATGGAGAAGACATTGGCCCGGACGACGGTGATGGAGAAGTCATTGCCCCGGACGACAGCGATGGAGAAGACATTGCCCCAGACGACGGTGATGGAGAAGACATTGCCCCGGACGACGGCGATGGAGAAGTCATTGCCCCGGACGACGGCGATGGAGATGACATTGCCCCGGACGACGGCGATGGAGATGACATTGCCCCGGACGACGGCGATGGAGATGACATTGCCCCGGACGACGGCGATGGAGAAGATATTACCCCGGACGACGGCGATGGAGAAGATATTACCCCGGACGACGGCGATGGAGAAGACATTGGCCCAGACGACGGTGATGGAGAAGATATTGCCCCGTACGACGGTGATGGAGAAGATATTGCCCCAGACGACGGCGATGGAGAAGATATTGCCCCAGACGACGGTGATGGAGAAGATATTGCCCCAGACGACGGTGATGGAGAAGTCATTACCCCGGACGACGGCGATGGAGAAGATATTGCCCCAGACGTCGGCGATGGAGAAGATATTACCCCAGACGACGGCGATGGAGGCATACTGGAACAGCCACTCTACCTTAAGCTAAGTTAAAATCTGTTCTTAAACTTGCTGCTCTTATTTCTGGTTTTTGGTTATTGTTGCGGTTATTGTTGTTTTTCTGTTGTTGTTGTTTATTTTTGTTGTTAACTTTCATTCGTCTTCTTTTCTTTTCACTATTGGTTAACATTAGGGCGGCGGATTGGTAGTATCGTAGAGGGTCGGATACCATGCTTTACAGCATAGTGTTACGGCCCTTTATGATTTGAGTTAAAATCCCGACGAGGTTAACTTTGTATTTCATCCTTACGGGGTCGATAAAATAAAGTACCAGTCACGCACTGGGGTCGATTTAATCGACTTTACCCTCCCCCAAAATTGCTGGCCTTCTGCCACTATTGGTTAACATTTCTTTTCTTTATTTTCTGGGGTTTTTTTCATTCATTCATTCTTTCTTTTTTAATTTTCTTTATTTCTTTGTGTCTTTATTGTTCCATTGTCCGCCCCTTACACCGTTTCTCTCTCCCACTCTCGCTTATATCACTCCTATTTCTTTATCAAAATAATAATGGTTTCTCATCTCGACACAAGGCCAACAATTTTGTGAGGGAGGGACAAGTCAATTAAATCGAAACCCGTACATTACTGGTACTTTATTTTATCGACCTCGTAAGGATAAAAATCAAAGCTTAACCTCGGCGGAATTTGAATTCTGAACATAGAGGGATGTAACTATCTGAGTGAGAGTGACGTCCGAACGTGTATACTCCACTACTATCTAACATACCCACTGTCTCTGTGTCTCGCCTGTATCTATTTACCGTCGGACAATAAAACACCGACTCCCCGTCTATCTCTCTATCTTTCGAAATATCTACCTTTTTATCAGTCAAACTACCTTCCAACATACATCCCTACATAACTACTTGACTATTCTCCATTCATCTATCTCACCTCCTTCTCCCTCTTTCTTTCTTTCTCTCTCTCCCACTGTCCTTCTCTTTATATATATATATATATAAACACACACACACACACACACACACACACACACACACACACACACACACACACACACACACACACACACACACACACACACACACACACACACACACACACACACACCCATATATATATATATATATATATATATCTTTAACTACTGCTTTTCGTAATCTCTTTCTAATCATTTTCTTTATTAATGTCTTCCTACGCCGTCGCACGTATTTGCCTTTCCTTAATCTCTCGCTATTCACATACACATACACACACATACACAGACACACAGACACACACACACACACACGCGCGGGGCACACACATACACACACACCCGCACACATATACATACACACACATTTACACCCACTCTCTCTCTCTCTCTTTCACACACATACACGCACACACACACACACACACACACACGTGGACAACCACACGCACACACACACACACGTGGACAATCACACGCACACATAAACGCACACAATCACACACACACTCTTTCTCTCTCATTCACGCACACATTCACTGGAACACCACACTAATCTTTCTCTTCATTGTTACGCCCCTATCTCTCTCTTTCTTTCTCTTTCTCTCTCTCTCTCTCTCTCTCTCTCTCTCTCTCTCTCTCTCTCTCACTCTCTCTCTCTCTCTCATTCTATCTATCTATCTCTCTGGCTCCCTCTCACTCTCAATCTCTCTCTCTGTCTGACTCTCTCCTCTCCCTCTCTCTATGTATCACTTCCCCATCTCTCTCTTTCTCTCATTCCCTGTCTCTCCATTATCTGTGATATTTGCATTATTCAAGAAAGTCTCTTCAAGCCACATTTCCATGTCATTTATTATTCAACATATTCGATACTATTTAATGAAAACACTGAATGAGGTTATGGCGTAGTCATGCATGTGTGAGGGAGAAGGAGTGAGTGACGGTGTGAGGGAGAAGGAGTGGGTGAGTGAGTGACGGTGTGATTGAAGGAGTGAGTGAGTGATGGTGTGATTGAAGGAGTGACTGAGTGATGGTGTGATTGAAGGAGTGACTGAGTGACGGAGTGATTGAAGGAGTGAGTGAGTGACGATGTGAGGGAGAATAAGTGACTGAGTGACGGAGTGATTGAAGGAGTGAGTGAGTGACGGAGTGATTGAAGGAGTGAGTGAGTGACTGAGTGATTGAAGGAGTGAGTGAGTGACGGAGTGATTGAAAGAGTGAGTGAGTGACGGTATGATTGAAGGAGTGAAGGAGTGAGTGAGTGATGGTGTGATGGAGTGATTGAAGGAGTGAGTGAGTGACGGAGTGATTGAAGGAGTGAATGAATAACGGTGTGATTGAAGGAGTGAGTGAGTAACGGAGTGTTTGAAGGAGTGAGTGAGTGACGGAGTGATTGAAGGTGTGAATGAGTGACGGTGTGATTGAAGGAGTGAGTGAGTGATGGTGTGATGGAGTGATTGAAGGAGTGAGTGAATGACGGAGTGATTGAAGGAGTGAGTGAGTGATGGTGTGATGGAGTGATTGAAGGAGTGAGTGAGTGACGGAGTGATTGAAGGAGTGAGTGAATGACGGTGTGATTGAAGGGGTGAGTGAGTGACAGAGTGATTGAAGGAGTGAGTGAGTGTGTGATGGAGTGATTGAAGGAGTGAATGAATGACGGAGTGATTGAAGGAGTGAGTGAATGACGGTGTGATTGAAGGAATGAGTGAGTGACGGTGTGATTGAAGGAGTGAGTGAATGACGGAGTGATTGAAGGAGTGAGTGAGTGACGGAATGATTGAATGACGGAGTGATTGAAGGAGTGAGTGAGTGAGGGTGTGATTGAAGGAGTGAGTGAATAACGGAGTGATTGAAGGAGTGAATGAATGACGGTGTGATTGAAGGAGTGAGTGAGTGACGGTGTATTTGAAGAAGTGAGTGAGTGACGGAGTGATTGAAGGAGTGAGTGAGTGACGGAGTGATTGAAGGAGTGAGTGAATGACGGAGTGATTGAAGGTGTGAGTGAGTGACGGAGTGATTAAAGGAGTGAGTGAGTGAGGGAGTGATTGAAGGAGTGAGTGAGTGAATGACGGAGTGATTGAAGGAGTGAGTGAGTGACGATGTGATTGAAGGAGCGAGTGAGTGACGGAGTGATGGAAACAGTGAGTGAGTGACGGAGTGATTGATGGAGTGAGTGAATGACGGTGTGATTGAAGGAGTGAGTGAAGGAGTGATTGACGGAGTGAGTGAGTGACGGTGTATTTGAAGGTGTGAATGAGTGACGGTGTGATTGAAGGAGTGAGTGACGGAGTGATTAAAGGAGTGAGTGAGTGACGGTGTGGTTGAAGGAGTCAGTGAGTAGAGTGACGGAGTGATTGAAGGAGTGACTGAGTGACGGTGTGGTTGTAGGCGTGAGTGAGTGACGGTGTGATTGAAGGAGTGAGTGAATGACGGAGTGATTGAATGAGTGAGTGAGTGACGGAGTGATTGAAGGAGTGAGTGAATGACGGAGTGTTTGAAGGATTGAGTGAGTGACGGAATGATTGAAGGAGTGAGTGAGTGACGGAGTGATTGAAGGAGTGAGTGACGGAGTGATTGAAGTAGTGAGTGAGTGACGGAATGATTGAAGAAGTGAGTGACGGAGTGATTGAAGGAATGCAGGATTGAAGGAGTGAAGGTGTGAAGGAGTGAGTGAGTGACGGTGCGATTGAAGGAGTGAGTGAGTGACGGAATGATTGAAGAAGTGAGTGAGTGATGGAGTGATTGAAGGAGTGAGTGAGTGACGGTGCGATTGAAGGAGTGAGTGAGTGACGGAATGATTGAAGAAGTGAGTGAGTGACGGAGTGATTGAAGGAATGAAGGATTGAATGAGTGAAGGTGTGAAGGAGTGAGTGGGTGACGGTGCGATTGAAGGAGTGAGTGAGTGAGTGACGGAGTGATTGAAGGAATGAAGGAGTGAAGGAGTGAAGGTGTGAAGGAGTGAGTGAGTGACGGTGCGATTGAAGGAGTGACAGAGTGAAGGAGTGATAGGGTGAAGGACTGATGGGGTGAAGGGGTGAAGGAAAGACTTATTGACAAAGAGTGAGAGTGAGAGTAAGAGAAAGATTGGATGAGAGATTAAGGTAATCCACTCTATGAATGAATGACAAATCTGTATTAACTGTGACTCTGTGTGAGTGTGTGTCTGTGTGTGTCTGTGCGTGTGTGAGTGTGTGTCTGTGTGTGTGTCTGTGTGTGTGTCTGTGTGTGTGTGTCTGTGTGTGTGTGTGTCTGTGTGTGTGTCTGTGTGTCTGTGTGTGTCTGTGTCTGTGTGTGTGTCTGTGTATGTGTGTGTGTGTGTGTCTGTGTGTGTCTTGTGTGTGTCTGTGTGTGTGTGTGTCTGTGTGTGTGTGTCTGTGTGTGTGTGTGTGTGTGTGTGTGTGTGTATCTGTGTTGTATTAACTAAAATCTAAATTCAAAATAGATTAGTCCCCCTTTTTTTCTATGCAGTATAGCCTTGTTTGAACAAATTCATAGTGACATTTTATCATTACGGTCGCCATTGTATCGTGATCATGTGCTATGCAAGGAACGGAGCAGTAACACACACACACACACACATTGTTGTAGAAATACACACACCTTGTTATACAGACATACACACACACATAAATTTCGACCCACGGACAACCATGCAGGAGCACGTACACATATATACACATATATACATACATATATACACATATATACATATAGACATTCATACATATATATACATACATATATACACATATATACATATATATACATACATATATACACATATATACATACACATATATACACATATATACACACATATATATACATACACATACATATATACACATACACAAATATACATATACATATATATACACACACATATACACATATATACATATACACATACATAAGTATATATATATACACATACATATACATACATACATACATACACATATATACACATACACAAGTATACACTTATACACACACATATATACATACACATACACATATATATATACACATACACAGAATCATTGAAACCTGAAACAATGCCTTTTTTAATATTTGTTCCACTATCTGGCGCATCGATGTCACATTGAGAGATCACAACTCCGATACAATGTCCAGGTGCTTAGAATGTCTCAGGAAAAAAAAATGACTGGACAGATTTTACGGGCAAAAATCAACCGGCAAAAAGACCTAGGGGTAGACCCTCGAGCAAAATGGTTGGTGGATAACATCCATGACATGAGCTCGGCTGGTCTCGCTTGGGGATTCAGCTGGTTCAGTTGGAGACGGTTACTTTTAAAAGGACCAGCTGGAAGGAATGTTTGAGGACTCTACCCCCCCCCCCCCCCCCCCCCCCCACACACACACACCACCACCACTACCACCACCGCCGCCACCACCACCACCATCACCACGACGCCACGACCCTCTCAGGAACACGTGAGCGAAGAAGAAGAAGAAGAAGAAGAAGAAGAAGAACTCGACATAATAAACTACGTGACCAATGTAGTAGAATGACGGAATTCTAGAGCGTCGGTTTTTTGGTGTTCTCTGCATTCTAAATAAAAGTCCTGCCGTGGTTCAGTTGTGTGGTAGACGTAAATCTCACCCAGTTTATCACTGACATTTAATACTTGGATACTTTAATAAAGCTGTGTTACAACCATCCAAGCCATGTCTCCAGGTTGAGTATAACATACTTTCTCTTTCCAACTAATGTTAGACGCCCTACAAATTTTCGTGGTTGCTGCCATGGCTAAACAATACCCTTCTCCACAAAAGAAGTGTAGAAATTTTTGAAGTTGTTTCTCTATGTATATTGAGTTAAAATCTCACAAAAAAGATTCGACATAGCTTTTTATTCTCGCGGGATTCAGTCCAATATTGTCTTAATCTGTATTTGATGAAAGGATTACCGCGGCCCTGAATTGAATGTTCATTTCTCTGAGCCTTGTGTGAAGGCGTGTGGCTGACTGGTTAGAGAATTGGATTAACAATCTTGAGTTGTGAGTTCGATTCTTGGACCGGGCGATGCGTTATGTCCTTGAGCAAGACCCTTTATTTAACGTTGCTCCTTCTACCTGGAGTTGCAACTGGAACAACCAATGGAAACATTGTTTCATCGGTCCGATTTGACGAAAGTCGATCGATCCATTTTTCTCTGAGCCTTCACATAGTCCATTACAAAATAGGGCGGCCCCAAACGTCGTACTAAACAGGTACAATTTTTATGGAGCCCAAAGTGATCAAAAGTATAGTTGGCCCCCGGTAAAATTTGAATGTACA
>OZ024741.1:31490215-31492715 GCA_964016885.1 Eledone cirrhosa
TCTTGGCCCCCGGACCACATTCCTACTCAGTGTTGTTGGAGTGGAGTTGGTCGCTCTCAGGTGCGAGTCCCGTGGGATGGAGTGGCTGTTCCAGCGCGTCCCCCTCGCCTCCGAGACAATGTATTCTACATCCTGTCGGTCTGACCCACAGGTTGAGGGTAAGTTAGTTGGAGGTGGTGGATACTCGTTCGGACGTCACTTTCTCTCTATTTCTTTATAAACTCTCTTCAAAGTTATCTCCCTTAAGAAATTTAAAAACTAAAATAATAATGTTTATTTCGTGGCTGATTTCAAGAAAAGATTTGGTAGAGGAGATCCGTAAATAGTTTGAAGTTATAAGTGTTAAGTCTACGTAGTGCAGTAGAGCTGACGAGTCCGAAAGAGGCTCCCGAAATATCAGGACCCTTACCAAAAAGCAGACCCAGTGATTACTGCATATCTCCATTCAATTTCTTATTCACTCTTCAAATTTGTGTCCCCACTCCTCTCTCTCACACACACAATAGGTACTTTTACTCATTTCCGAGATTCTCACACTATGAATTCTCTCTATTGATCTTTCCCGTTTCTCGCTCATAGTAATCCTCTCTGTCATTCTCCCCATGCCGTGCTCTTTAACCATCACTATGTATATTGAAAAGCATTACGTAACTGCTTCCTTTGTGATCGCTTATCGGAAAGATAATGTGTTGTGAAAACGCGCCCCTTTCTTTTGTCCCCTTTAATTATTTTTCATTAGGAATATTCAGAGATGAAGCCCAGTAAAGTGGCCCAAATTAAAGAAGGGATAAATGAAAGCAATTCATACAAGATTCAATGAAACTGATGACGTGAATAATTGAGGTCAATGATACTAGCCTGGCATTTGGTTGAGGGATCTCCCGCAAATAACAACCAATTGGGGAGACCCTAAAGAGTCATAGCTTTCTCAGAATTATGCTGTAAATAGAGAACCAAAAAGGAATTATTAATATCAGTTAGAGATGAAATGAGATCAAATTCGGTCCTGATGGGTTCCCAGCAATTCCGCTAAAAACATGAAACCATGCCTCAGATATACCACTGCAGATTCTCTTACAAAGTATCATCACAAGTGGTAAATTATCCGGAAAGTTAAAGGAAGGCATATGTCATATCCATTAAGGGGGAAGTAAAGTAGATATAACATTATAAACCTGTCTATCTGACATCAGAACCCAGCAAAATCCTGGAACAAATTGTCAGAAGAAACTGATCACACTCCTAGAGGTAAATGGCTTGCTAACTAGCACTTAGCACGCCTTATGTTCGGAAAGAAGCTGTCTTACACAACGTTTACTGCATTATGACTGGGTATTGTAACAACTATAAAACCGCTCAAAAGTGGATGAGATATATCTCGACTTTGAAATGCTCTTCAATAAGGTTGATCATGGAATGATATATCACAAACTACGTAATACGGATTATATGTCACAAACTACGTAATACGGATTATATGTCACAAACTACGTAATACGGATTATATGTCACAAACTACGTACGTGATCCCGGCATAGTTAGAAAACTAAGAGAGTGACCATATTACTTCTTAAATGACATAAGCAGGTTGTCGGATCCAATGGAGGCCTCGCAAAGAAGACAATAATAACGAGTGTTGTCCCTAGAAAAAAACTGTCGTAGGATCACTTCTGTTTGTGGTATCATTCTCAGACATACACTCGGTAGTAGGGGAACCATCACTAACTCTACTGACAACAAGAATGAAGCACGAGCAATTAGGAATCTAGATGACGCTACTCTCTTCAAACGATATTTGGGTGCCATATACAAGTGGACCGGGGACAGCAATATACAGTTACTGGAAAAGGTCAAGCTCTCCGCTATCAACCCGCTAAAACAACTACTCTACAACAACGTTATTCTGGATAAAGAAGGATTGAAAAGCATGAATCAAATAAGTGCAGTATTAGGAATTAATATAAGCAACGATGCATCGTTTCATGCGCATCACCGATGTAGAAGAAATGTTCAGACGACTGATGGGATGACTATGTAAGTCCTCTGAAGGATATTTGTCCTTAGGTATCAGGATGAATGCATCCGGCTCCAGTCACCCTACAGTGTCCTTTAAACTACAGAAGTTAAAGCAGTGTAATGAAGTGACACGAAGAATATTGCCATAGTGAAAAAGGTAAGCAACTGGGAGAGGCTGAAAGGATTAAACATCTACTGCATAGAGTGAAGATCAAATATATACGCAGTGATATACACACGGAAGTTCCTGGAATGGCTAGGACCAATCTTTGGGACTCAGAGCTGGACCAACCCCTGAACAGAACGTCACTGCATAGTGCAAAAAGTCCCATCATCCACATCTACAAACACACGTAAGCGCACATCCCCATATAATCACAACCACATATATACTGTATATATACATATACATGCATACACACACACTCACACACACTCGCACACACACACACACACACACACACGCACACACACACAAACACAC
>OZ024741.1:31502715-31515215 GCA_964016885.1 Eledone cirrhosa
CAACTGTTTTCGACAATCATATTATGTTCACTTTTTTTCACACACACATATATATTTTTCCTTATTTTTTATTATCTTCATTCTAACTTATTCATTATTATTTATTTATTATTTTTTATGTTTAATTTTTTATTTTTTATTTTTCTCTCTCTCTCTTTTCCTTTTTCTTTTTTCTTCTTTCTTTGTTACTGATCTTGTGATTTGAATTTTCCTAGTATATTACAAGCGCCGTGTATAATTTTAACCAGTTATTCCGATGATTTGATTAGGCATTTTAGGCACCCTAATCAATGAAACAATTGTTACTACTGTAAATAAAACCCTTTTTGTACTGTTGACCATGTTATTCTTCACTCTTTCACTACTATTAATCCAAGAATAACCTGCATAGGAATTCTCGCGAACTCGCTACCTAATTAAGGAAACCTCTTCTTGAGTCAAACAATGCCGTACGCTAAAACTATCCACAATACAGAGTACTCACAATCTCTAACTGGATCACCTATAACGATAATCTGTTATTCCACACACACACAGGTGTGTATACGTATGCATACTTACTTTATGTATCAGCTGTGATAGAGTGAGAAATAAAATTCTTATTTTATTTTTTTACATACATATATATATATATATATATATATCCATAGTTGCCGTCAATGTGTGAATGAGTGCAAGTCTCTAGCAGGCTTGAAAAGCCATATCTGAACGTCACATCTGAATCTGACAAGGTATTGCAATGCTCAGCCGTCATATATACTTACTTATTTCCTGGTGTTATATAACAATAATAATAATGATTTCTATTGAAAATTGTTTCGTCCATCACGATCAGCGTGCACAAGAACTCACCCACCCACAAACACGTACACAGACGCACACACTGACACACATATATATATACACACAGTTATATATATATATAATATGTTGAAAAGGTAACACACAGAGAGAGATATTCCGCCATCAATAAAACAGGGAAAAAACACCAGTGTATGGAATCTATAGCCTATGAAATGCAAGGTAGACACACGGTAATTAAAAATATAAATTAAAGCGTATATACGTACCTCTATAACTATATAACACACACGTACAAATCCAAACAGATATGTTTCGCCAATAATTTGTTGACAGAAATAAATAGCCCATGGTTCATCAGCGTGTGTAAGGCTATACATTTCAGACAACTCTAAGAGAATTTAAAGCGACTGTCCAGCCACACGTGGAAGAGAGAAGTCACAGCATCTTTAGGGCAGGGAACGAGTGGTGTCTGATATATATATATATATATATATATATATATATATATATATATATATATATATATATATATATATATATATATATTAGAAAGTGAGTTTTTTTTTACAAAGTGAAAAATAACCGAGGTCTCCTACACGAGTGAAAGTATAAAGAAAAAAAGATGAAATCGAAAATGCAAATGGAGTCTTATTTAAAAAAATATATATATATTTATTTGGTTCCTTTACCGGTTTCGCAGTTCTTCTGCTTTTCAAAAGTAGAGTTGAGATGGAGGGTCTGTGGTTTTTCTCACATCTGAGAAAAATCACAGACCCTACATCTCAATTCTACTTTTGAAAAGCAGAAGAATTGCGAAACCGGTAAGGCAACCAAATAAATATATATATTTTTTAAAAAATAAGACTCCAGTTGCATTTTCGATTTCATCTTTTTTTCTTTATATATATATATATATATATATTTATATATGGATGTATGTATAGTATATTTGGCAATATACTGTATGTTTAATTAAAAACATTTAGAAGACCATACACCATCAACTTTAAAGTAGTGACTATGTCACTCACTTCTTTTCGGCGAAAGAAGGGAGAGAAGCTAACAGTCTGTTTCACGCTAGTTGGCGATCATCAGAGCGACGCACCCCCTGCTTATATATGTACATATATATATATACATGCATATATATATATATATATATATATATATATATATATATATATATATATATATATATATATATATATAAACGGAAAAAATGAAACGAAATTTCATTTCCCACTCTTAGTACGGCTGTTACTTAAATATAAGTATGTACACGTTCATACATATATGTATACAGACGTACAGTAGTATATATATATATATACATACATGCACACATATATATATGTACGTATGGATTCACCGAACATTTATTATAATACTCGGTGTGTTTGTAAACAAACATCCCGTATTAAGCCGTAGTGTCCAGCAACCATCGTTGCTCGTTTGTTCAACACTGACAAAGGAACGCTGTACTAGTTTCAAGCTTATTAGCTATCGTTTGTTTACAAACACACCGAGCATACGGGCCATCTTCCTGGACCCAGAAGGTAAGTTGGTGGTGCTGGACGTGACCAGCGGAGACGGGCTAGCTTTCAGGCTAGTGGCCGTCTATGCCCCGACAGGAGCAGGGCGGCCTGATTTCTTCCGGCATCTGGAGACCTTTCTTGGAACGTCCTGCTCTTTAGTGTTAATGGGCGACTGGAACGGGATCTTAGATGCAGGCTGGGACTGTGTGGGATTAGCGGATAGGGGAGGCGGGTGCAAGAGCCTCACCAACCTGCTCAGGCGTTTTGAACTGTCTGACCGGTACCGATTGGATTTCCCGAATGTGCCAATGTGGACTTGGACAAACCGCACAGGGTCATCCAGATCATATCTAGATGGAGTATTTTGTAGGGAAATGGATAGGACTAGCATAGGCTGTCCACAATTCAAGATAGTCAGCTACACGGACCACAAATTTGTGATTTGTGTGCTTGACTTAGATAGGCTCATAGACGAGGACCCGGCTACTGGAAGCTAAACGCGTCCTTACCAGCGCGCAAGGCCTACAGAGACCGGATTAGCGAACTAGTTAAGCGGGCGTTGACGGGGGCAATCCTCGACAACAAGTGGTGGTTTGCTCTGAAAAGAGCGATTATAATAGAATCCATTAGCTTTAGTAAGACTTTAGAAAAATAGAGCAGAGGGAGAACTAGTTAGAAAATTAGACGAGGCGCTTAGCAAAGGCATCGCGACCGACGAACTTGCGGCGAAATTGGCCCTTGACCAATTCTTCAATGCAAAGCACGAAGGCTGCGTTGTCAGAGCTAGGGTGCATGCTCTCAGACACGAGGGGACAAAAGCCGTTCAATGGGCTCGAGTGGCGGAGGCGCCTCGTGGCAACAAATCCACGATCCGGTCTTTGGTGGACCACGACGGGTGCATGCTACGCGATCCCGGGAAAATGTGTGAAGCTCTTCAGCGACACTTCGCTCAGCTGTTAGGGGGCAGCGTCGGGCCGGGTCGAGGGATGGACTTTAGTGTCTACCTCGACGGACTGCCGCGGCTCTCGGCCACTGAGGAGGAGTGTTGTGAAAAGCCGATAACAGCCGCTGAAGTACGGGAAGCAATGACTGGCAGCACAAGGGGTGAATCGCCTGGTTTGGATGGTCTGCCCTATGAACTTTACGTACAGATGCCAGACTTGTTCGGAGGCCTCTACTGCAACTGGCAACAGAATGGGAGAATTCCCAGCTCTGTGGGCCGAGGAGCTGTGGCGCTGCTGAGAAAGGATCCGAAGAAGTGGGATAACATAGATCATTTCAGGCCCATAACTCTGCTAAACGCAGAGTTCAAGATTTGGGTCAAGGTGCTAGCAAAGAGGTTGGCGCGTGTCGTTGGTGGTCTGGTTGGAGAGGCACAGACATGCGCCTTTCCCGACAGATCCATCCACGTCAACCTCCACCTCATGCGATACATCGTATAGAGAGTAGCTAGGGAACCAGGCACGGGTGGGTCCTTGTCCAGTTTAGATCAGTCAAAATATTTCGATAGGGTCGACCATCGTTACCTAGCGGCAGTCCTGAGGGCGGCTGGCTTTGGGCCCGTCTTCAGAGGCTGGATCGCTGCCATGCACAGCGACATCTGCTCTGTGGTGAGAGTGAACGGTCACCTTTCGGAACCGTTCAACATCATGCGCTCGGTCCGCCAAGTATGTCCCCTCTCGTCCCTCTTGTACGTATTGACTCTCGAGCCATTACTGCACAAACTGGAGACGTTGAAGGGGATCCCGCGCGAACTAGGATGCGGAGGATCCGTGTCAGCATATGCGGACGATGTCACCGTAGTGGTGTCGAACGCCAAACACATCGAGGCGATCGGCACTACACTAAGAGAATACGAAGCGGTGACAGGTGCAATCATCAACCAGGAAAAGTCAGTGGGCCAGCAGCTCGGCACCTGGAAAGGCAGGTCCATGCCGTCCAACAGCGTCGTCGGGCGCTGGAGGGACAGACCGGTTAAATTGCTAGGAGTCTGGTTCGGTCCGGACCTCCAGATGGACAAAAACTGGGACGAGGTGACGAGCAGGGTGGCTTGTCTCACCCAGAAATGGGCGGAGAGGAAAGTATCCCTGAAAGGTCGACCGTAGTACCTTGTCCTAAGCCCCGCCTGACTGCGCTGGAGCCTTTGCTCTTTCGCTTTTTGTAGAAGGGACGGGCTCCGATGGTCAGGCGGTCCATCTGCTGTCAACACCCGCTACGTGGAGGGCTGGGCATGCCGTGGCTGATGATGCGCAGACACGCGCTCAGGCTACGACATCTCTACCTCTTCCTCGACGGTGATCAGGTGTGGTCGCTGTTTGCTAGACGCGTCTTTCTCCAGCTCGTCTCCTTGACGGAGCTGCAGTCTTGGATCAAGCGAAGACCGAGAGGGAGCGCTTGGAGACTGGAATGTCTTCAGGCGCTCACAGCCCTCGACCAATCGGGCAATGTGATTTGTGGAAACTCCACCTTGGCGTTCAATAAAGGATTAGTGGAGGGGAAGATCGACGACGTACTTGGGGAAACTCTAGTCGTCGACGAAAATCAACTAGCCAATGTCTTCGGAAGAACTTTCGGGCCGGGGCCTATGGACAACTTCCAGAAATCTCTGGCCTTGCAGTGCTACCGAGGAGCTTTGCCAGTTCGGGATAAACTCTACAGGCATGGAGGTGCCGTCAGCCGGGCATGTCCGAGATGTGCGCAGGGCGACGAAACCGTCCTGCAAGCACTGGTCCAGTGTCCGAGCATTGCTGACTTGTGGGTTTATGTCGAACACCTGCTGTCGTGTATAGGACGGATCCAGTTATCAGCTGAGTCCATCGTGAGGATTTGCTCGCCCTCTTCCTTTAGCCGGGAAGGGCAGGCAGTTTTTATCTGTCTGGTGGCCATGGCGAAAGAGATAGTATGGTGGACACGTTTGAAAGGGCTGAAGACGAGCACTTACCTCTTCGGTGATGCCCTGATTAACTTTTTCAAATTTAATTTGGAAAGGAAAATCAGGTTAGAGAGGAAGTGCTCTCTTCCCAGCATTTTGTTGAAAGATGTGTGAATGGGCCTTCTCTGAGTATGTGTCTGTAAATTAAAGGTGGAAAACTGGGAGAGGGCACCTGCCCTGGTGGTCAGAGTCACTGTGGCCTTTTAATGGGCTTTCTCCACAAATGTCCCTCGGAAGTCTCCCCCTATTGGGGAATTTTTCATTGTTATTTTTGTTACATCCTCTGTTTTTGTTTTTTTACACGCAGAAATGCCCATTTGTACCATCCTGTATTGTCCTGTACTCTCCTTAATGTCTACTTTATGTAAACCCTTGTGGTTAATAAAGAAAGCATTATTATTATTATTGTTCTTTGAGTCTCAGTCATCGATGTTATTTAACTGGAAAGTTTGTTGAAATGAATATCTGCAGCCTCCGACGTTCAGGACGTATCGGAGGGTTCTTGTTGCCAGTACGCATGCCTTTTGAAGTGTTCCCCAAAGCGGGGTTGGACTAATCTTCTTTAAACATCGTTGGAATCTCTTTCATGGCAGTTCCAAATCCTTTTTACCTCCCACTTTAAATCCTGGTATCGGTTAATTTTCTCCCTCTCCTGCACTCTCGTGTCAAATGGGCAGGCTACATCTACAATCAGGCACGATCTTTTCTCCTTGTCCAAAACCACCAGGTCAGGCCTATTGTGTTCTAATCTTTTGTCCATATGTATCCTAAATTCCCATAGCACCTTCACCTGATCTTTTTCTATCACCGACTCTCAGAATGTGGTAAATTGTTTACTTTGCATAGATGCCAGTGGATCACCCTGCCTATCACATCATGTCTCCAGCCCTTAAAGTGAGTCTGGGCAAGGTGTTTACACTCGGATACAATGTGAGCCACATTCTCCTCTCCCTCTCCACAGACCCTACACAGTCAGCTAGCCTCCTCCGTGTCAATATGGTGTTTCACCCACTTCGTTCCGAGGGCTTGCACTTGCGCAGTCATTAGCATTCCTTCTGTAGCCTTTTTAAGATCTCCTATTTTTAACCAGTTCCATGTCAGTGGATCTCTAAATTCCGTTTTCTTAAAGGAGATGCTATGAAGGGATTTTTCATGAAGGTTGCTCTTCCTCCTTTTTTTTTATTTCCTCCTTGGACATCCCCTGGTCAATTGTCTTCTCCTTCAGTACAATTTTGAGCATTGGCTCCCTACTGTCAGTCACCTATTTGTGCAGGTTGTTTTTCTCCATCTGAACACAGTCCTCTATGCTGATAAGACCTCTTCCACCTTCAGATCTCTTTAAGTAGAGTCTATGGACATCACTCCTCTTGTGGAACATGTTGTAGATAGTCAATAGCTTCCTAGTCTTCCTATCCATTTCTTTTTGTTCAGGAACATTCCATTTCAGAATTCCCGCACTGTACCTAATAATAGACACAGCTCGGGAATTTACTGCACTTATGATATTCCTACTATTTAGATGTGATTTTAATACGCTCCTCACTCTCCTAATGTACTCAGATCTTATCAATTCCTTCATTTTTTTTTTGTTCTTGATGTCATCTGTCTCCAGAACACCTAAACATTTGTATCCCTCTTCAGTGTCAATTTTCGTTTATCACCTCACCTGTTGGTACCCGGATTCCGTTGCTTCTGCTCAATTTACCCCTCTTCATCACTAGGACTCCACATTTATTAATACCAAATTCCATACATATATCATTGCTGAAAATACGGACAGTGTCAACAAATACATCCAACTCCTTCTCACTCTTCCCAAAGAGTTTAAGATCGTCCATGAAGAGGTGGTTGATGGTAAGCTCTCCTTTTCCCAACTTGTATCCTGCTCTCACTTTTCGCAATATAACGGACATAAGTATCAGGGCAAGTACAAACAACAGAGGGGACAAACTATCTCCTAGAAGATACCTCTCTTGATCTTCACGCCTTCCAAGGATTCTCCACCCGATGTTAACTCTGTTTCCCAGGACTTCATACTCTTGCTCAACAACTGTCTGATGTTATCTGCCACCCTGAAGTTCTCTAGGCTTTTGGTTATCCAAGAATGAGGTACCATGTCGAATGCCTTTTTGTAGTCTATCCATCCAATGGCAAGACCAGTGTGTCTCCTCTTGCAATTCCTCATTACCATCTTATCAATAAGTAACTGGTCTTTGTACCACGGGACTTCTTTCGGCATCCTTTCTGTTCATCCGGTAACAAGTTGTTTATGTGGAGGTGATGGTAGATTTCCTCAGGCACAATGCTTGTTAACAGTTTCCACATTACGGACAGACATGTGATAAGCCTATAGTTGGTAACATCATTACTCTTGACAAGCAGAAAAACCACCCTTCGGGTGGTTTTCTGCTAGCATGTGTTGTGTGTATATTGATATTATACACAGGTATAATATACATGTAGATATGATACATCAAATAAAATCGTAATTGGCAATATACTCAGAAATTGAACGAAGACTGCCTTACACTGTCTTCTGTAATCAGTAACGTAATCCATGATACATTAAAAAAAGACGATATTATATATAAACTGCATTAGGAGAAAATTAGTGACAGAAAATTAGTATGTTTATTTAAGCGATCGCCACCGGAAGTGTTGACATCACACACTCTCTCTTTCTATATATATATGGTAGTTGAAGTGATGGTGGTGACGACGATATAGCGGAAGTGCAACTTTGAAAAGAAGTCAAAAATAAGTCAAAAATAAACCGTACAGAGTTCCGCAGACCTTCCTTTATTATAGTTTAGATTTATTTTTACGAAATTATTTTTGTTTACGAAATTTAGTAGACAAAATTTAGTAGATAAATTATGTAATATTCATTCATTATTTATTCAAAGTAATCCACCTTATTTTACCAACGGAGTAAAAAAAAACCGTACGCAGTCCCGTAGACCTTTTTTTGTTATAGTTTAGATTCGGTCTTTCATTACTAGAACTGTGGTACCTTTTGTCAACCACTCTGGTACTTCACCCGACATCAAGCAGTCATTGAACATGGTTGTCAGTTTCGGGTGGAGGGATGTTATATTTTTAATCCAATACCCTTGCACACCATCTGGGCCTGGTGATTTCCAGTTGGTTAGTTTTTTTGGCCTGCCCTTTAATAGTTTGATACTCAAATCAGGTTGTTAGTGTGCTTGTTCACTGATCTACTTTTGAACTGTCTCAATCCACACTGCCTGACTATTATGATCAACATCCTGCCCGCATATTCCTCTCCAGAATGTCTTAGTCTGTGCCGCCTCACGGATCACGTCGTTGCCTCTTTCTTTCCCTTCAAGCTGTCCAAACAACATCTTCTGGTTGTTGTCAAACATGCGGTTCTGTCTATACTAACTAACTCTGTTCTCATACCGCCTAATCTTTTCACTTTTTGCTACAATGAGTTGATTCAGTTCTTCTATGATAATATTTAGCTTTTCCCCCCTAGTTTTGTATTTTATTTTCAATCTATCTTTAGTGTCTATGTTTTGTAATGTCCCATTCAGTAAGGACTCAAGCTTTCCGATGTCTTTCCTCATTTCCTTGATTTGACCATTCAGTCGTTTCTTCCATCAAGGTTCTGATCTTTCTCGTTTGTTGTTTCCTCTCGACCTTATGCCAAGTCATTTCCTCACCGCATTTGCTGTTGCTTTGAGGATATTGTTGTACTGGTGAAGGTTCCTCGCCTCAAGGTATGGGATGACTTTGTTTACCTTAGCTGTTGTTTCTTTTAACTTTTTCCTGTCTACAAATCTTAGGGTCATAGGTTTTCCACTATCAGTGTTCATTTCATCTACCACTAAGTTCAGGATATCAACCAAATCTTGCCCTGGCCCGTCAGCATTCATTTCCTCAATTGCTGTAACTTTGTTCCAGATGTTATTTATTTCAACATTCAGACCATTGTCTGCTTTGGATACTTCCTCAGGTCTCTCAACCTCTTCACTTTCACTTCCCACTGGCTCGTTTCCAACTTAATCTCTCTGCTCAGTTCCTCTAGTTTCAACTCGCTTATCCATCCATTAGTTCTTATTACCCGAGCCTGCCCGGCCAAATTTTGTTCATCTAATTTAAATAGACCAATCTTATTCCAGATGTTATGCATCCGTTTCCTATAGCCTTTTTCCATGGGGTTACTCTTCAGGTAACATTTCATGACAGTTCTATTCAATTCTTTCGTCCAGTTAGTTCTTATCCATTTCCTTCTTCTTCCTCAATCAAACACCAGCAGTATTTGGATGACAGCCAGGTCCCTATGGCTGGGCCAAGGAGCATTTGCTGGGTGAGAGTCTTTCACATGACGTTCAAGTCTCTTTTTCACCGTTATTCGAACTGTTTAGGTTCGACATTTAAACATTCATATCAAGGATTTGTGAATGTATGGTTACATAACCACCGGTGATTTTAGCGTGGCACCATCACGCTGTAGACGAAAATAAATAAATAAACAAATAAATAAATAAAAACATAAAAATATAAACATAAGTTTCATTGTAATGTTTGAATGTCTGACTTAGTTTTTTTTTTCTTTTTTTCTTTTTTCTTTTTTTCTTTTTTCTTTTTTCTTTTTTCTTTTTTCTTTTTTCTTTTTTCTTTTTTCTTTTTTCTTTTTTCTTTTTTCTTTTTTCTTTTTTCTTTTTTCTTTTTTCTTTTTTCTTTTTTCTTTTTTCTTTTTCAAGGCCAGTAACATCAGTTACTAGTGTTGTTTTTGTTGCTGCTGCTGTTTTTGATTTTAGCTATGCTAAGCTCGTAGTCATAGCAACGAAGGAGGTAGGGGTGTTGCGTTCAAAACTTTTGAAATTTGTTTTTCTTCTGATGTTGCGTTTGTTTTTGTCTGTGTTCTGTTCTGTAATTTTTTGACTTGTTCCTTATCATTATTGCTGGGTGAAGCCCTGATTAACTTTTTCAAATTTCATTTGAAAAGGAAAATCAGGGTAGAGAGGGAAGCATTTTGTTGAAAGATGGGTGAGAGAAGCAAGTATGGCCCGAGTGCATGGGTCTACTCTGAGTATGTGTCTGTAAATTAAAGGTGGAAAACTGGGAGAGGGCACTTGCCCTGGTGGTCAGGGTCACTGTGGCCTTTTAATGGGCTTTCACCACAAATGTCCCTCGGAAGTCTCCCCCCTATTGGGGAATTTTTCATTGTTATTTTTTATTACATCCTCTGTTTTTTTTACGTGCAGAAATGCCCATTTGTACCGTCCTGTATTGTCCTGTACTGACCTTAATGTCTACTTTATGAAAACCCTTGTGGTTAATAAAGAAAGCATTATTGCTGGGTAATTGCTGGCCTTGTGCCAAAAGTAGAAACTATTATTATTATTATTTGACGGTGGATTGGCAGTATCGGTAGAGGGTCGGACGCCATGCTTTGACGCATAGAGTTACGGCCCTTGCCATTCTGAGTTCAAATCCCGCCGAGGTTAATTTTGCCTTTCATCCTATGGGGTCGATAAAATAAAATACCAGTAATACACTGGGTAAGTGCTGGCCTTGTGCCAAAAGTAGAAACAATTATTATTATTATTTGACATCGTTTAAACTAAACATTTTGAGAGAGTTTAGAGATACAACGACAATAATTATTATTATTATGGTGTTATTGTTGGCTATGTTTGACCGGGTCACTAAATGAGTCTATTTATATCTTTTGGTAGCTATCACATTTCTAGGCACTACTACTACCTTCCCTCTCCAGGAGGGAGTGAGGGAATAGTGGTGGTAACGATGATGCAGTGGTGACGGTGGTGATGGGCTAGTAGTACTGTAGTGATGGTGTTGTTGCTGTTGGTTTGTCTCTAGCTAAATTTTGTGATAGTGGTGGTGGTGGCGGCGGTGGTGGTAGTGTTGGTGGTGAAATTATTTGGCTGTTGTTTTCTCCCATTTGTGACCATTTGTAACCACTTTCTTTTTTGACTATAACATTTTTAATACAAAATTAAATATTTGAGCAATATGCCAGAGTGTTATGTGTTGTCACTTCCTGAGACTTATAACTGGTGCCTTATGCCCCATTTGTAATAAGAATTATTCTATCACAATTCTTTTAAATATGTAAAGAATCAAAAACTTACGGGAGTGATTCCATAACACTCTATCCATCATGTGCGTATTCTTCCCTCCCCATATTGGGGAATTTTTCATTGTTCTTTTTTGTTACATCCTCTGTATTTTTTGGTTTTTTTACACGCAGAAATGCACATTTGTACCGTCATGTAGTGTCCTGTACTGTCCTTAATGTCTACTTTGTGTAAACCCTTGTGGTTAATAAAGAAAGCATTATTATAAACAATTATTATTATTATTATTGTTATTCCTTGAATCTCAGTCATTGATGTTGGTTAACTGGAAAGTCCGTTGGATTGAATATCAAGCCACTACCTGCAGCCTCAGATATTCAGGACGTATCGGAGGGTTCTTGCTGTTCCAAGCAAGCATGCCTTTTGAAGCGTTTCAAAAAGCGTGAAGGGGCCGATTTTCTTCAACCATCCCTGGAAACCTTTGGAGATAGTCCCCAGTGCGCCTATGACAATCGGGATCACTTTGACTTCATATTATTATTATTATTATTATTATTATTATTATTATTATTATTATTATTATTATTATTATTGTTATCATTATTATCATTACTATTATATAACCACAGTAAAATTAAAGAAAGACATCAACCGCTACAGCAGTGAAGAAAATAGCATTTAAGAGCAATAACAAATTTTTAAGAACATTCAATATATTACCACTATTTTTATCAGCACCATCGTTATCATCATATCAACAACAACAACAACAACAACAAAAGCAATAGTTGTAATAAGAAGAGAAACTGCCAGATCATTATTAATTAAAATATTCATTTATTGAGTTTAATCGTGTTAAAGTAGAATCCTTCAAAATGGCAACATTTTGAAGCTTGAGTTTTATGTTGTTCAATTATTTCCTCTCGAAAACCGGCTGCCATCTTTCTTCTTTCGTCAAGCCCAGCAAGCCCATAGGATTAATACAATTTTTTTTCTGCCATGTATTCTTTCTTTCAATTCTTTCTTCCTCCTATAACTTTCTTGCTCTCTGTTTTCTATCACCTTTTTCTTTTTCTTTCTTTTCATCTTTCTTCCTTTGTTCCCTTTTTCTTTGTTTTTCTTTCACTACATTTTTCCAGTTATCTGATCTCTCTTTTT
>OZ024741.1:31520215-31535215 GCA_964016885.1 Eledone cirrhosa
CATATTAACTGAAGAAGCAATATTCAGAAAAGTTCTAAATGAAGACTTTATAATAGAAAGTCAAGGTAAGAAAACATACAACAAAGACTTTAGTGGAAACAAGAACAGGCATGGATAGAAAAAGCTTTGCAAAGCAAATTTCCAGCTGGCATTAAAGACATTACTGACCCTAGGTCATGATTTGGCTTAGGTCAGGTTGGGTTAAAAACGAGCACGGAGGCTATTATTACTGCCGGACAAGTCCTGGCACTCAGAACCAGTTGGGTGAAAGGTAATAACGATGAACAACATTGCCCCCATTCTGCTGAGTGTGCCATAAAGTAGAGGCATATGTGTCACATATCGCTTGTGGATGTGAGCAATTAGCAAAAAGTCGTGATAAAATCCGGCCAAAAGTGTCCATTGGGAGTTGTGCAAAAAATACAACATGGAAAACAGTGTCAGTGGTACGAACATATTTCTCCTGAAATCCTGTCTATCAGGGGAGGGAGTAGAGTTATTTTGGGACTTTGCGATCAAGACCACAAGCAAAGTCAACAGAACCTTGATATTAAAAAGCAAACAACCGCCTCAAAATGGATTGTAATTGATATTGCGAACCATCAAGACCACAATGTGGCTGAAAATGAAATGTAAAAGATCAATAAGTATGCAGACTTTGCAGGCGTTATTAGAACTGATCACCCTGTAGTGACAGAAGTCGTACCAATCGTCATTAGGGCGCTAAGCACGGTCCCTAAACGTCTTATGTTTTCCATCAGAAACCTTGGGATACCCTACTTCATAGGGAGTGCCCAGATTTCTACTGTCACTAACACTGCCAGAATCCTTTGCAATATATTGAGTCTCTGAGATCAGGGACTTATCTGAGGCCAATTAATACTCTGCACCTAGCAACCGATTGCTAGAGAAAATTCACAAAATGAAAAAAAAATATGATCATTATTACTAATTCTCAAGTGTGTACTGACAGAATCGGTAGAGCGTCAGTTATATTGCATTTAGTTACGGATCTTTGCAGTCTGAATTAAATGCGATCGAGACTCTTTTTTCATTCTTCCTGTGTCGATACAATAAAGAGCCAGTTAAATGCAGGGGTCATTTGAGTCGACTTTCCCCTTCCGCCAAATTCCAGCCTTGTATCTAAATTAGAAATCAATATGAGATATTGGTGGGTTCTGATCATATCTAGAAATGATATTCCTTTCATATCATTGGGTTTCGTTTTAATGGAATACACCTCATTGTAAACGAGAGAGGGTTTCATTGGATTTCTATGACACCCGCCTTCTTATATGTGGATTGTTGGGGTGAGGAGTGGCATGGTTGGTCGTGTGGTTCAATCTGTAAGTTGTCTTTGGTTGATCAATCATGGCTATCAACTCTTGGAAAAATTTTTCGTAATTGACTGGACTCGTTTGTCAGGAATGTGTGTTAGTTGAGAAAATGGTTCATGGTAGTGGTGTATGTAATTGTATCACGTATGATGCAATTGGAAATATGTTATTGTATATACACATATACACATGCAGCGGCTCTTACTATATGCACACATATATACATGCACACAGAACTCACACGAACACATAAATGAATACATACAAGCATACAAACATGCACAAACACAAAATCGCACATGACAGTTGTTACTATGCGGACATTTTGGAAGTGGCTTATTAGATATATACACGCATGCATGTACACAGGTTCAGGCAAACACATGCAAACATACGCAAAAATTCACAAACACAGATAAACGCATAAACACAGATGCACACATAAACAAGCGTATAAGCACAGACCATTACCACACATTAGAACCATGATGTGCACATATAAACACACGATAGGATGTGTGTGGAATTATTTGAAAGGGGTCATAACATACACATACGGACACACGTATACATCAATCCATGCACACACACACACATACATGCGATATACACATAAACTCACACACTCACAGCCACTCATATTACACAAACACACATACGCAATACAAAATGCCTTTGCCATTTTGATCACGGGGTGTAGCCGAAACACCGCTCTGACCCAGGTCTAGAGTCTGTCACCCTCTCCATCTCCCCTTCCCCATTTCTTTATTCCTTTGTCTAGCAGTCCTTGCTCTCTCTCTCTCTCTCTCTCTCTCTCTCTCTCTCTCTCTCTCTCTCTCTCTCTCTCTCTCTTTCTCTCTCCCCCCTCTCTCTCTCTCTCTCTCCTTTTCCTCTCAAATATAGCATTTATAGTCATTTCCAATACTGCTCTGTATGTTGATTTATAATGTTTATGCAACTGTGAACTTCTGAAAATGTGATGTAAATTGTCATAAACATGCATATAGATAGCTTGCTAACAAGGTAGCCTTAATATGTTATTTGAAATCACTAGAAATAACCGTGAAATCTCCTCTGAAATCCAACACAAATCTATCTGAAATAACAGAACACATTTGCTAATGACGAAGTCAGCGTCTGAGAAAAATACAAATCGACTACAGATTCAACACCTCCTGTCTTAGTTCCGTATAATCAGAGCTGAGAGAGAATAAACCACAATAATAGCGACAATATATATATATATATATATATATAGTAATAATAATACATTTGAAGACTAAAATCCAAAGAGGGCTCGATAAGGATAAATATATATCAAACATATAAGAACCGTAGAGCAAATATTTATTAAAATAACACTGTAATCTGTTATTTGAATAAATATATATATATATATATATATATATAATAGTACAGCATATTCGAAGTTCGATCAGCAGCCAAGCCAACGAATGCCTTCAGCAGTGGAGCCAAGCACACGACAAGGAATAAACCTCAGAGTAATAACATTAGTTTAAAGTGCTTGCACATTGAAAATAGCGACGGGTAATTTAGCCACGTGATCTGTAGCAACGAAAGAACTGACTAGTGAGAAAAGGAAATATACACACACACACACACACACACACACACACACACACACACACACACACACACACACACACACACACACACACACACACACACACACACACACACACACACACACACGTATATATATACATATATACATATAAAAATATACATACATGCATACATATATGCACATATCTGTATATATAACATACCTGGACCAACACTTGGAAATTACTGAATAACCAAGTGAGTTTTCTGTAAATCCGAAATCAACAAAATCCACTTGTGGTGTATACAAGTTAGGTTTCTGGAAGATCATATATATATATATGAACAATAAATGCATATACATTACACAAACAAACGTAACACGGTCTAAGGGAGAAGCATGTATATTTACATGCTGGTCGACACGTGTATGTGTGTAATTGCATGTGTATATATGTACAGAGCGCGTGTGTGTGTGTGCAGCTGGGCGAGAATCGGTTGTGAGCGTGTTTATGTGTAGGTCTGTACCTGTGCATGTGTGTATATATGTGTACGTGTGTACGTGTGTAAATGTGTTCGTATTTACATATGTACATATGTACATGTGTACATATGTACATATGTATGTGAGCACATGTGTCCTTGAATATATGTGTACGTGTGTATATGTGTATCTGTGTAAGTGTGTACGTGTAGTTACATGCAGAATGTCTTTACATGTGACAATATGTATCGATTTACTTATATATACAGCTTATGTGTGTGTGTGTGTGCACGTGTGTATGTGTATGTGTGCGTATGTATGTGTGCGTGTGTGTGTGTGTACTCATCCATACATATTCACACATGTATTAACGTTAGACCCATAAAATATGATTACATCCACAAATCTCAAACGGTTGAGTGAGAGAAAGAGCAACACCCAAGTACCCACGTAAACATATATATAAACACACATATTTAGATAAATACACCCACTATATAATTTATAATCAACACCGCCCGACCAAGGTACTGAGTCTGTCACCCTCTCCTCTCTTTCTCCTGTTGCCAAATAGTCTTCGATCTCCCTCCTTTTCTTCATATTTATAGCATTTATAGTCCTTTCCTCTACTTCCCTATACAGCCAGATCTGCCCTTCTTTAACAATTCCCCTTGTTTTTTCATTACTTGATTTGGTTTTTATATTTTTTAAATATTTCCATCACTTATATAATAAATAAGGTTCTTTGAAAATAGAAAAAAAAAACCAAAAAAACAAAACAAAAAAAAACAATTACAATACTAAAAGGAAGCTCTGTTTAGTGAGGGTGGGGGTTAAATTCTTAAATATATCATCAACTTTCAGCTTAAAATGTCATTAACGGAAATAATAAATTCTGTTTCAATTTCTCCTGTTGACACATCGATACTTAATATTTTTTTCAAAAATGAATTGCGCATTACTTTCTCGTTTCAGTAATCCCCAAGAGAAGGTTAGTATTTATTATGTAATTCCTTCTCGTCAAAATATATGTGATACATCTATTATTCTATCATAGTGAGGTTTGTTGTTAAACCTATATTCTAGTTATTTCTATCGTTATTGTTATTGTATAAATATATACATATATACGTAACATATACATAAACATACACATACACGCTCATATATATATAATAAACATATAGTATGTGGGTTACGTATGTATGTATAGAGCAACAATAACAATACATATATAAATAACGCATACATAAACACACACACACACATATATATTTATCTATTTATTTATATACATATATACATACATAAACACCCACAACACATATATATGTGTGTGCGTGTGTGTGTGTATGTATGTTTATAAACTAATACTTCCGGCTACTTCCTATCATCATAAATTACACTATCATCATTACCATCTCCGCCATATCCAATTTACCTCTATCATTATTGTAAATCATAACATATCATTTATCTGTTGTATCATCAAACTTATGTCTTTTCTTCTGTGCTTTATAGTGGTTTTCTTATATACTATTGTTGTTGTATATCGTTGTTCTTATGTACGACATCCTTATGCATATAAGCTTTTAATATAATGCTATTTCAACTTGAATACGACATTCAGTACACCACTTCCTAATGTAATATAGCAGCCATGACTAATACTTCTATTTTAATTGCTGATGTCCAAACATATCTCTACATTGTTCTTAGTGTATCTACATTTACCGAGATTTTGTTCAATTCCTATAGTTTAGTTATTTATATTCGAACGATACCTTAATGATTTTTCTGTATTATTTTATGTTTTCAAGTGTCTGACTTTGTTTGATTACATATTCTTAATTATTCATCTCATCTCAAGTAACACTCAAATAATGTTTTCTTTTTCTCTTAATCTTTGTTTTCTATTTCATTTCTTTGTCCATCCATCTCCATCCTTTGCGTTTTTACGTTCAGTCGTATGGAAATAATAATGGCACCTACATATATTAATCTGATTGTATTTGCTGATGTCAGTTATCTTCGTATTTCAAGATCTGTGAGACTGCACTAACATTATCATTAATTCTTCATCTAATTGCAAATGAAGAAAATTCCAAAGACATTTTAGAAAGTCAGTGTGTTTTAACATTGTAGATTTTAGTCATTCAATATCTTCTAATATATCTTTATGTCTGTTCTATTGTGCCTCTGATTCCCTAATGTTTTTTTCTTTGTCTATTCAGTGATACTGTTATGTATTTTGATTTCGTACCTTCGATATGTTTGTAATATAAGCTATTCGCAATGCTCCTTGGCAATTCTATCTTTCTTGCTTTAACATATATTCTTTTATTTCAAATTAATTTGTATTTGTTCAGAATGGATTTCTTTACATTTCATAATTTATTATGTTTATATCATAATTTCTTTTTTATATATGTTGGTTTTCAGAGTTTGCATATAAACCCTTAATCCCCCCGCCCCACACACATATGTATGTATGTATGTATGTATGTATGTATGTATGTATGTATGTATGTATGTATGTATGTATGTATGTTTGTATGTATGTATGTATGTATGTATGTCACAAGTGTAGTGTTTGTACCAGAGTTTTCAAGTCGCCTGCTGGACTAAAAAGTCACACTCGTTCAGCGCATCGGTAGGGGTTCTCCTACATGGATATAAAGTAGTGGCCGTACTCGAAAACGAGTTGGCAGCCACCATGTATATATGTATGTATATATATATGTATGTATATATGTATATGTCGGGTCACCAGTTGGTGCTACTGGTAAAATGTAACCCAGTACAACCTGTCCCATGGTCGGGTCGTTGGCGACTAAACTGGCAACCCCACCAACGTTTCTTGGTGAGGAGGGTGACTTTGGACGTCCTGCAGGACTAAAAACAAAACCTGTCAAAGGGCAAAGGACCTCTTAAGAGTCAATGTCCATCCAAAATCACCGGGAGATATGACCCCTTAGCCTTTGTCAAGGCAGAATTCTAGGAGAAGGAAAACTCTGATATAACACCTGCAACCCTGATGGTATCCAATGATGTTGACTTGTTCTTCTTTTTGGTAAATATCATCTTGGTTAAGAGAGTGGGACTGGCTTTGTGCAGTGCCTTTGCTCACTATAAAAGCTTCACGGCACAGGCATTGCTTTGTATCTGGAGATCTCTCTGCACTTGTCGTCACATGGTGCCATGGGCCCAGCACTATGTGTCAATAAGTGTCACAGGTGTAGTGTTTGTACCAGAGTTTTCAAGTCGCTGGCTGGACTAAAAAGTCACACTTGTTTAGCGCATCGGTAGGGGTTCTCCTACATGGATATAAAGTAGTGGCCGTACTCGAAAACGAGTTGGCAGCCACCACGTATGTATGTATGTATGTATGTATGTATGTATGTATGTATGTATGTATGTATGTATGTATGTATGTATGTACGTACGTATATATAGAAAAGATGAATATAAAATGAAAGTGCTTTTATAAAGGAATTTATTAGGTATTGACATATGTTTCTGTAACAGACGGAATACCTATGTATCGCTGCTTGCGTAATCATATAATGTTAGCAAGTATTCGATAGCAAATGTATAAACAGTTGTCACTTCTTCAGAGATATTGGATAAATTGGAAAAAATCAGAAAAATTAAAGTATTTATATTAGTTGTAAGAAAGGAAGAAGAGAAGGGATAGTATATGACAGATGGCAATTCAATTTGCTGGTAAACAAGTATATAGAAGGTTTTTAATGAGAATACAATGAGTATATGGCTTATTTTATCTAAATAAGAATTTTTGGGAGCGCCTATTTTAATCTATATTTGAGCAATTGAACAATGGACAGGGCTGGTCGTTTGGTGTAGTAGTATTAATACAGATATAAAGTGTCAATTAAGGAAGAGGGAGATTTTCACTGCTACTGTATAACAGCAATGCTGGTAGCCTGCTGGTATATGCATTAGGGAATTGAATTAAGAAATCTCATTTTATCTATAGCAGTAAATATTAAATGGTAAAGAATAGAAGAGTTGATAGAATTAAGACTAGTAGAGAATGTTAATATGTATTTTGACAATCAAACGGAGATGGAGACAGGCGTTCAATCGTGGTAGCGTTTGTAATATGAAAATGTAGATTTCAAGCGATGGTTACAGTATAACGATCGCTCTATTCTGTTATTTAATAAAATATTTTTTGATTTCATAATACAAAATATTTCCATAGTACACAATCTACAAAATTCCTGTCCTTGGAAATATGAAGAGGCCTTTCACTATTATATCCCATTTTAGGTTAAATTGTTGGTTATTTTCGCGCAGCTGCCAAGCCTTGTCTGCGAGTGTTGTTACATAACGCTGGTTTTCATGTTTTATCGAGTAACGAGGTCTATAAAGGCGAGATTGAAGGAATTAGCTGTAGACCCCACATAGTACCACTTCTGGCTACCCGATTCGATAGTACATTTGTATACGATGTTGCGTTCAAGACACTGATTGTTCAACGGACACATTCCTGGTTGGACACAGTTACAGTTATAATTATGCGTTGTTGTATTACGATGGATGGGTTCATGAGGTTGCTTAGGCAGGACGGGATGTTGTTTGTTGTTTTGTGATGTTATAGCCGAAGTTTTACGTGTATTTTTATGTGTTGGTTGGCGTTTATGCAACCGTTTTGCGTTAAGCTTTTTTATATGTTGTTCAATATTAGGGGCGGTTGAATATGAAAGTCTAATAGTGTTAGGGTTTAAGATTTTATTATATTTATGTGATGTTGGAAAATGTTTTTTAACTAATCGAAAGAATTGTGAGGGTAGATTGGTTTTAATAGATTTCTTATTGACCGGGTTGTACCATATATACTCTTTACATCGCCTTCTGTTTGGTGGTGTGCGACTATTAGTGTGTCTATTGCGGAAGTGTATGTATGGTGGTGATTCTATGCTATTTCTACCTCTATGAGATTTATTTTGGGTGTTTTGGTGATCGTCGACTATATACTCTATATTATCTAGGTGTCCAGCCTTCCTAAGTGCATCATCATAATATTCGGCATGTTCTTTGAAGGTTTGCTGGTTGGACGACAGGCGGGAGATTCGAAGGGAAATATTTCTAGGGATGGATTTAATTATAGAGGGTGGCTGGTTAGCACCCGTATTTACATATTTAAATTCTCATTTAGTTTATGGAACGGTTTAATCGTTTCTGTATTGAGATTCAAAGTTCATCTCTAAGTTCATCTCTAACGTGACGATATATTATCACTACATTATTGATAACTTGAAATATTTATATATATATATATAAATGGAAAAAATGAAACGAAATTTCATTTCTCACTCTTAGTACGGCTGTTACTTAAATATAAGTATGTATACGTACATACATATATGTATACAGACGTACAGTAGTATGTATATATATACATACATGCACACATATATATATTAAATAATATGCACACATATATATATATTAAATAATCAGAGCTATATATCATAAAAAATGTCTATATAGCTCTGATTATTTAATTTATTAACTTTTCATTGAGCCACAAAGTGACCTGTTGAAAAACACGTATATATATATATATATATATATATATATATATATATATATATATATATATATGTAAACCTTTATATGTAATAATCTCCCGTTTGGTTGAGATACAAATTTGGCTGTATTGTGCTGCGCTTTCTAGAAAAAAGCCACCAGCCGTAAGCAACTAACCACATTCCTTCTAACCTGACCGCTGCTACGTCACAATTCTTAGCCATTTTTTAATGTATTCTTGGCGCGATCACTTTGGAAAATTTAGTGTCTAAATTTGAGCTAACTTACTGAAGAATCCGGTGCTCTAGGTTCCGAAGCTATCGGATATCTTAAAATGCGGACGAAACCATGGTCGGGGTAACTAAATGTGTTCACTTTTCTCCTAGTTTATTTTACACCTAATTCTGTTTAATTGACTGTATATCTGGGCGATTACGCTGTCGAAATATTCGATAAATATTCCGTCGCAGCCGCCGCGAAGTGTTGGGTTCGGTTATTTGTTGGAGATTTCTTCATAGAAGCCTTATTCTTATAGCTTGGTCTATTCGATTTTTATATGGTTAATTATGCTAATTGCAGGAGGAAATAGTATATATTTTATCTGATGATTCTATAGACATGTTTTATTATTATATATATATATATATATATATATAAGGAAAAAAGATGAAATCGAAAATGCAACTGGAGTCTTTTATATACAAAATATATATATTTATTTGGCTCCTTTCGCAGTTCTTCTGCTTTTCAAAAGTAGAGTTGAGATGGAGGGTCTCTGGTTTTTCTCACATCTGGTTGGTCTTTGAATGTTACTTGTTTTATATGGAAAAAAAGTGGCTCGAAATGCCAGGTTTTTAGAGGAGTTATTTGATTGGTTGGGGAATAAGAATAATAAATTTCGCGCCAGTTTGCGTTACAAAGTTCTTCAAACAGGTGGGGGGGGGCGGGTTCAGGTTGTTTTTTCATATATGAAAGTTTGGTTGGTTGATGCAGTCACGTGAATAAGCACATCAGCTTTCGCGCCTGTTTGTTTGAATTTCTTTTTACTTAAAAAAAGTGGCTCACGAAGGCTTTTTTAAAAATGTTATTTGATTGGTTATAAATGAAATTAAAATAGTCACGTGAACAAGTTCTTTAAATTTCGCGCCCGTATTTGGGAATTTATTTTGTAGTCTTTTAGAGAATTTTGTGCCAAACAAATGCTAATGGTCAAGAAAAATGGAATGGGGAGAATTGTTCTGGTTCAGTGAATATGGTTCGCTGGGGTGTCAGAATTCCGACTTTCTATTGAAATAAAGAAAGTAGAGATATGTATGTTTATTTGTGTAGTTGTGTGTGTGTGTGTGTATGTGTGTGTGTGTAGGAAGATGATTCTATTAGTAGAAATGGGGGAGGGAGTTGTGTGTGTGTATTGGTTTTATGTGTGTGTATGTGTGTGTGGGAGTATGGTTAGCATGTTAAGATGGAGAGAGTATATATATTTTGTGTTTGTATGTGTTATGTGTGTGTGGGAGTTTGGTTAGCATGTTAAGATGGAGAGAATATTTATATTTTGTGTGTGCGCGTGTGTGTGTGTGTAGGAAAATGATTCCGTTAGTACAAATGGGGGAGGGAGTTATGTATGTGTGGGGTATGTGGTTAGCATGTTAAGGTGTTAGAGTACTAACGTATGTTAAGGTTTATTTAAATCTGTTGTTTTTTTTTCTAAAGTAGAAGGTGTTATGTGTGTGTGTATGTATGTGTCTGTTTGGATGGTTAGCATGTTATGGTGTTGACATAATGTATATTAAACTATATTTAATGCTGGTCTATGTTTTTGAATAAACATATTTTCCTTATTTATTCGTATTTGTTCTGTTGTATTGTCAGCGCAAATGTAAAATGGGAAGACTTGGAATTTGGGTGTCTTATTACTTGCGCATATGTCTAGATGTGCACTTAGTGGTATCTGTCTCGTGGTTGGATCTCGTAATTGCTGGCGATGAACTGTCATTCTGTTTCTGTGTGTGAGTTTAGTTTGTCCTATATAATATTCATTGTCCTATATAATCTTCATTGCATCCTTTACATTTAATGGCATAAATTAGATTGTTTGATGAGCAAGTGAAGTGATTTTTTACAGCAAAATTTTGCCCTGATTAAAATGTATACGTCTTGCCTTCAATGACGTGAGTGCAGGTTCCACAATTAGAGCGACCCCATTTTTTGACAGTTGCTTGTGGGTTTGTGGTAGGTAATTTTGCATTGGTGAGTAATGTTTTTAGGTATTTCGGTTGTCTTTTGCTTTTGATTATTTTGTGTGTTTCAGGGGCTTTTTTCATTCCTGGGTCTTGTTTCAATAGGGGGATGTTCTTGTGAATAATGTTGTAAGCTTCCGCATTTCTTGGGTTGTGTGTTGAGATATATGATAGAATATTGGACGTACCTTGAATTTGTTTCTGTTTTCGTAATTCATCAATACCTATTGCTTTAGCCATTTCTATTCCATTATTTATCAGTAATGGTGGATACTGTCATTCGAGTAGAATTTCCTTTAATTCTTGAAGTCTTTTATTTCACGTTTCATAATTGGAGACAATTGTGCAAATTCTTCTTGTTAGGTTAAACGGAATGTTCGTCTTCGTGTGCTTTGGGTGGTTGGAGGTGAATAGCAGGTATTGTTTGGAATCTGTTGGTTTGTAGTGTATGTCAGTTTCAATATTTGTGTCTTTTTTTAAGATTACGATGTCCAGAAATGGGAGTTAATCTTGGCTGTATTCCATTGTGAATTGGATGTGGTTATTGATACCGTTAATAACATTTTTGAAATCATTTAGTTGGTCGAGTGTGTGGGACCAAAGAATGAGATAATAGCGTTTCCAAATCTCTGATAAATATTTGTGGAAGTTCAATCCGTATTTTGATTTGGACTGTTCATATATCTGGACTTCCAAGTATGCCATGACTAAGTTGGCATATGTTGGAGCGGCTTTTGTACCCATCACAGTTCCCGATATTTGCTTGTAAGTACAGCCATCGAAATAAAAAAAGTTGTTCTGTAAAATAAATTTTAATCCCTCGGTGATGAATCTTTTTTCTATTGTGTCAGGTATCTCATTGGGATATTTCTCTAGCCATAATCCTATTGATTCTAGTCCGTATTGGTGTTGGATCGTTATGTAGAGATTCACTACATCGAAAGACACAATAATATGTCGTTGTTGACATGTCTGGGGAGGTGGTTTAAGAGGTCCAGATCGTCTCTTACAAGGCTTGGTATATGTGTTTGAGAATTGGTTTTAGTAGTATGTCTATAAAGTTGCTTAGTCTGTGTTATATATATATATATATATATACGATATTAATAAATGGAAACTATATTTATAAAACCATATTTATTTCATTATATATATTTCAAGGATACCAAGTTACATTATGGTATGCCTTCATCAGACAAAATACAATATATAACAGTTTTATAAATAGACATTGACGTTCCCCTTTAAAAATTGACCGTTGTTTTTGGAGGCCATCAGGATAGTGATTTGTTTATTTAGTAAGTCATAGTGTTAAGAGTAAGTAAAAAGATGGAGAGAGAGAGAGAGAAACGTGGAGAAAAGAAAGGGAGAGATAGATAAAGAAAAAGAAGAAAGCAAAAAGAAAAGAGAACAGAGGAAAAATAACGGGGAGATATCAAACCATCAGACCGAGAAAAAATCCAGAGAGAGATATATAGAGATAGAGAGAGGGGGTAGAGAACGAAAACCTTAAGTTATGTCATATTAAGTTGAGTTAACAATTGGGATGAAAAGCATAAATAAAATTAGAAATATTAAAATTCATGAATGGAATATAGATATATAATATGAGAAATTACACATTGTTTAATTATGATTAGATATTTAGTTTAAAATTGAGATCAATATATTAAAAATTGGAATTTAAACATTATAAAATATATATATTGCTAGAGAGATTATCTATCGCATATTACATACGCATAGGCAAAGGTACATAAATATATATATATATACACACTCACTCAGAAAATACACATTATATCTACTCCCGCACATAATATATATATACAAAGCATAAGTGATTTTTTATTTATTGCCATACATTCCCTGTGTTATTAATTAAAAATTAAAAGTTTTTAGTATATATATATAAATATATAGGATTAACTTTCATACATTTATGGCTGTTAAGTTATGCATATCTGCAATAAAAAACTGCATGTGTAAGCCTGTACATTCACATCCATAATTCTTAGCTATACATGAATAGATATGTGTGTGCATCTTCAATTGGTATACACGCGTCACTCATGCATATATACAGACAGACATATAATCATAAAAAAGCATATAACACATATATATGTATGTCAACACACACATATAGATACATTAGCCTTATATAGATATACGTATACATCAACATATAACATAGTACAATTGAGTATATAAAATACAAAAGGATTATATTTTGGAAATATAATTATATCAATATAACTTAAAAAAACAAACGAATTCTACAAATATCAAAATACTAAAATATCCCAAAATATTATAGAATATTTTAAGTTAAAATAATATCTTTAATATATTTAGTATAGAAATTAATCTTACGTATATTTTAATCAAGATATTGAAAGGACAAACTTTTGAAAATTATGAGAAGCTATCAGAATAAAAAATAAATCTAATAAAAATTATGAGAAGCTATCAGAATAAAAACAAATCTAATAAAAACAAATCTAATAAAAATAAAAAATAAAATGAATCTAATAAAAAAATAAATAAAATGAATCTAATAAAAAATAAATCTAATAAAAAATAAAATATTATATCAATATAACTTAAAAAACAAGGATTCTACAGATATCAAAATATTAAAAAGTTTAAAGATAACAAATTTTTTTTAAATTTTAAAAAAATTTTAAAAACTTTAAAAGTTTAAAAAAAAAAAAAAAAAAAAAAAAAAAAAAAAATTTTAAAAACTCTTAAAATATTATAGAATATTTTAAGCTAAAATAATATGTTTAGTATAGAAATTTATCTTACGTATATTTTATTCAAGATATTGAAAGGATAAACTTTTCTAGAATAGTTTATTATATTTATAATTATATTTATGAAGAAACTTTATACTTGGGTACTTAACCAAAGAAAATGAAAAAGGTGATGGAATCTAATGATTTATCGACAGGTTACATATATTAACTAAATTACTTAATTAATTAAACTACATTTTAAATTTATATTTATATTTAAACGTTGAGTTCAATCTATGTCTGCAGCAACTGAATAAATTATTCCTTAAATTAAGGGAATTTTGGTCTTTAATATAAAAAAATACTTCCTCTATACAAAGGTCACAATATTCTGAAGAGGAATTAAAAGGAGTAGCTTTTGAAATAATATTCCAAATCAGCGAATATTCAACATTATCTCGCTTTAGGTGCAATAATAGGCTAGATAGCGAAGTTGAAGATTTTTTGTTTGGATCTGTAAAATCATTTTTATGATTATTGAAGCGGGATTTAAATTCTGTAGAGGTAAAACCGACATAGTTAAATGAATTTAAATTAGTTTTAACATTACAATTATAAACTACATTTTTAGCTAAGCAGTTGTTATTTAACGGACAGTTGGATTTATTTCTACAGTTACAGTTATTCGATTGAATATTGCTTGGGTTATTATTGGTATTTTGGTTAGGTTTTAAATTTCTATTATTAATTCTATTAATATTTTGCGCTAAATTTTTGGTGGAAGAGTAGGTTAATTTTATAGTATGTCTATTAAAAATTGAGTAATATTTATGTGTTCTAGGGAATCGTTTGTCAAGAGCTTTAAAGAATAGTTTAGCAATAGGGGTTTTAATATTTAGTGAGAAAGGGGGAGCGAACCATAATATATTCCTAGTTCTATTTCTTTTTCGGTTTTCGGAGTTATAGTAATATTTTCTATTATGGTTGTTGAAATTGTTACCATAATTAAAGTTGTTATTATTTTGGTTATTTTGTATATTATTATTACTATCGATGTATTTAATTTTATTTCTATA
>OZ024741.1:31537715-31560215 GCA_964016885.1 Eledone cirrhosa
TACCCCCTCCCCCCCTCCCCCTCTCCATCCACACGCACGGACACACCGACTTACACACCACCTCACGAACACACCGGTTTCCCTCATACCTGAACATGGAACCTCCTTCTTCCCCCAACTCTCACATTCACATGCACACACACGCACACACACCTACACCCATACACAAACACCAGCTTCAACCCTCCCCGCTCGGACCCCCCACCTCCCTCCCCCCCTCCAGTTCCCCCTCCACCCCACCACCCCTACACACCTCACTCCCTTTCACCAATTATTTATTTTTGCTTTTATTTTTATTTTTATTTTTATTTCTACTTTTAAAAAATGTCCTTTACTCTTTAAAAATTGTTCTTCCTCCCTTTTCTCTCCCCTCCTCTTTTAAAATGTCTTTCCCCCACTCCCCCACACGCCCTCGGAACTCTATTCCTACCCACTGTTCTCCTGATGAAGGGCTTATGCCGAAAACGTCGTCCCCCACCTCCCACTCTCAAGCGTGAAACTAAAAACCATATCATTTGTACTGCCTCTCTGTTTTTTTGATCTCTGTTCATTTATTCAACTTTATATATATATATATATATGTGTGTGTGTGTGTGTGTGTGTGTGTGTGTGTGTGTGTGTGTGTGTGTGTGTGTGTGTGTGTGTGTGTGTGTATGTGTGTGTGTGTGTGTGCGAGGGTAAGCTGAAACGTTCACAGATTGACTATGAAGGAATGATTCTAGAGCTGTGAAATCTTGCAATCATGAATTTTAACTCTTCTTATTAATAACTGCATTATTTTTTTTTCAGGGAGTATATTGAAAAATAAACCTCATTTGTCCATTCCATGAGAGTATATTGGTCAGCCTATGAAAGAGTGATTCTAGCGCTGGGAAATCTTGTATACATTAATCTATATACCTAAAATAGAGAATGTCTGTCTGTCTGTCAGCTCACTGAAACTCGAGAACCAACCAACTAATTGTTTTCAAACTTTACGCATACATATAATACTTATGGTCCTGTGAGTGTTTCAATGCCCTAGGGACCGCATGAGGCGATTTAGCGATCTCTCTCTATAATTCTTAGTCTTTCTGTTTAGATAGATACATATATAACGTTGCACCCTTATAATATGTCGGTATGTCTGGCTGTCTGCATTACCACATTATGACGCGGTGTGTGTATGTGTATATATGTATATATAGTGTGTGTATATATATAGTGTGTAACGTTTTTCGAAATATTTACTTCTGCGTTCACAGATTGGTTTCTTTAGTTTCAGAAGATCCCGTTAAGGGTGAAAACAGCGATTCTTTGCTTAAACTTTAATCTGTTATTTATATATATATATATATATATATATATATATATATATATATATATAATTATATATTCGTGTACAGATTTTTTGTATACACAATAACAAAATATAAACAAATGCATTTCTTTCACGAGGCTCGATAAGGAAAAATATATCTCAAATCCCGAGGAACGCCGGTCCATTCTGCTAGTTTCAACTGTTCTTATTAATAACTGCAATGTTTCTTCTCCAGGTAATAGACTGCTATTCTATGAAGAGTGAAATGCAATGATTACAACGGTTGGCTTTGAACCCAGAACCATTTGAGGCGGACATATAACCCGATCCACTAATCCTACGCTCCAACGACTCAGTCTCATTGACCGCCTTTAGCAACAAACATGCTAATACTTAGATTTCTTTTTAGTGATTAAAATATGATACATTTTTAAAAATAAGTAAACCTATCATATGCATCTGTTTTATCCAATTCTCATGTTCTCTCGTCGTAAATAAATGGATATCCATTAAGAATGTTGCGTTAGTTCTGTTGTTTGTCTCTGTATTTATATTTCATTCATAACAATAATGGATATTTTGCATTGCCAACTGTAAATGCAAACATTTCATATTTCTTAACTATTATATTTGAAAGTGCTTTTAAAATTTCAGACCATTAAAATCATTACAAATTTAGTTTTAGTTTTGTCCATTACTTTTAGCCTTCATTACTGTAGTTGTTCAATTATTATTATTATTATTTTATTTTTTTCGACATAGAGTTATGACGCTTTACGCTCTGAGTTCAAATCCCGCCGATGTTAGCTTTGCCTTTTATCTTTACGGGGTCGACAAAATAAAGCACCAGTAACGTACTGGGGTCGATTTAATCGACTCCCCCACCCCCAAATTACTGGCTTTGTGCCAAAAGTAGAAACAATTATGTTTATTATTTTTCGAAATAGAGTTATAGCCCTTTACGCTCTGAGTTCAAATCCAGCGGAGGTTCGCTTTTCCATTCATTCTTACGGGGTCGATAAAATATAATCGATTTAATAGACTTTTCTCTCTCACCAAAATTTACCTTGTGGTACTGGTGCAGGATGAAACACAAACCTACCAGTGGTGGGATTTGAACTCAGAACGTAAGGAGCCGTAACTCTGTACCGTGAAGTATGTCGACCGTTGCTCTAGCGATACTGCCAATCCACCACCCTCTGTTATTATTACTAATAAAAATAACGAAGATATTGAAATGTAAGCTCCAAAATATTTAATTATGTCTACTATTTCAGGTAAAATATCCTTTTATCAACAATAGGATTAATATATCTAACAGAGTTATAATTTCCCCCTCTAGTTTTACTGACATCTTCGGAATGGGGTACGTTACCAGGAATGGGGTACGTTACCAGGAATGGGGTACGTTACTAGGAATGGGGTAGGTTACCAGGAATGGGGTAGGTTACCAGGAATGGGCTACGTTACCAGGAATGGTGTACGTTACCAAGAATGGGGTACATTACCAGGAATGGGGTACGTTGCCAAGAATGGGGTACGTTACCAGGAATGAGGTACGTTACCAGTAATGGGGTACGTTACTAGGAATGGGGTAGGTTACCAGGAATGGGGTACGTTACCAGGGATGGGGGTACGTTACCAGGAATGGGGTACGTTACTAGGAATATCAAGATAATTAAGCTATTTCTCAGTTAATATTTCGATATCTTAGTAAATTTTTCTACTGAAATGAAATATTGCCGTAGCCTTCTGTAGCTAACTGTATCCTGTGTGTGAACTCCTAATGGAATCATAGGCCACTGCATTGACATACAGCGTTTCTTGGGACATTTAAAAACTTGGCAGAGCCCATTCCTTTCCAGGAGTAAATACAGAGTGGTAGAGATCAGTGAGAAAAGGATATAGAGGAAGAATAGATCCCAGTACTAGACTGGTTCTTTATTTATCAACCTTGAAATGGTGCAAGGCAAAGTAGACCCCGGTGGGATTTGAACTCAGAGACCAGAGAGCCGAAACGAATACCGCAAAGCATTCTATCCGACGATCTAACGACGACGACAATTTGCCGCCTATCCTATATATTACAGAATGATTAAAAAATGGCTACAACACTCTTCTAAATATCGATATTTTCTCAATCTGCGTTCAAGAAATATTCTTACCAACGATGGTTGATATAATTATGAAGTGACATTATTCACTAATTTAATATTTAATAAAAAAAAAAGTGTCTGTGTTCTATCAGTTTATAGTTTGGGTTCCATCAGTTTATATATACAAACTTATCCAGGAAGTATTGATTGTCACTTGGTGCTTTTCAGAGACAGCTTATGTTTATATATTTATACAATATCATCTCTACTTTTTGATTTAGTAGAGTTTTTATATTGTCCAACGAATATTATAGCTCTCTGTGCTGGGAATAACTAATACGTACATACACACACACACATATATATATTAATATATATGTATATTATGTATGCGTGTGTGTATGCGTGTTTGTACGCGTGTTTTTATGTATGTGTGCATGTATGTGTACACATACATACATATTTTGACAATGTAATAAATTGTTTCTTGTTGTTCGTTGCGCAGTTTGTATTTATTGTCTCTTACTTGAATGGTTATATATTTAGTGCAAAGTTTCCTATGGGTAATATCTAGTCTGGTGCAACTATCATAAAACAGTCCGTCTTAGATTTTAAGACTACGGTTGATAAACAGCATTTGGCTCTTTTACATTCTCTTCAGTTATTCACGTTAGATACTATGTAGATATTCGAATTGTCAGTTGTATTAAAAATGTGGAATGTAGTAACAGGAACGAATGATAATGGCTCTCGTTTCACGTTCATGAGTTTATGGATTCAATCCGACTGAGTGTCATCTTGGGGGATGGTCATTTACCATAGCTTCGTATAGATCCAAGTATTGTGAGGGAAATTATGTAGACGGAAACTGTTTTGAAGCTCATTCGATGGACTGTACGTATAATCCAAAGGGCCAGCCTTGTCATATATTGTGTTACGCCAAATATTGTTGCAAAGTTCCTTAAAGGTAAACATATCTGTAGAATGCTCAGCCCCTTTCCACGTTAATTTGATGAACAAATAGAACCCACATCGCAGAAAATGACTGACATCTATTTAGCTTGGAATTTAAATTGACAACTCTAATAACATTTTATTGCTTTTTTTCAGCCATTTTATGATATTGTCCTCCGTTACTTATATATTATCAACCACCTTTAACTTGTCTCCTCTAGTTAATTGTTCTTGTGTTTTCTAATAATTTTATAAAATGAGGAGGATGCAGGCTTGTGAGGGCAAGACGTTCTGCGTTTGGTCTTACAGCGTACTTTCTTGAGCAAGTGTCATTTACCAGAGATTTGGAGTCCTTATGCTAGCAGGTTGAAAGTTGCAAAATCCCTTTTCTACGGTTACAGGAAGTAGCCAAGTCAAACACGACAACAATCACAATCAGAAACAACTATAACAATAACAGCAATAATATCGATGTATTTATAGGAGAAATATTAGATTGGAATACCCCAATCCATTACAGGCTGAGACGTACCTGGGAGAAATATGGTATGCCATATCCTATATATCAAGAAGAAAGAGATACAGGACTGTGCCACAGTGAACAAGAAGCCAACAGAGGCTTTACCCTGACCTGCACCTCATAAGAATATGTGATGTTTGCATTGTATCTTGGAAAGAGAACAAAAGTCTGTGTGATAAATGTATCACTCCACAGAAACCAAGCCAGAATTATGGCAATGGTCAAAGAACATGGAGAAGTAATCGAATGGAAATCTAGCGTACAAAATATAGGATAAGAGTATCCCTGGAGTTCCACGTGTCAAATGTTTCTGGAACTCTAGAAAATATCCCTGAATAGTTCTGCTCTGAGGATTGCGAATGGAAGTCCTAAATTGTCGAGGGTAAGTTGACCAAATGTTGCACATGTGGGAAAATACAGGCCACCTCAGGGCTTGCAGTAGTACAATGCAAAAAAGGAAAGTAAAACTGAACTCCTCAGTGCTCCTAACTCCCCCATCTTATTTATAACAGAAAGAAGAACAGCAATGGGAAGCGGTGCTCAATAAGAAACCATCATGGTGGAATTTCTCTTGAAACAAATCACAAACTGCCAAGGGAGAACCCAGACACTCACGACTATTAAGTAACATCGTCAGACTCCACTAATGAAGAGCCTGGCGATTAAAAACATTAATGATATGATACACTCTTTACAAAGAGTAACAATAGAGGGAGAAAAAATATTTATATCTAGAGAGAGAGAGAGAGTAACAAACCTGAGGAATAGTGAGACATGGCAACCCTACAATTAGGGCCGAAAACGTTGAAATACCAAAACCCCAAGGAAAAAACAAAAACAAAAGAAAAGTCAACCAAGTAACTAATAATTGTTTCTACTTTTGGCACAAGGCCAGCAATTACCCAGTGCATTACTGGTACTTTATTTTATCGATCCCGTAAGGATGAAAGGCAGAGTTAACCTCGGCGGGATTTGAACTCAGAATGGCAAGGGCCGTAACTCTATGCGTCAAAGAATGGTGTCCGACCCTTTACGAATAGCAACCAACACAACAGCAACTAAATCAGCAAAAGGAGTAGCAAAGTGACCAACAAGAGGAAGAACAAGATAACGTGAAAAAGTGGGTGAGACAACATCGAGGAAATAAACACCGCTGAAATCACTACAACAGCAAAATACACAAACAAATAAAACTCTCACAGTAACGAGATCAATGGGCTTGAAACTCAGTACATAGGACGACAAGCCCACGCCGGCGAGAAGAAATATCTGCCGTTGGACTGATGTCCCAGTTAAATTACTTGGAGTTTGGTTTGGGCTGGACCTCCAGGTAGATAAGGAGGTCACGAAAAAGGCAGTCGATTTTCTCAGAAATGGAGAGGGTAAAAACTGCCCTTAAAGGTCGAGCGAAAGTGGCAAACACGTACATCGCTTCGGTGATATATTACCGCCTGACCGTCGTACCATGCCCCTCTCCAAAACATCTATCTAAATTCGAACGCTTGCTCTACTATTTTTTTGTGGAAGAGAAAAGTTACGCTGGTGAGAAAATCGATCTGCTACCAAAATACTTTCCAAGGTGGACTCGGGATGCCATCACTATTAATGTGTAGACACGTCACCCATAACATAACGAAAGTCGATAGTTGGTGATCGATGATCGATTTTAAGTTGTGGTTCTCTTCGAATCATGAAATAGCCGTTGGGAATAGGAACTTTTTCCATCTGAAGTATGCATTTAATATAGTATATATTTAATACAGAAATGGCTTCTACAGGATTTCTACAGGACTAGAATTGTTTCATTCGGGAGTATTTATACTCTGCTATGTATTGAGTACCTTACTTACTGTGGCTACCCCCGATTGAACCCGGGATAAACTTATATATATATATATATATGTATATATATATATATATATATAGAGAGAGAGAGAGAGAGAGAAAAGCTTTCGCTGTATTTTGACTAAAGACATTTTAGCCAGATAGTGGGGTTTAGAACCCTATAAGAAATGGAAAAAGATGAGTATCGTCTGTGTCTGTGGGGCTGAGAACGGGGAGTACTCAATACACGGTGAGATGCAGATTGGATATAGAGATATGTAAAATCTTGACCGCGCCGCCAAGCAGTTTCGGCTTGTGAGCATGTGTATGTATGAATAAATCCCGAATCAACCACAAATTACAAGTCTAATCTACTTAAAACACACCACACAAAATAGCAAATACGTTTACCAGCTAAATAGAATTCAAATCAAAATCACTATAAAAGGAAAATAAAATCATTTCAATGATAATCTTACTCCACACAGTGTTTGTGGTATGATATAGATACCAACTTTCTTTCAACAATCTTAACAACTAAACACAATGAATCTAAAGAAGCTACAGAACACAGCATGTATAATACAATTTCTTAAATAAACTTAAAATTGAAACCAAACCACTATACTGTTACTAAAATGCAACAATCACTAACAGTATTTGTTTGGGTAGAAAACGAACAAAAACAACAATCAATACATAAGATGAAATTTGCGAAAATGTATTTATATATTTGTTATATTTTTGCATTACCAGTGGTTTCATAGCACTAAAGACGTTTTGCTTGTTCATATGCTAAGAAAAATATGAGCAAAACAGCAAAAAATGGAGATAAAATTGAGAGGCATGTTGTTAAGGGTTTTTTTTTTTTGTTGGTTTCGATGATGCGTTTATATTAGTTTCCTTCTGCGGGGATTTCAACAGCGAACATAGACAGATTTGTACGTGTGTTGTTAGTATACGATATTTCACTATTTTCAGAAAGTGGTAAATATGGCGAAGCGATACTAGCTGATTATTACAGTAGTTGGATTTAGCTCGAGTACTTCACCAATTTTGCTGAACTAATGGTGGAACAGTAACAACCGGTTTTGTATCACATCCATATATATATATATATATATATATATATATATATATATATATATATATATATATAGGAAAAAGTATGACCTCGACGGCAGAGCTCAAGCCGTTTCGACGGCTATTTCTGGACTGCTATTTCGACGGCTATTTCCAGGAATAGCCGTCGAAACGGCTTGAGCTCTGCCGTCGGGGTCATACGTTTTGCTATTTGCCACTCTACTACCCTAAGTAATGAGTACTCTGGTGCGCTATGGTCCATCTGGTTCTTTACCACAATTCCTTTGTTATATATATATATATACTATAGATGTATATATATATTTACGTGTGTGTGTGCCTTTATATATTAAATATATACGTATATATACGAGTGTGTATCTATCTATCTATCTATCTATCTATCTATCTATCTATCTATCTATCTATCTATCTATCTATCTATCTATCTATCTATCTCTGGGATGGACACGCGCGTGAAACTTGCTGAGTAAGTTCTGTTTAAGTTTATATAGAAATTCCTGTTTGTAAACTTTAATTTTTGTACCATTTTGTAGAGGGACTGCCAGGTCAAATTTTGATCTGGTCAGTCTCTCAAAATATTCTACGCCTTTAGGCGAAATAGTTAAACAAAAAGTTTTTTTTGTTGAAAAGTTAACATTTTTTAAGATGGCTGAAGCTTCTTCACCAAAATTCGAAGGAGGAAAGGGGAAGATAAACTTACAGCTTCCCCCTGTCACTGTCACAGTAGCAGAGGTCAAAGACAAAGGTCGGCCAGAGGAAGGATTTTCTCCACCTGCTGACCGACAACTTGACGTTGCCATGGCAACAAACCAAACAACCAGCGGCACCAGCAACAACAACAACAACAACAACAACAATGCTACGGACGAAAACAACACCAATAACAACAACAACAACAAGACCAATAACTGTGATAACAACAACAATGATAACAACAACACCACCAACTACAACAGCAACATAAACAAGGAAAAGGTCTCCCTCGCCCAGACGGCAAGGAAAATCCTCGACTATCTGCCAGTAGATATAACCAAAGCGAAGGAGCTACTGGCAGATGCCAAAAAATATATAGTGTACGGGGAAAATGGTGCATTTTCGACCCCCCCCCCCCCTCCCGGAACTAAAAAGCCAGAGGCTCCTAAACACTGTCATGTTTAGGAAAATCTCAAATAAAAGCAAAAAAACCAGCTCAACCATCACAGAGTGAGATATGGCTGGTTTTAAAAGACGTCATTCAGAAGGATAGACTCTACGGGAGTCTATCCATTCTCATGAAGGACAGGGACACAGCAGTGAAACTGTGCATCAAACCAATTACATCCACCGCATACATCTTCTACCCTCGTACATGGGTAGAAGGACACAAAAAATAAAAATCCACACCACCCTGCCGATTATGGACATATGGTGGGTTTTGACAGGTTTCCTGAACCTGGATGATGACACGCTGGTGTCCATGGGAAAGGCATCGGGTGACGCGTTCAGTGGAACGAGCCTCGAACTTGTAGTTCAAATGAAGCCCGAAAGGGTCGCCCAGATCCCTGAACGCGTCATACTGGATGATCAAACTTTCATTAACATTACCGTTGAGGGTAGGCGGCCCTCGTGTTACCTCTGTGGAACCAGAGGTCACCTGAGGGCTGTCTGTCCCCAACTTAATAAGAAAACACCAATCCTGCCTACACCACCAACAACTGCACAACCAACACAACCACCACAACCACCACTACAAAAACAACAACCACAGCTCAAACCAAAACAAAACAATGTCCAACCCATCCCCCCCACTAAAAAAAAAACAATTCTCAAAACACCCGCACCGCAAACACCACCCCAAAATATACCCCTCGCCTCCAACGCGGAAGATGACCCTCGTTCGTCGTCAGACGAGGAGGAGCACTTCCACACAATCAAAAGAAAAAAAAGAAAACACACCTCAGACACACAAATGAAAACAACTCTCCCCAAAACATAACACTGGCACCAACACAAAAGAGCACACAACAACAGCAAACAAAAAAACAGCACACAAAAACAAAAACATGCATACACATACATAAACACAAGAAACAAAAAACTGTTAAACATTGTGTACAACAAAAATTTAATAAAAACCCAAGGGCCTAACTTCACCCAGGCAGGGGATTTCCCCCCACCTCAACATGATTAAGGCCCCAAAGGACACTTATAAAACTCTAAAAGACAACTTCCACAAACCACCACCCCACCCAACAACCCATCCCCCAACCTCATGGAAATTGTGCAGCCCGATACCCGGGACGCAGAGAGGTAAGTGCCTTTTCTCTTCACCACCAACATGGCTATGCTAAGAGTAGGCTATTTAAATGCGCGTGGCCTGGGCTCAACTTGGAAGCAAGCAATGCTTCTAAATGACCTCAGGTCACAACGTATAGATGTGATGGTTATTTGCGAGGCCCGGATCAGCAACGTGCGACAGCTGGCCCCCACCTTTGATGACTTTGAGATGCACGCAACTCTCTGTCAGGCCGGAGGTGGGTGTGGGGTTGTCGTTCTGCTGCAAAAACATCTGGGTCTCGCAACACAGACGGTACATTTGGACCCGGAGGGTCGACTAGTGGTCCTGGACCTTGGCAGTGGTGAAGGCGGAGCGTTTAGGTTGGTAGCCGCCTACGGCCTTTTCGGGTCAATGCGGCCGGACTTCTTCCATCGTCTGGAGATTTTTCTAGGGACATCCCGCTCCTTGCTATTAGTGGGGGACTGGAATGGTATCCTACGTAGGGGTCTGTCCCGATAGAGAGGGGTGTAATAGCCTCAAATGGGTTAATCGGTCGATTTGACCTGGCCGATAGATATCGACTAGATTTTCCGACTGTGCCAACTTGGACTTGGGCAAATCGCAGCGGATCATCTAGGTCGTACCTAGATAGGGTCTTAGTTAGAAATAAGGATAAGGACTTTTTAAGTTGTCCAAAATTTAGCATGGTTGGCTATTCAGACCACAAGTTAGTGAGCTGCATGGACAACCTTGACAGAACGCATAGACAGGGACCCGGTTACTGGAAGCTCAACTTGTCCTTACCGGCAAGTAAGGCTTACAGGAACGGGATTAGCACTTTAGTTAAGGAGCGGTTGACGGGCGCCATCGTCAACAGCAGGTGGTGGGGATCTCTCAAAAGAGAGATTAGAGTAGTCTCTATAGAATTTAGTAAGGAGTTAGCCTCTAAAAGAAATAGCAAGGAAAGGGAGCTGGTAGATAGTGTAGAAGAGGCAATTAGAAGCGGCGACGTGGCCAGAGTGCTAGTGTCGAGAACGGCCCTGGGCCAGTTCTTCGACGCGAAACACGAAGGCTGCATCGTCCGAAGCAAAATACGTGCTCTGGGAAACGAGGGGACCAAAGCTGTTAGCTGGGTCCGCGTGACAGAAGCCAAATGAGGGAGCAGATCCACTATCCGGTCTTTGCGAGACCAGGATGGACGTGTGATCCTTGAACCTAAGCAGATGTGCGAGGCTTTTCAAAAGAACTTTTCCGGATTGTTCGGAAGGGGCGAAGAGCCGGTTGGGGATGTGGACTTCGGTCCATACCTCGACGGCCTGTTGCGTCTCTCGGACAGGGAGGCTAAGTCCTGCGAGGAGCCGATTTCAGCCGCTGAGATAGAGGACATGCTGAGCCAATGCGGCAAAAGCAAATCCCCGGGTCTCGATGGTCTTCCATACGAACTGTATCTAGCTATGCCGGATTGTTCCCCGATCTCCTCGAGGCGGTCCACTGCAACTGGCAACAGAACGGGAGAATTCCCTGTGCTGTGACCAAGGGCGGAATCACGCTAGTGAGGAAGGACGAGAACAAGGGGGATGATATAAATAATTTCAGGCCCATAACTCTGCTAAATACAGAGTTACAGATGTTGGCCAAGGTGCTAACAAAGAGGTTGGCGCTTGTCGTGGGTAACCTGGTGGGAGATGCGCAGACATGTGCTATCCGGTTCAGGTCCATCCACGACAACCTCCACCTCATGCGATACATCATAGAGAGGGTTGGAAACTAACCTGGCTTTGGTGGGGCCCTGATCAACTTGGATCAATCTAAGGCGTTCGATAGGGTCGACCATGGTTACCTGGATGCGGTGCTAACGGCGGCAGGCTTCGGACCCGTTTTCAGGGGCTGGATCAATGCCATGCACAGCAGCCGCATCTGCTCTAGAGTCAAGGTGAACGGCTACCTCTCGGAGCCGTTCGAAATCGCGCGGTCCATCCGACAAGGGTGCCCTCTCTCCGCCCTTCTGTATGTAATGACTCTAGAGCCACTGCTGCGGAAGTTGGAGTTGTTGCAGGGTATCCCGTTGGAACCGAGATTGCGGAAAGCGGTGTCGGCCTCCGCCGACGACGTAACAGTAATGGTGTCAAGGGCCTCGGAAACCGGGGCGATCGGCACCTTACTGGAGGAGTACGAAAGGTTTACAGGGGCTAAGCTGAACCGGGACAAGTCGATCGGTCTGCAACTCGGCACGTGGAGGAAAGATCGATGCCCTCCGATGGCGTCGTCGGGCGCTGGACGGAGGGCCCGGTGAAGTTGCTCGGGGTCTGGTTCGGACCAGACCTTCAGGTGGAGAAGAACTGGGGTGAGGTAACGAACAGGGTGTTTGCACTGACCCAGAAGTGGGCCGAGTGCAAACTGTCCCTGAAAGGTCGGGCGGAGTTGGCGAACACTTATATAGCGTCCGTCATCTACTACCGCCTGACCGTCCTGCCTTGCCTAAGGGAAATGCTCGACAAAATGGAACGCGCACTCTTCTAATTCCTCTGGAAGAAGCGGGCTCCTATGGTGAAGAGATCCATCTGCTGTCAACACCCTTCAAAAGTAGGGCTGGGATGCCGTGGCTAATGATGCGTAAACACGAATTAAGTCTACGGCACCTCCAGGTATTCCTCACCGGTCAACCGGTGTGGGCCCCTTTTGTGAGGCGGGCCTTTCCCAGACTCGTCTCACTCACCGAACTGCAATCCTGGGTCAAGCAAAGACCGAGAAAACTGGGCGCCTGGCACACCGAGTGTGCCCAGGCGCTCACGGCTCTCTGGCAGGCGGACCCGGCTGTCAGTGGAGAATCCACCTCGTAATTCTATAGAGGGCCGGTGGTTAGCAGGTGCGACGACGCCCTCGGAGAAGCCCTAGGCATGGAGGAAGACGAACTAGCCAACCTGTTCAGTAGGACATTCAGCCCGGGACCCATGGATATCTTCCAGAAGTCCCTGGCCTGGCAGTGCTACCGAGGGGCTCTGCCCGTTCGAGAAAGGCTCTACAGACACGGGCGCCCGGGTAGGGTCCCCTCGAAAAAGATCTGTCCCAGATGCGTGTGCGACGAGGAAACCGTTACACACGCATTGGTACACTGCTCGGGCATTGCCGATCTGTGGGGCTATGTCGAACAACTGCTGTCAAGCGTGGGACCCATCCGGTTGACCACCGAGTCTATTGTAACGATCAAGCCGCCTCCCCTCTTCAAAAACGAAGGAGAGGCGGTGTTTCTGTGCGTAATAGCCTTGGCGAAAGAGGTTGTATGGTGGACGCCTCTGAAAGGACTGAGGTCAGACGCCTTTCTCTCTGGCCAACAACTGGTCCGTTTCTTCCGATATCATTTCGGAAGAAGGATCAGGATGGAGAGAGAGGTGCTGCACCCCAGTCGTTTTTATGAAAGATGGGTGAAAGTGGCGAGAATGGCCCGTGTGAATGGGCCTTCACTCTACATCAGACTATAGGTGAGGAAGATGAAAGACCAAAGGAGTACCCGCTCTCTGTGCTCCTGAGGAGAAGGGTTGCACACTTTTTTCGGGGGTGTGTACGACCCCCCAAGACGCCTCCTCCCTATTAAGGATTTTGTTATAAAATTTATTTTGTTATATTTTATTTTATTTTTATATATTGTTATTGCCTCCTCCATATTGAGGACGCCTTTGAATGTAAACTCCCCCCTTTGTACTTGTCCCACTTTTGATGCCCTGGTGGCAAATAAAAAGAAAGTTATCTATCTATCTATCACTCTAACTATCTATCTATCTATCTATCTTTCTGTCTAACGTGTGGAATATCGCCGGTAAGTTTTTTGTTAATTTCTATGCAAAAAACCGATCTAATTGTTTGAAAAAAATACAACACTTTGTAGATTAACCCCCAAGCTGAATTGTCAGCTGGGTGGTAATCCCATTTTTCGCCCCTGTGGGGGCGAAAATTTTATTTAAATGTTTGTCTTAAAATATCAAATTTTACAAAGTAAAAAAAACTTGAGCAACACTAGAACGCTGGAGAACGTTAATAGTGAAAAGAGAGAGAAAGATGCAGATATTAACGTTATATCTGCTTCTGCTGCTATGGACGTTGCCATAGATACTGTCACAAAAGAAAAAAATATATCAACATTTGAAAATGTTAAAATTTCTACCGCCGAAGCGGAGTAAAATGACAATAACACACGGGAAAACACGGCAAAAAAACCCATTGACATACATACACATGAAAAAGACATCAACAACTCTACAGATACATCTACACATAAAATTTCCAACAACGATAACATCATTATTAACAACAACATCACACAAAAAAAGAAAATGTCTTTTGCTGACACAGTCAACAAGAAACAAGATTTTATAAATCTTGATATCTCCAACGCAAGAGATATGCTCCAGCAAGGGAGAAAATTTGTAACTTTCGAAGAAAGAGGTGGGTTTAGAATTAACTCACCCCTTGAAATAAAGGAAGACACAAACCGCCGATCAGTCACTTTTAGGACTGTGTCAAATTCGTCAAGAAAACCGACATTTGTTAATCAGTCAGATATAGAAGATTCTTTCAAGGAGATTCTAGGAAATGTCGATTTTCTCCAGCGAGGAAAACAGTACGGAAGTGTTTCCGTACTGTTTAAAAGCGAAACACTGGCCCAAAAAAACTCTGTGACACCAATAGTGTCAAAAGCATACACCTTTTTCCCTACATACATGGGGAAAAGGACACAAAAAATAAAAATAAAAAACATACCTCCAAGCATTAACATCTGGTGGATCTTGGCTGGCTTCGTAGAGCCAGAAACAGACATAATAATTTCGATACGAAAATCCATTCGACAAAGGTGGGCGGGCACCGATTTGGAGATTCTGTTGCAAATGAAACCGGAGAGAATCTCCAAAATACCCGAAAGAGTCGTTATTGATGATAACAACAAAATAAACATTTCGGTAGAAGGAAGAAAATTTCACTGCTTTCGCTGTGGTAGCACATCTCACCTAAAAGCCTCTTGTCCACAAACACACAACAGCAACATCATAAAAAAAACGCTATTACCAACACCAACACCAAAACAACCACCACCACCACCACAAGTACAACGACAGACGAAACGAGCAACCACACCAAAACAAACAGACACTCAACCAACAACAACAGAAAAAACAGAGACAACACCCCTGAAGAACACATCCCCACTCCATCCCACTCCATCAAACACTACCACAAACACACATACCGAAACACCACCACCACCACACAACATACCCTTACCCCACACACCTGACGATGATTATTCATCGACGGATGAAGCTGCTTCTCCTTCTTTAAGTGAAGAAGAGGGAGAACCGCGGAAATCCAAAAAACAAAAAAAGAGACACCACAAAACCCCCAAAACTCCAATCACCAACACCAACACACAACCACAGACACAAACAACAACACAAACAACACCACAGTCAAACACCCCCCTATCAGCAAAACCAGCACCAACACCACCCCAAACACAAGCACCCACCATAAAAAGAAAACTCCCAGATGAACAACAAACTAAAACAATACAACAAAAACACAAACAACAATACGCATACATCAACACAAACAACAAGAGTTTGATGGAGGTCATCTCCCAAAACCCCAAGGTGGAGACGGAGGGCAAAACTTTCGTCAAGGCAGAATCGTCTCCACACCTTAAACTTATAAGGGTTTCTATGGAAACCTATAAAGACCTGAAAATTAAATTTTCACAGGACGTGGGCAACCCCTTCCACAAACCCATCAACCGCGTCCTGTTGAAAGGTTTCCCCACCCCACCCAACACCCCATCCAGCACCCAAATGGAGATTGAACAACTCGATCTCCAGGAAACGAAAAGGTAAGTGCACCTTTCGTCTTTTTTCTCCAACTTTTCTTCACCAACATGGCTGGTTTACGAGTTGGAACCGTGAATGTGCGTGGCCTAGGGATGCCCTGGAAACAGGGCCAACTTTTAAACGACCTTAGATCACACAGTATGGATGTGATAGCCATCACCGAGTCCAGAATCCACAACAGGCAGCAACTAACCCCCATCTTCGACGACTTTGAGATCTACGCATCTCTCTGTCAGCCAGGAGGTGGAGGTGGAGTGGCTGTTATGTTTCGGAAGAACCTGGACGTCGGAGTACAGCAAGTACACTTGGACCCGGAGGGTAGACTGGTAGTCCTAGACGTGAACAGTATCGGAGGTGGAGCCTTCAGACTGGTGGCCGTTTATGCCCCGACCGGGCAATCGCAATCACGGCCAGACTTCTTTAAGCGTCTAGAGTCTTTTCTGGGAACGTCTCGCTCCTTACTTTTAGTGGGGGACTGGAATGGTATCCTAGATGCACGATGGGACTATGTGGGAGCATGTCCCAGTACAGCGGGGTGCAACAGCCTCAAAACTTTAATCGGCCAATTCCAACTGGCCGATAGGTATCGACTGGATTTCCCGACTGCACCACAGTGGACGTGGGTAAACCGCAGTGGGACATCTAGATCGTATTTAGATAGGTTCTTCATTAGAGAAAGGGACAAGGATATGTTAAGCTGTCCACGAATGCACATGGTTGCCTATTCAGATCACAAATTAGTCGTCTGCTTAGTCAACCGTGATAGAATACATAGACAGGGTCCCGGATACTGGAAGCTGAACGTGTCGTTGCCGGCACGTAAAGCTTACAGTGAACGGATAAGTAAACTAGTCAAGCAACAGTTAACGGGAGCCATCGTCAACAATAGATGGTGGTACTCTCTCAAGAAAGCAATTAGAATAGAATCGATAGGGTATAGCAGAGATTTAGCCTTAGAGAAAAACAGAATAGAAAGAGAACTAGTAGCCAAGGTAGAGGAGGCACTTAGAAGTGGCAACGCGGCTATAGTGTTAGCGTCGAGAACGAAGGCTGCGTGGTCAGAAGCAAAACACGTGCTCTAGGAAACGAAGGAGCGAAAGCTGTCTGCTGGGCCCGAGTGGCGGAGGCAAAAAGTGGCAACAAGTCCACGATTCGGTCTTTGAAAGACCAAAACGGACGCGTGCTACTTGACCCCAAGCAAATGTGCGCGGCCTTTCAGCGGCACTTTGCGCGACTGTTAGAGCAGAACAACGGTGAGCCGAACGGGGCAATGGACTTTAGTTCATACCTCGACGGCCTGCCGCGTCTCTCGAACACGGACGCCGAGTTCTGCGAAAGACCGATCACGGACACTGAGATACGGGACGCTCTGGGCCGCTGCGGGAAACGCAAGTCACCCGGTCTAGATGGTCTACCCTACGAATTTTACATAGGCATGCCGGACTTGTTCTCTGGCGTCCTCGAAGCCATCTACTGCAATTGGCAACAGAACGGGAGAATTCCCAGTTCTGCAGGCAAGGGCGTAGTAACGCTGATCAGGAAAGACGAGAACAAGGGGGACGAAATTAACAACTTCAGGCCCATAACTCTGCTCAACACAGAGTTAAAGATTTTGGCCAAGGTGCTAGCGACGAGGTTGGCGCTTGTCGTCGAGAACCTGGTAGGGAAAGCGCAAACGTGTGCAATCCCGACCAGGTCCATACACGACAACCTCCACCTCATGCGATACATCATAGAGAGGGTGGGTAGTAAAGCCGGCTTCGGTGGGGCTCTGATCAACTTGGATCAGTCTAAGGCATTCGATAGGGTCGACCATCGATACTTGGAAGCGGTTCTCAAGGCGGCCGGTTTCGGTCCCGTGTTCAGAGGATGGATCGAGGCGATGCACACCAGCATCTGCTCGAGGGTCAAGGTGAACGGCTACCTATCGGAGCCGTTCGCAATCACGCGTTCCATTCGACAGGGATGCCCTCTCTCCTCCATTCTGTATGTATTGACTCTAGAGCCACTACTGCGGAAATTGGAGCTGTTGCAGGTCATCCCCCTAGAACCGGGACTGCGCAAAGCGGCGTCGGCTTATGCCGACGACGTGACAGTAATGGTGTCGAGCACCTCGGAAATCGGGGTGATCGGCAATATACTGAAAGAATACGAAACGCTGACGGGAGCAAAACTAAACCCAGACAAGTCTGTCGGTTTGCAACTCGGTACGTGGAGAGGCAAACCGATGACATCCGACAGCGTCGTTGGACGCTGGACGGACGGACCGGTGAAATTGCTCGGGGTCTGGTTCGGTCCAGACCTCCAGGTGGAGAAAAACTGGAACGAGGTCACGGCTAAGGTGTTTGCACTCACTCAGAAGTGGGCAGAGTGCAAACTGTCCTTGAAAGGTCGAGCGGAGGTGGCGAACACTTTCATAGCGTCCGTCATCTACTACCGCTTGACTGTCGTGCCTTGTCCCCGTGAACACCTCGCCAAGATGGAACGCATGCTCTTCCAGTTTCTGTGGAAGAAGCAGGCTCCGCTGGTGAGGAGATCCGTCTGCTGTCAGCACCCTTCCAACGGAGGGCTGGGAATGCCGTGGCTGATGATGCGCAAACATGCGCTGAGGCTGCGGCATCTCCAGGTATTCCTCACCGACACCCAACCGGTTTGGGCACCGTTTGTGAGACAGGCTTTCCCACAGCTCGTCTCGCTAACGGAGCTGCAGTCCTGGGTGAAGAAAAGACCGAAAACGATGGGCGCCTGGCACATTGAATGCGCTCAGGCGCTCACAGTCCTCTGGCAAGCGGGCGCAGCAATCAGTGGAGACTCCACTTCGACATTCTATAGAGGGATTGTACGTTACAAGGGCGACGACGTGCTCGGAGAGACTCTGGGCGTCGAAGACGATGAGCTCACCAGTATGTTTGGTAGGACTTTCCGCCCGGGACCTATGGACAACTTCCAGAGGTCCCTGGTCTGGCAGTGCTACCGAGGAGCTCTACCGGTTCGTGACAAGATCTACAGGCACGGACGCCCTGGCAGGGATCCTTCCAAGAGGACGTGTCCAAGATGTGCGCAGGACATTGAAACAGTTCTGCACGCAATTGTACACTGCCCGGGCGTAAGCGACCTGTGGAACTATGCAGAACAACTGCTGTCGCGTATGGGACAAATACAGTTGACTGCCGAGTCCATAGTAAGGATCAAACCGCCAGACTCTTTCAAAAACGAAAGAGAGGCGGTTTTCCTCTGTACGGTGGCTATGGTGAAAGAAGTTATATGGTGGACGAGGTTGAGAGGACTGAGGACAGATGCCTTTCTCTCCGGACAACAATTGATTCCATTCTTTAAGTATCACTTTAGAAGGAGAATCAGGGTGGAGAGAGAGGCACTGCACCCCAGTAAATTTACTGAAAGGTGGGTGAATGAAGCGAAAATGGCCCGAGTGATTGGGCCTTCTCTGTTTATAAGCCTGTAGGTTGAGGAAGAGAGCGAAAGGAAGAAAGGAGCACTTGCACAACACGCTCCTTGAGTTGAGGGTTGTTCTATCGACGGGGTATTAAACAACCCATTTGTGGCGCCTCCCCCCTATTGGGGATTTCGATTGTTGAAATTGTTTGTCTTTATATTTTTTACACGACTGTATGTAAAATCCCCGGCATGTCTTTGTATTGTCCCCTTTCTTGTTGCGCCCTTGTGGCTAATAAAGAAATCTATCTATCTATCTATCTATCTATCTATCTATCTATCTATCTATCTATCTATCTATCTATCTATCTATCCCTCTTTCTGTCTGACGTGTGGAACATCGCCGGTAAGTTTTTTGTTAATTTCTATGCAAAAAACCGATCTAATTGTTTGAAAAAACACAACACTTTGTAGATTAACCCCCAAGCTGAATTTTCAGCTGGGTGGTAATCCCATTTTTCGGCCCTGTAGGGGCGAAAATTTTATTTAAAAAATTTGTTTTAAAATATCAGATTTTACAAAGTAAATAATTTGAGCAACACTAGAACGCTGGAGAACGTTAATAGAGAAAAGAGAGAGAAAGAGGTATATATTAACGTTATATCTACTTCTGCTACTATGAACGTCGCCATAGATACAACTGACACAAAAGAAAAAAATATATTAACACCTGAAAATTTTACAATTTCTACCGCCGAAACGGAGAAAAATAACAACACACAGGAAAACACAGCAAAAAAACCCATTGACGTACATACACATGAAAAAGACATCAACAACTCTACAGATACATCTACACATAAAGTTTCACCTCGACAAGGAACTGAGATTTCCAACAACAATAACAACATCATCAACAGCAACACCACACAAAAAAAGAAAATGTCTTTCGCTGAAACAGTGATCAAAAAACAAGATTTTATAAATCTTGATATCTCCAACGCAAGAGATATGCTCCAGCAAGGGAGAAAATTTGTAACTTTCGAAGAAAGAGGTGGGTTTAGAATTAACTCACCCCTTGAAATACTCTCTCAAGAAAGCAATTAGAATAGAATCGATAGGGTATAGCAGAGAGTTAGCCTTAGAGAAAAACAGAATAGAAAGAGAACTAGTAGCCAAGGTAGAGGAGGCACTTAGAAGTGGCAACGCGGCTGGAGTGTTAGCGTCGAGAACGGCACTGTACCAGTTCTTCGATGCGAAACACGAAGGCTGCGTGGTCAGAAGCAAAACACGTGCTCTAGGAAACGAAGGAGCGAAGGCTGTCAGCTGGACCCGAGTGGCGGAGGCAAAAAGTGGCAACAAGTCCACGATTCGGTCTTTGAAAGACCAAAACGGACGCGTGCTACTTGACCCCAAGCAAATGTGCGCGGCCTTTCAGTGGCACTTTGTGCGACTGTTTGAGCAGAACGACGGTGAGCCGAACGTGGTAATGGACTTTAGTTCATACCTCGACGGCCTGCGCGTCTCTCGAACACGGACGCCGAGTTCTGCAAAAAGACCGATCACGGACACTGAGATACGGGACGTTCTGGGACGCTGCGTGAAACGCAAGTCACCCGGTCTACCCTACGAATTTTACATTGGCATGCCGGACTTGTTCTCTGGCGTTCTCGAAGCCGTCTACTGCAATTGGCAGCAGAACGGGAGAATTCCCAGTTCTGCAGGCAAGGGCGTAGTAACGCTGATCAGGAAAGACGAGAACAAGGGGGACGAAATTAACAACTTCAGGCCCATAACTCTGCTCAACACAGAGTTAAAGATTTTGGCTAAGGTGCTAGCGACGAGGTTGGCGCTTGTCGTCGAGAGCCTGGTAGGGAAAGCGCAAACGTGTACAATCCCGACCAGGTCCATACACGACAACCTCCACCTCATGCGATACATCATAGAGAGGGTGGGTAGTAAAGCCGGCTTCGGTGGGGCTCTGATCAACTTGAATCAGTCTAAGGCATTCGATAGGGTCGACCATCGATACTTGGAAGCGGTTCTCAAGGCGGCCGGTTTCGGTCCCGTGTTCAGAGGATGGATCGAGGCGATGCACACCAGCATCTGCTCGAGGGTCAAGGTGAACGGCTATCTATCGGAGCCGTTCGCAATCACGCGTTCCATTCGACAGGGATGCCCTCTCTCCTCAATTCTGTATGTATTGACTCTAGAGCCACTACTGCGGAAATTAGAGCTGTTGCAGGGCATCCCCCTAGAACTGGGACTGCGCAAAGTGGCTTCGGCTTATGCCGACGACCTGACAGTAATGGTGTCGAGCACCTCGGAAATCGGGGTGATCGGCAACATACTGAAAGAATACGAAACGCTGACGGGAGCAAAACTAAACCCAGACAAGTCTGTCGGTTTGCAACTCGGTACGTGGAGAGGCAAACCGATGACATCCGACAGCGTCGTTGGACGCTGGACGGACGGACCGGTGAAATTGCTCGGGGTCTGGTTCGGTCCAGACATCCAGGTGGAGAAAAACTGGAACGAGGTCACGGCCAAGGTGTTTGCACTCACTAAGAAGTGGGCAGAGTACAAACTGTCCTTGAAAGGTCGAGCGGAGGTGGCGAACACTTTCATAGCGTCCGTCATCTACTACCGCTTGACTGTCGTGCCTTGTCCCCGTGAACACCTCGCCAAGATGGAACGCATGCTCTTCCAGTTTCTGTGGAAGAAGCAGGCTCCGCTGGTGAGGAGATCCGTCTGCTGTCAGCACCCTTCCAACGGAGAGCTGGGAATGCCGTGGCTGATGATGCGCAAACATGCGCTGAGGCTGCGGCATCTCCAGGTATTCCTCACCGACCCGCAACCGGTGTGGGCACCGTTTGTGAGACAGGCTTTCCCACAGCTATTCGCTAACGGAGCTGCAGTCCTGGGTGAAGAAAAGACCGAAAACGATGGGCGCCTGGCACATTGAATGCGCTCAGGCGCTCACAGTCCTCTGGCAAGCGGGCGCAGCAATCAGTGGAGACTCCACTTCGACATTCTATAGAGGGATTGTACGTTACAAGGGCGACGACGTGCTCGGAGAGACTCTGGGCGTCGAAGACGATGAGCTTACCAGTCTGTTTGGTAGGACTTTCCGCCCGGGACCTATGGACAACTTCCAGAGGTCCCTGGTCTGGCAG
>OZ024741.1:31565215-31622715 GCA_964016885.1 Eledone cirrhosa
CGGTGAAAAACAATTACACGTAAAGACAAAACCACGTAAATGGTATAACTGAAGTCGTAGACTAAAATTCTAACTAGGAAACCGAATGATTCTCGGCTTCAGGGTTAAGAATAAAGTAAATAAAATACAGAGGTAATCGAAAATAAATAAATACATACACGTATCCCTATACGTACATACTCAAGCATACGCGAAAACACTCTCCATAGATATACAAATACTCGCACGTACACTAAAAAAAACCAAAAAAAACCCGCACGCACATACAGAACCCACGCAACGCCTGTACCCGCACGCATACGAATGTATACACCAAATACACATACAATTATATATAAAAATATACATATTATTATATATACGTGTGTGTGTGTGCGTGTATACATATAATTAAATAAACGTATATAAATAAATAAATACGAATATAACAAGCGCACACACATACCTACATGTAAATACACATATATTCGGAGACGACGTCAACCAAAACACGAAGTACACATATACACACACCCTACATACGTACGAACCCGCACACTCACACAGACGCAAAACTCACGTATACACATAACCAAAAGCATATGTACCAGAATATATAATATATACGCCATAACATATACAATCAAATATACGTACGAGAAAGTATAAGTACCTCCACAAAACATACAGGTAATATATACTTACCTATACAAATAACTTATGGTATAAACATAACATATACTTAGCTACCATATATATATATATATATATATATATATATATATATATATATACATATACATATATGTGTGTGTGTGTATGTATATATATGTCATTTATATATATATATATACTAGCATTAAAGTCCGGCGTTGCTCGGGGTCAGTAAGTTACCAAAGTTAGGTTGCACCACCCATTTTATCGCAGCACTTTTTCGTCTGCCAGGCACTGGGTGAATGAATTGCAGACCTGGACTGCCGAAGCGTGAGTTGCGCCAGCAGTGATAATTGTAGTTTCGCCTATGGATATTATGTCTGTGCAAAGAAGTGTTGAAATTTATTGTTTCACAGTACTTGCGCAACACGCACGTAGACGATGCCAGCCGAACAACAGAGCTGCGATTGAGTTGTTCTGCATGGTTGTCTAATGTGTGTTTTCTAAATTTAAGACAGTAGGGAGGGGTGTCATATGGGTGAGAGTTAGCTGCTGTTTCTAGCAGGTTTAGTGACCTCATAGAGGATATGTGTTTTCTGAATTTAAGACAGTAGGGAGGGGTGTCATATGGGGGAGAGTTAGCTGCTGTTTCTAGCAGGTTTAGTGACCTCATAGAGGATATTATTGTGTATAGTAAATGAACTGATACTTCTTTCTTCCACGTTCGTTGATAGATGTTTTAAAAAAAGATTTATCGCTATTTTTTTTTGTTGTTGAATAAATTTTATCTGTTGCTTTTGAATAATTGTTGTTTGGTATGAAATGTAATAAGTTCTCTTCGTTGTCATTGAAGTAAATAAATGGTTGACCGTCCCACACTCAAAAACAAACGTTCTCTCTCTCTCTCACTCTCTTCTCTCCCCCTCTCTCTCTCCTTCATTTCTTTCTCTCTTCTTTCTTCGGCGTTCCTAAAGAAAGTTGGTAAGGAGAGGGTTTAAGCGTATATAAGAGAAAGTTGCAGCATGTATGTAGTTTTATCGAATTTTAAGGGGAATAGAGAGAGGTTATCAGATTGTATTAGAGGGGTAAAGCGTCATGTATTTAGTTTTATCAATTATTTCCTTAATTGTGGGTGAGTCGGAAAAAAATAAATAGTCGTTGAGCTTATTTTCACCATTTACAATATTCATACAGACTTTGAGTCGAATCGGTTTGAAATTGTGCAAATCTATAAACATGGAACATGCACACTCACACACACAACAACAACAACAATCTGCCTTTTAAAGATAATTGTTTCTCCTTTTGGCACAAGGCCAGCAATTACCCAGTGCATTACTGGTACTTTATTTTATCGACCCCGTAAGGATGAAAGGCAAAGTCAACCTCGGCGGGATTTGAACTCAGATCGTTAAGGGACGTAACTATGCTGGAAAGCATGGCGTCCGACCCTCGACCGATACTGCCAATCCACATAGATAATGATACATAAAGATTATTTGAAAAGGATTGGAGCTATGAGTGTATATACATTTTCATAAAATTGTATGAATCTCCTGAAACGAGGGAATAGCTGTAAACAGCCGGCTGGTATGGACATAGCAAAAGGTCAGGTTAAAATATAACTTTATAATGAGCAGAAGAGAATGAAAGAAAGAGGGTATAATGCATGAGATGTGAAATGAGAGGAGTAAAGAGAGAGAGCGGGAGAAAGAGTGTGAGAGAAGGGAAGAGAGGGATTGTGGGAATGAGAACGATGGAGCGATCTTTTTTCATTTGGAGAATTACAAAAGAAAAACAAACCAGTGAAAATTTGAAGAAGAATGTAAACTAAAGAGAAATTAGGAACTATAGAGTGGTAATTACCTCATCAGCGTCTCTCAATTGTAAGCAAGTCAAACATGGAATTAGCTGTAAAACAGTCAGATGTTATTATGAATAGCAAGAGATCTGGTTAAAATATAAACTCTTATGAGCGGAAGGGCGATAAGAAGAGAAAGAGAGAAGGAATGGAATAGAGTGTAAAGTATATGTTGAGAGATGGAAGAGGTAGGTGGAGATTAAAAGAGGGCACGAGGGCAATGGAGCAAAACATTTGACACGGAGAATTAAGAAAAATAAAACAATGGGGAAAAGCTGAAGGACGTAAAATAAATAGATAAATATAGCGTTCCCTCTCCTTTCTTCTATCTTACAGCATCCTACACAAGATGGTGTAGGACAGAACAAGGGAGGGACACAAAATAAGAAATTACTCACTGAAGAGGTCACAGAATGTGTGAGGAATGATCTTTGCAAATTAACAAACAACCATCCGGTTATTAAAACAACCAACAGGAAATTTGTATTAAATTGAAGTGAAAACCAGCTGGTGCGTGTGCTTATATTGACAGCAGGACCCTCTCAAAGTATGAATATATATATATATATATATATATATATATATATATATATATATATATATATATATATATATATATATATATATATATATATATATGTGTGTGTGTATGTAATTGGTGATGGATGCTTAAAGCGTCCGTATGCGGTAGGCCGTATGAGCACTCGATGCCCTCATAGAGCAGAGTATGATAACACAGTAAAAAGAGAATCAGTGTTGCGACGAAAGGAATTTATTGGACATATTACAATTATTTCTCGGGCGGCCAGTTCGAGGCACGATCGATGTGGTGATTGAACCTGACTCTGAAATCTACGAAGCAGATTTTCCTATTATCCTTTAACATCGAATTCCTTCGTTTGTTGATTTAGATTCTGTTGTTGTCATTCCATGAATATTTCTAGCCACTCATGGTTGCCCACAGTATGGTTCTTCTCCTTCTCCACCTGTAAATCAAAATTTCTTCATACATCAGAATTACTACTGTGGTGGGAGAGGGGCTGTAATCTTGAACGGCTGGCATCACTTCGACGTCTTCATTGTCCCTAGGCGTCCTCGTCCACAGCGGTCAGATACACACCCGCAATTATGCTGTATGCGGCAGTCATTGTAAATAAATGTTTGGAGGGAATTTTTTTAAAAACCAAATTATAGGGATATTTAGCATAACATTTGTAACACACAGCCCTAGAATACCCCCCACCATACATATTTAAAAAAAAAAAAAGAAAAAGAAAAAACCTGTATTAAGAACGTTTTTAAATGAAAGCTTGCAACAGCCTTTCAAACAGAAAGGCGATATCAAAGGTGTTTTCAACAAATACACTCAAGTCTACACTCACACACTGGACTCAAGGAAGCCCGCATAGCCGAGATGCCGCACATATATAGACAGATGAAAAAAGAAAAATCCATAGATAGTCATCCATACCCCCACGCAGACATGCTCAGACAAATACATCGACCCAGGCATGCGCACACTCGTGCTCTGCATGCCTGTGTGGACACACATACATACATGCACCCGAGTGCTCCCACACCGGAGGCATATACTTGATGAGTACCCCTACATCCGTCTCCACACGCGCAGCTGTGCAGATGGTGCACACAGTGTTATATGAGACAACGCTTATGAGGCTTTGACCCAACCCGATCACGTGGCAGTATGAGTCCGAAGGTGCCTGCACAATATGCATAATTGTTAAGGCAGCAGAATATCCCTTTAGAGAATCGTAAAAGCACATATCGTTATATGCTTTTTCTATGAAAATTAGTAGTGGGCAGACTAATTTGCATAGAGTGTGAGTACGTACCGGTTCAACGGAGACGATAAAAACAAATAACGAAACGAAATTAAATTTCGTTTCGTTTGTAACTCACTTTTGTATGACTGACGCTTAAACAACTACTAATTTTCATAGAAAAAGAATATAACGATATGTGCTTTTGCGATTCTCTAGAAAGGCCGGGAGATAGGTAAATATTGCTGATGAGTTGTAACAACAACGAAACTAGTTCAATATTCCTTGTCTGGCTTTCTGGAGAATAAAGGAAAGGTGTTTCCTCAAAAACCAGTATGACTCTAAAAACCGGTTTGTCTGTGTGTTTACATACAGAATAGCTGGACACTCACAGTAAAGTGACCAGTGAAAAAATCGGTACATCTACATATGTATACGTGTGTGTATTCATATGCATACTAGTATTTCAGTATACATATGTGGATGTACATTTTTAACTTAATTGTTTATATATATATATATATATATATATATAATATAAGATCAAAAGATGGTTAAAGGAGTTCCATGTATTTTATTATGCGCATTTCAAAAACAAACATCATTATGCAATAATATTTGTGTTTTCATCAGATAAAACAGGAGAACATGATATGAAGGCTAAAAAACACTTGTGGATAGTGCAGTTTTAAATCAACATAACAACTGCACTATCCACAAGTGTTTTTTAGCCTTCATATCATGTTCTCCTGTTTCATCTGATGAAAACACAAATATTATTGCATGATGATGTTTGTTTTTGAAATGCGCATAATAAAATACATGGAACTCCTTTAACCATCTTTTGATCTTATATTATGTATACTCCAGTCCTACAAACTGTAGAGTGCTTCTTATCCGATATCTGCATTGCTTTATTGTACTACAATAAAACTCACCTCCTACATATATATATATATATATATCGTATATAAATCTACCAAAATATACGGTAGTGTCTAATCCGTATGAAGAACTCAATGTAATCCAAATATCATGGAAAGAGAAGATGTATTCAAAATGTTTTCGATGAAAAACACAGGAAAACAGAGTCAAAATAAATTAATAAAATTAATGAATAAAAACAAAGAAACAGTTCCTTATATTAAAAAATTCATCATTTTACGATCGTTTCTAGGATATATATGTGTGTGTTGCTATGTATATCATATAGATCTATATAAAAGTTTTACAAACTATCAGAGGGAATATATATACCTACACATATATATGCTGTCTTCAGAAATAATTTTAATATAAGGAACTGTTTCTTAGCTCTTATTCATTATTTTTATTAATTTATATATATATATATATATATATATATATATATATATATATATATATGAAAATAAGGAGAAAAAGACGATTATTAGGAAGAAAAATATATTTTTTTCCTTTTATTTTTTCTCTTTTTTCTGGGTTAGAAAATGTTTAAAACAAAATATTTTACTTTGTGTGAAGTGTTAAGGTATTAGTGAATTTATTTATTAATTAACAATGGCATTTATTTATTTATTTATTTATTTATAATTATATATATATATAAATAAATATATATATATCTTTATTTATATTTAATATAGAAAGGCTTCTACCGAATGAAACAGTTCTATTCCTGTAGAAGCCTTTCTATATTAAATATTTATACTCAGATATGTATTGAGTACCATACTTACTCTGGTAATCCCCGATTAAACCCGGGATAAACTTATATATATATATATATATATATATATATATATATATATGAAAAAAAATATATATATATATGTGTATATATATATATGTATGTATGTATATATACATGAGTGTGCGTAACTCCCTGTGAGTATATGTATAAATAAATAACTATATAGATGAATATACACAAATGACTATATAAAATCATTATACATTTTATGTTCAAAACAGACACATCCTTACAATCGAAAATACACTAAGAAACATGAATACACACACACGTGAGCACACAGCACACACAATTTTGTATATATATATATATATATATATACATATATATATATACACTCACACACTCATATATATATATATATATATATATATATATACATGTATATATACACATATATATTTATGTATGTATATATATATATATATATATATATATGTATGTATATATATATATATATATATATATATATATATATATATATATATATATATATATATATATATATATATATATATATATATATGAATGTATATATATATATATATATATATATATATATATATATATGAATGTATATATATATATATATATATATATATATATATATATTTTTTTTTTTTTTTTTTTTTCAAACAACAATGAAGATACTATTCATCTTCCCTTTATGTTAGGCCATTCTCTTTGCAATAAAAGATGAAAAAGGAATAAAATAAAATGACGTCTATTTCACTATCTCTTTATTTCATTCATACCATCTCACTTCCATACAAATACACTAATCTTTAAGCTCTTCTTTAGTTCATTTTCCCCGAATCTGCACATACCTATACGCACGCACGTATATATACATATTAAATTCATAAAAGTGTCAATGGTTTTTATCCTGCAGCCTTTAATTTATCATTAGACATATTAGAAATGGCAGACAAAACTTTTCTAAATTATACCCTGCAGCTATAAAGCAATAGTAAGTATGGTTTACTACGTTTATGAATACAACCAGGGGAGAATACTCAATGTATGACATACACCTTATAATAGGTGATGCTGAAAAGTTCCTGGCTTTGAGTAAAAGAAAATACGGGAGGATCAATTAATTATGATTTCATTCAACATATTCCCCTCTCAGATTCACACACTTATTACGGCGGTCCCACAGTTTTCTAAGTCCTGTAAATGGTTCCCTGTAAAAGGCTCCCTGTAAAATGGGCCTCCAACCAATCTTCTATAGCATCTTAAAGCCAGGAAATTTTCAGAAATTAATTACTAAATTCAACCCATCGATGATAAGTTTCACACAGTAACACACGATAGTTATGTTGGTGCCATCACATAACCATAAACCGTGAGAACTGAGCTGGCCAAATAAGTAGATCGATGAACTTAATATCTTGTGTTATCTTTTAGAAATTTACAACAGTCTAAAGAATTGCAGCAGCTGTAAAACTGATTTCTGTGACTGTAAAACTCTGAATAATGATGGAATGAATTCGTTAATAGTATATATATATTATATTATATTATATTATATATTATATATGTATGTATATATATATATATATATATATATATATATATATATATATATATATATATATATATATATATATATATATATATATATATATATATATATATATTAGAAAGTGAGGTTTGTTTTACAAAATGAAAAATAACCGAGGTATCCTACACGAGTGAAAGTATAAAGAAAAAAAGATGAAATCGAATCGAAATTGCAACTGGAGTCTTATTTTTAAAAATATATATATATTTATTTGGTTCCTTTACCGGTTTCGCAGTTCTTCTGCTTTTCAAAAGTAGAGTTGAGATGGAGGGTCTGTGGTTTTTCTCACATCTGGTTAATCTCTGAATGTTACTTGTTTTGTATAGAAAAAGTGGCTCGAAATGCCAGGTTTTTAGAGAAGTAATTTGATTGGTTGGTCAATAATTATAATAAATTTCGCGCCAATTCGCGTTACAAAGTTCTTCAAACAAGGGGGGTCACAGGTAATTTTTTTATATATGAGTGTTTGAATTTCATTTTACTTTAAAAAAAGGGGCTCACGAAGGCTTTTTTTAATAAACGCAATTTGATTGGTTATAAATGAAATTATGGCTGTCACGTGAACAAGTTTTCATTAAATTTTCGCGCCCTTATTTGGAAATCTATTCTGTAGCCTTTTCAGAGAATTTTATGACAAGCAAAAGATAATGGTCAAGAGAAATTGGATGGGAGAATTGTGCTGGTTCAGTGAATATGGTTAGTTCGCTGGGGTGTCAGAATTCAGATTTAAGTTAAAACACACACACAAAACACACACACACACACACACACACACACACACACACACACACACACACACACACACACACACACCCACACACACACACACACACACACACACACACAAGCACACAAATAAACATACATATCCTTACTTTCTTTATTCAATAGAAAATCTGTGAACGCAGAAATAAATATTTCAAAAAATATTTATTTCTGCGTTCACAGATTGACTTTTTTAGTTTCAGAAGATCCCGTTAAGGGTGAAAGCAGCAATTCTTTGCTTAAACTTTAATCTGTTATTTTAATAAATATTTGCCCTACGGCTCTTATATATCTGATATATATTTATCCTTATCGAGCCCTCTTTGGATTTTAGTCTTCAAATTTATTATTATTACTACATATATATATATATATATATACGGATTAACAAATAATAGTTAAATGCAGTCCACTTAGGTGAAGTCCAGTTATGGTATTCCAGGTAGTGGATGATATTAACGCTTGGCTTGGTTTGACTCAACAAGGCGTTTTCATAGTGATGCTGCGGGTATGCTGTAATTCCTATGTTGTAAATACTTGGAGTAATAATAAATCAGGAAAGAAGGTTTACATGGTTTGCTATACAAAAAAGTTTTTAATCCCATAGCTTACATTTGTTTCACTGGTTATGATCTGACTGGTTATAATTCTGTATTGGCGATCGAGTGACGCAAAATTAGGCGGATAGCGATCTCTAGACATACCAGTTCAGTGAAACAAATGTAAGCTATGTGATTAAAAACTTTTTTGTATAGCAAACCATGTAAACCTTCTTTCCTGATTTATATATATATATATATATATATATATATATATATATATATATATATATATATATATATATATATATATATATATATATATATATATATATATATATATATTAGAAAGTGAGGTTTTTAAAAAAAATGAAAAATAACCGAGGTGTCCTACACGAGTGAAAGTATAAAGAAAAGAAGCTGAAATCGAAAATGCAACTGGGGTCTTATTTTAAATATATATATATATATTTATTTGATTCCTTTACCGGTTTCGCAGTTCTTCTGCTTTTCAAAAGTAGAGTTGAGATGGAGGGTCTTTGGTTTTTCTCACATCTCACACACACACACACACACACACACATATATATATATATATATATATATATATATATATATATATATATATATATATATACATATATATATAACGAAGCAAAGGACTCCCGTATAATCTTGTAATTATGACCCACAGGGCCGAATTGGATCCCACTTAAATGGCGAAACATTCTCCTGGTGAGTTTGTACATATGTGATCTAGGTATGAGGTTGGTTTCTCATTTTAATTCATACTTTTAATTTTAATATTTTTCCTATGCCTCTATTAGCTTATATTCTCTTCACGCTGGTGGTTTGAAATTCCTGTAAAGAAACACACTCTTCTGTGTCTCCCCTCCCCCTCTCTCTCTCTCTCTCTCTCTCTCTCTCTCTCTCTCTCTATATATATATATATATATATATATATATATAGAGAGAGAGAGAGAGAGAGAGAGAGAGAGAGGGGGAGAGAAAGAACGTCAGAAGTATGACAGGTAAATTTGACCACAGCAAGATTTGCATTCAGCACACAGATAACTAGAACGAAGAACGCAAAACATTCTTTTCGAAGTTATAGCAATTCAATCAATTCACCTCAGATTATTTCTTAGTTGAACACAAATAAAAGATATTTCAACCCACAAACTCATAACATTCATGTATTTCTGAAAGCCATTGATGTAGCAAGTGAAGTAAAGGACTGAATTACGTCATAGCATGATTACAACATGGGTGGTAATTATAACTCATTAAATTTTAGTATCTTTCTATAGGTTGCTGGTAATCTTACTTTCACAATATTAACTTCATGCATATGAACAAGGCCAACATATTATATAGAGAAAGAAATAGAACTGTGTGTTGTCAGTGATTTTCCCAAAGAGATTAGTAGCCTAAGAAACGTGATTCGATTCTAAACAGAGATCTCAAAGAGTCAATGGATTCAGCAGGCAAGGCGAATAATAAATTCAGCTATCTCAATAATGAATGATATGAGATTTGGAGAGAGATAAGTAGATATATAGTTAGTTTGAAATATATACGAGCATACGTACACATACATGCACTTACACACAGACATATATATATGTATATACAGAAACACACACACAAACACACACACATACACACGCACCTACACACACACATATATATATATATATACACACACACATACATACACATACACGCACATCCACACACACACACACACACACACACATACACACGCACACACACACACACACACATACACACACACACACACACACACACACACACACACACACACACACACATATATATATATATATAAGTTGTATTTAATTTGTTGGGATACAACAACCAAATATTTTTATAGCTGATATAAAGCACTCAACAAATTATTGGAGTAAATATACAATATATTAACAAATGGAAACTATATTTATAAAACCATATTTATTTCATTATACATATTTCAAGGACACCAAAGCAAATTATGGTGCGCTTTCATCAGATAAAATATAATATAGATCAGTGTTATAAACAAATATTGACATACCATTAAAGAATTCGACCATGTCGGTTGGGTTTGCTCTTTCTTTTCTTTTTTTTCCCCTATTCCAACAGCTTAATTTAAATGTATGGGATTTAAACCTCTCCGACACTAATTTGCATAATAGACCAATAATAAAATTAGTAACCACACTATCTGGGAGCCGCCAACCGACATGGTCGCATTCTTTAAGGGTATGTCAATATTTGTTTATAAAACTGATCTATATTATATTTAATCTGATGAAAGCGCACCATAATTTGCTTTGGTGTCCTTGAAATATGTATAATGAAATAAATATGGTTTTATAAATATAGTTTCCATTTGTTAATATATATATATATATATATATATATATATATATATATATATATATATAACGAAGGAAATGTGGTAAGGAACCAGGTGGACCATAACGCACCAAAGTACTCAATACTTGAGGTAGTAGAGTGGGTAATAGGAACCAGTAAGACCCCGACAGCTGAGCTCAAGCCGTTTCGACGGCTAATTCAGTCCAGAATTAGCCGTCGAAACGGCTTGAGCTCAGCTGTCGGGGTCTTACTGGTTCCTATATATATATATATATATATCCCCACTGAAAGTTTTCGTGAAATAGTCTTTTCAAGACCATACAGAGCATTTGTAGTTGTTCCAAATTGAAGGATGAGTATTTTAAACTTTATTTTATCATGAGTTAAGGCTCTATTGATATTTCCCTGGATTCCACTAAATTCTGTTGAACAAATCTATATCCTGATTCTTTTTAAATTTAGTTTGAATTATTTTTCCCACATCTTACGTTAACTTTTTTCCCATTTTGACGCTATAGTCTCTTATATACTTTGGAATACTGTTGGCTTCTTGCTACAATACTTTCTATACCTTTCATTTGTATATATATATATATATATATATATACACACACAAACACACACATATACACACACACGCGCATACACATACACACACGTACACACATACACACACACATATAAAAATACACACACATACACACATACACACATACACACATACACACATACACACATACATACACACATACACACACATACATACACATACATGCACACACACAGACATATACACACATATACACACATATACACACATACATACACATACACACACACATACTCATACACTCTCACACACACACGCATACTCACACACATACACACACACAAACACACGCGCGCACACACACACACACACATATAGTTATATATTTATATATTTATATATATATATAGGGTAAGTTATTCCGGGTTGAATCGGACGTAACCACAGTAAGTAAGGTACTCAATACATAGCAGAGTATAAAAGTGTTAATATAGATGAGATTCTACAGTTTCATCCTTTAGAAATCATTCCTGATGATTTCTAAAGAATGAAACAGTTCTAGTCCTATAGAATCTCATCTATATTAAAACTAATATATATATATATATATGTATATATATAATGTATAATAAACAATACAATACAATTACCTCATTACCAGAGGCTTCCCGAATAAGACGAATACACATACCCTTACTATATTTCCTTATTTTATTTTATTTTTATATATCTCTTGCATTACTTTTATTTATATATATATATATTTTTTTTTGCCCGTTAAACTTTTGCTTTTCTTGAGGAGATTTTTCAAATATTTCACTATGTTTTAAATTGCCTTGTCTGACGAACGAATGAGGACGTTTCTTGTATTCGTCTTATTCGGGAAACCTCTGGTAATGAGGTAATTATATTTTATTGTTTATTATACATTAAATTCAGCTCTGTAACTTACATAGAGCACTCTTCACTCCTATGACTTTTTCAATTTTCAACGGAAACTTCAATACCTATATATATATATATATATATATATATATAGGAACAAGTAAGACCCCGACGGCTTGAGCTCTGCCGTCGGGGTCTTACTTGTTCCTATTACCCACTCTATTACCCTAAGTATTGAGTACTTTGGTTTCGTTATGGTCTATCTGGTTCCTTACCAGATTTCCTTCGTTATATATATATATGTATATATATTTTACGCTCTCTACGCCTGTTTCTACGCTTCCTCTTACATCTCTCTCCCATTACCACCTGATTCTGTTACCCGGAGATTTACCCATCTGCATTGTTGAATACAATAACCTAAACACAGTCACCCAAATGCGAACACACACCAAACACTGTACACACACGCAAACGCTTGCGCAGAGAAGACAAAAATAAATATATAAATAAACAGATAAAATAAAAATGGCGTAGATGGGTAAATCAACTGGAGGAACATAATAGTACCTCTGATGATGTTGCACATGTGCAACGAAAGAACTTTGTTAGACTATATATATGTGTTTATATCTATATTATATCTGTATTTTTGACCGTTGGTCAGTCAATGATAAACATTGTGGACCAAATGAATTAACTGTGGAAATATAAAAGATACAGAAGCGAAAACCAACCAGACAGTAAGTCTGTTCTGTTATTATTTCTGGCAATATTATTACAACAATATGACCCTCCCCAAGTAGAACAATATTTGTTTCGACACTCGATTTCATATAAAAAAACTTGGCAAAACAAATATGTATATTAAAAAACAAATCATACACAAAACGCCAGCACCAACAGTTTTGCAAGAGATGTGAACATGAATGGACCTGTTATTTTTATCTAAAGACATTTTTTCCAATTCCATCCCACCCATCCCCTCAATCTATTTTATTTCTCATTCTTTCTTCTGATGAAGGACTAGCGTCCGAAACGTTAAGCCCCTTTTCCTGCTATATCAAGCGTTAACCTAATATATACCCTCCATATACTGTACCTATTGTGTTGTTATTTCTGTTTGCCTTTTACACACACACACACACATATATGTATATATATGTGTGTCAGTGTCCAAGTCTCAGACCCGTAGAGCAGCACAGACTCCACTACATCAATAAAAAGGCGGATTTTCAGGTCTTTACGAAGGTCCGACTTCCACACCGTTCTCAAGCTGTGGCACACCGTCCAGGCGTTGCTCTTCATCTCAACCACATCATCTTCCGTATTCACAATCTTTGCTCCCAAATACAGGAAGTCCTCAACCAATTCTAGCGGCTTCCCGCCTACATTAGTGATCCCCTCTGGCTTCTCAACATTCTCTACCAAATATTTTGTTTTAGTCTCATTAATTCTCAGCCCTACATTCATCGACACAGTCTCAACCTGGTGCATCAAATCCTAGCCTCCTTCACTGTATTTAACACCAAAACTATGTCGTTGGCAAATTCAGCATCTGATATCTTTTGCGCCTTAACTCTCCTGTTCTGAGCTGGTGCTACAGTAAAGCCAGAGTCCTGGTGTTTCTCCAGTGCAAGACGCATACAATAGTCCACTACGATGATAAAAAGGTAGGAAGCCAATGTATCTCCCTGGAGCACTCCAGCCAGTATCTCAAAGAACTCTGTCATCCCATCAGGTGTAATGACTTGGGCTTTGGTGTTGGTGTAGAGCAGTGAAATCAGGTCCATTATCTTCTTGGGGATTCCATAAGCTTGTAAGATCTTCATCAGGCAGAGCTGTATGGGAGCTCCCAAAAGCCAGCTCAAAACTGACAGAGGAAATGGCAGCGATAATGAGGGACAGAAACCGCTGGAGAGAACGCGTCCATGGATCTCGGGAATTTTACCCGCCCTAGATATATATATATATATGTATGTATATATATATCTATATATATATATATATATATATATATATATATATATATATATATATATAGTAATAATAATAAAATTGAAGACTAAAATCCAGAGAGGGCTCGATAAGGAAAATATATATCAAATATATAAGAACCGAAGAGCAAATATTTATTAAAATAACAGATTAAAGTTTAAGCAAAGAATCGCTGCTTTCACCCTTAACGGGATCTTCTGAAACTAACAAAGTCAATCTGTAAACGCAGAACTGGATATTTCAAAAAACGTTGCAACCGTAGGAAGACAGGAAGACGATACTTTGGTTCATGGTGACGTTTTAGGTATGTTTTCCTGCTAGGTACGGGTATGTTCTTTGTAGAAATATTCAGATGTTGTTTCTGCATGATGAATATAAGTCAGTAGAGTGCTCAACCGAAGGAGCCAAATAGTAATAATAATAATAAAATAGTAATAAAAATAAAATTGAAGACTTATCGAGCCCTCTCTGGATTTTAGTCTTCAATTTTATTATTATTACTATTTGGCTCCTTCGGTTGAGCACTCTACTGACTTATATTCATCATGCAGAAACAACATCTGAATATTTCTACAAAGAACATACCCGTACCTAGCAGGAAAACATACCTAAAACGTCACCATGAACCAAAGTATCGTCTTCCTGTCTTCCTCCCGTTGCAACGGTTTTTGAAATATCCAGTTCTGCGTTTACAGATTGACTTTGTTAGTTTCAGAAGATCCCGTTAAGGGTGAAAGCAGCGATTCTTTGCTTAAACTTTAATCTGTTATTTTAATAAATATATATATATATATATATATATATATATATATATATATATAACTTATATACAAATATATATATATAACTAACTTATATACATATATATATATATATCTAACTAACTTAAAACACTCAATATAAACACCAACTAAAGTTTATTTCAACATATGTCATGGAAAAGTCTGCAAAAACTGTATGTTTCTCAACACACATTAATTCGAACACCATCAACATCCAACATCCACCATAGACTCTAATACATTAACATATTTGCTTTAACTGCAGTATTTATTCATCTATAAATGCATAATAGCTTTGCTTGTCTCCTCCTCATGTATATGACTTACGCAGTCACACTATCCACACGCCTGCAAATGAATTGTTATCGCACTCTTCCTTTCTCAAAACTGCTTCCTCAATGCCTCTTTAATATTTGGACTGTTCCCTTGTTTTAACTGTTGCATGTATTCCACTCCGTGCTTTTGATTTTAATTTAATTTTAATTTTAATTTTAATTTGAACTTGAATGTTTGTACAATTATTGTACAATTCTCATAAAATATATGTCACATCCATTTTACCCTGTCAATACGAACTGTTGCTCACAACATCAATTTATATGTATCTATATTATTGTTCAGTTGAATATGAGGTTAATTATATGTGCAAACATATGCTCGATGACTCAAACGAGAATTTGGAAGAAACGATTGTCAGCTATTAAATGATTTGAACACAACTTTGATAATTGTATAATTTATTGAATTAACTGCTCTGTAAAACAACTGATGTTCATACATTGAGCTATTTCTCTTACTGGTAATACGGTTATTAAGAAATTACTGACTTTCCTGTTTATGGTTGTTTATACTATATACATAACTATAAATAGTATTATTATATATATATATATATATATATATATATATATATATATATATATATATATATATATTTTATACACACACACACACATATATATATATATATATATATATATATATATATATATATATATATATATATATATATAGTGCAAATATATACGGGAACAAAACAGAGAGGCGGACAAATAAAGGTTTATTAGGTTCACGCTTTTGAGAGTGGTGGGGGGGGGGGCGTTTCGAGCATAACCCCTTCTTCGGGAGTAAATAGGTTAGGAAGAGAGTTCAGAGGGTGTGTGGAAATACATTTAGAAAAAAGGGGGGAGGAGAATAAATAAAAATAAAAATAAACGTAAAAATAAACATGAGAATAAACAATAAGATGGACAAGTGGTGGAAGGGTGTGATGCGTGTAAGGATGGTGGCGGGTGGAGTTGGGAGAGGGAGGCGGGGTTCGAAGTGAGGAAGGCTGCAGGTGGTGTTTGTGTATGTGCGTAGGTGTACATGAGTGTGTGTGCGTGTGTATGTGAGAGTTTGAGGAAGTACGAGGTTCCATATTCAAGAAAATGTGTGTGCGTGGGGTGGGGTGTAAGTCGGTGTGTGCATGCGTGTGGAAGGAGAGGGGTGAGGGAGTGGGTGAGGTGGCGTGTGGATTCCGGAGATTGTGTATATGTGGGGGTACGCACGTGTGTGTTTGTGTTTATAGGTGGTGAGGATGTGGGTGGCGTGGTACGAAAAAAAATGTGTGAGTGTATGTTTGTGGGTAAGGTCCTGAGGTAGTTCCGTCGGATGTGTGGAGAGTGCTGGATATTTTTTAAGATATGGAGTGGATGGTTGGAGAGATGACCGAAGGTGTAGAATCCAATGTTGGTGGTGGTCGGAAGTGGAGGGAAGAGGGGTGCGCGCGCAACAGGAAGTGGTCAGAGGGTCAAGACAGGGTGTAGAGATAGCAGTTGAGCGGGATGAAGAGGGTGGAGCGGGGAGAGGGAGAGAGAGAGAGGGAGAGAGAGGGAGAGAGAGATGGAGAGAAGGGGTGTTGGGGACGGAGGTGGGAGTATAGTGTACTGGTGTGTGTGTGCGTGTTTGGATGAGTGTGTGTGTGTGGTAAAGAGGGTGTTAGTGGGTGTTAGTATTACATGTGGTGATGAAAGGGTAGAAAGCGGGTGTGTAAGCGGGGCTTAGTGGTGGTTGGGTGTGTAGAGTGGGTGGTGTACATAGGTGTGTGTGATGGTGTGTGTTCATGTGCGTGGGGTCGAGGGGAGGTTAGTGATGTTAGTTGTGGCGTGGTCAGAGTGGATGTGTGGGTGACGATTAGTGGTGGTAGTAGGGTGTGTGGATAGTGTGAGTGCGTGTATATATGTTCAGGTGGGTGTGTGTGTGTTAGGGGGAGGGGTGGGGATGTTAGTATAGTTAGTTGGGGGAGGGCCGAGAGGTGGGGGTGTTAGTATGTTAGTTGTGGGATGGGCCAGGGGGAGGGGTGAAAGAGGAAGTGCGTTAGAGGTGTTAGTGGGGAAAGGGTGAATGGAAGGGAGGGCGGCGAAGGCTAAAGGTGGGGAGGTGGGGAGGTCAGGCCGGGGGGGGTATGTGGGTCTGGATGGTGAAGATGGTGCGTTGTTAGACCGTGAGGCGGGTAGCGGGTGTTCCATCGCATTGGAGAAGGCCGCAGACTGTGAGGTGGTGGGCGGAATGTCCAGGGAGCGAAAGTGGCGGGCGATCGGGGAACTCCCGCCGAGGCAAATATCACGGAGGTGTTCCGTGAAACGGTCCGCCATGACGTCCAGTCTGTCCAACGTAGGTTGCGCTGCACTCCAAGCAGCGGAGTCCATAGACTAGGTTGGAGGAGGTGCAGCGGAAGGCGGGCCGGACAGAGAGAGAGTGGCCGTTGGGACCCTGAAAGGTGGGGGTGTTGGTGATGTGGGGGCAGGTGTGACAACGGGGCCTGGAGCAGGGAAGTGAACCGGGGGGGAGCGTGGATTGGGGGGTAGGGAGCTGTGGACGAGGAGGGTGCGGAGATTGCCTGCGCGTTTGAAGGAGGGGAGGGGTGGGGAGGGGAAGATGGGGGAAATGGAGGGGTCGGACTGGAGGCGTCGGAAGAGGCGGAGGATGGTGCGGTGAAGGGGTAGGGAGGAGGGGTGGTAGGTGATGGGGAAGGGGAGACGGTGGGTGGGTGTGCGGTGGCGTGCGGTGAGGGCGGTGGAGCTGTGGACAGCACGGGCGCGAGTGAGGGCGGTGTGGACGAGGGAGGGGAGTAACCTCGCCGGATGAAATGGCTGACTTAGGAAAGGGCTTGGGACTCAAAGTCAGCATCTCAGCTGCAGAGGCGGCGGATCCGGAAGAGTTGGGAGTAGGGAATAGAGTGTTTAGTGTGTGTAGGATGGGAGGAGGTGAAGTCGAGGCAGGAGTGGGAGTCGGTGGGTTTGAAGAAGGCGGAGGGGACGAGGGAGCGGTGGGTGGGGACGATGGCGATGGAGATGTCTAAGAAGTGGACGTGGGTGGTGGAGATAGAGATGGTGAAGTGGAGGGAGGGGTGGAAGGAGCAGAAGAAGGAGAGAAAGGAGTCGAGCTGTTCTCGGGTGAGGGTCGTGGCTTCGTAACAGTCGTAGATGTAACGACCCTATATTTTGGGCGTGGGGCCGGTGTACTGGGCAAAGATTTGGGCGTCAGCATGACCAAAGAAAAGGCTGGCATAGTTTGGGCCCATTCTTGTGCCCATGGCTATCCCCGTGACCTGTTGGTAAAACTCACCCGAGAAGGAGAAGGAGTTGAAGGTGATGACCAGCTCGGCGAGGTGAAGGATCGTGGGGTGGAGGGGATGGGGTAGGGGCGAAGGTCGAGGTAGTGCCGGAGGGCACGATACATGTATATATATATATTCATTTTTGAATTTGTTTTGCTAGATTTCTTATCTGAAAACGTATGTTGAAACAGATATCGTTATACTTTGGAAGGTCATGTTGCCAATAAAGACACACGCAACTGTTGGTTTTCATGTAATGCATACACAACACACAAAAACAAGACGGTTTAGGACAGAACAAAGGAGAGACACAAAATAAACAACTAGTCACTGAGGAGGTCACATGTGAGACGAAAGAGGTTTGACAATTTATAAACAACTTTCCGATTATCGAACCATCAAACCAACCGGAACTTCATAATAAATTGAAGTGAAAACTGACAGGTGCGAGTGTTTTTATTGGCACATGACCCTCCCAAAGTAATAACAATATATATATATATATATATATATATATATATATATATATGAACGTTTGAATATGTATAATAAAGCCAAAACAATGCAGGTATGGACATAGAAAAAAGAATGCAATTGCAAAAGATATTGTTGACAATTTGTCCTTTACCTTAGATTTATTTAAACGTCCTTAATTTTCGAGATAATATCTCTTCTTCAGAGGGAAATAAAGGTCTCAAACCAGCGTTCTAAATTTCTTGCCAAGCCATGCTGACAGGAAATAGTATAGAGTATCTGTTCTATCTCTAATGTCAAAGAGTTAAAATTAGGTGGATAAAGAGTAGTCTCCCTTTAAAAGGAGTTTGTTTAGGTTTTTTGTTTATATACATGCCTGTTTAAGTGTCTGGGAGAATGCATGAAGGTGTAAGTATGTGAGTGTGTGTGTGAGTGTGAGAAGATAAGTCTATTCGTAAATGTGGGGGATAGGTGTTATCTGGTGTTAGAACTGGCTTTGTGTGTGTATGTGTGAGAGAGAATAAGTGGAGGTGTAAGCGTGTGTGTGTGGGGGGGGGGGTGTAAATATGGGGCTAGAAGCCCTATCAGGTTATAAATTGGGTGTTGAGTTCTAGTCTATTATTGATTGGTGGTTGTGTTTTATCTATAATTAGTGCTTCCTTAATTATAAGATTGCCGAGGTTTCTTTCCTTTGTTTCTATCCTAACTGTTATGGTTTTGTCGGTGTTTTTGCATTTAACTAGGTGTTTCTTAAATGAGGAAGCGTTAGTATTGAGGTGTTCTTTTATTCTTATGTGGAGTGGTCTGGTGGTGCTACCTACGTAGAAGTTGTTGCATTTGTCACACTCTAGTCTGTATACGACGTAAGCCTGGTGGCATAGGTCTGTGTCGTTGATGGGGCAGTTGGCTAGTCTGCAGCAGTTGTCATGTCTGGTGGAGTGTCTTTTGGTTAGCTGTCCGCGTAGAGAAGGACCTGAGTGGGCCAGTTGGATATCTAGTCCCTCTCGTCTGATGGCTCTGCGGATGGCTGTTGTTGTTTCTTCACTGAAGTGTGGGAGCTTCAGGAAGCAAGTGTTAGTGCCTCGGGTGTGGTGTCCTCTGTTCTTTCTGGCACGGTTTGTGGTGGATGTCGTGTATCCGTTCAGTTTGAGTACTTCCAGGAAATGTGTGGTGTGTGTGTCTCGGTCTCTAGCGTCGATGCATTTGTTCCAGATACGTGCCAGTTCGTTCCTTATGTATCCGAACTTGGCACCGAGTGGGAGGGCCGATCTGAAATGTACGAACAGGTCCCTGCTGGCGGCTTTTTTATAGAAGCAGGTGTGGATGTTGCCTTCCTCTGTTACCCTGAGTTGGAAGTCCAGTAGGGATAGGGATCCGCGGTCATCGGGGTGTTCCATGCTGAACTTTATACTGGCGTCCATGCTGGAGAATGTTGTGTATATTTTATCTGCCTCCTCACGGGATGATGTAAGGATGAGTATGTCATCTACATATCGGGTGAAGAAGGCATGGGAATGGCAGGTGTTGAGGGCTCGGAATTCTAGCTGGTTCATGTAGGTGATGGCCAGCAGGCCCGATAGGCTGGATCCCATGGGTAATCCTGTTGTCTGTCTGTATGTGTGGTGGTGGAAGGTGAAGTACGTGTTGTCTACTGTGAAGGACAAAAGCTGGTGTATGTCCGTCGGGTGGAGGCCGTAGCAGTGGATGTCCTCTGCGACCACGCAGTCCGTCAATAAATCGACAGCTGGATGAGCGGGGACTGTAGTGTAGAGGGAGACAACGTCGAGGCTAAAAGCGTATTTATTTAGTTTAAGTTGTTCTGGCTGGAGTTGGTGTAGTCTACGTATAACTTTGTCGGAGCTACTGACATGCCCGGGAAAGGTGGAGAGTAGAAGCTTGAGGACCTGGGAGAGGAGCCAGGAAATTTTGTATAGGGGTCCTTCTACGCCAGAGACGATGGGTCTTATTTGCGTCTTAGTACTATTCTTGTGGGTCTTGATGAGGTGGTAGAAAGTGGGCAGTCTGCTATTTCTAGTGGTGTAGTTGAGCTTAACTTTATTTGGGAGTTGTCTTCTCCTACAGTAGTCTCCCACACACTTAAACAGGCATGTATATAAAAAAAAACCTAAACAAACCCCTTTTAAAGGGAGACAACTCTTTATCCACCTAATTTTAACTCTTTGACATTAGACTTCCTGTCAGCATTGCGTTGCAAGATATTTAGAACGCTGGTTTGAGACATTTATTTCCCTCTGAAGAAGAGATATTATCTCGAAAATTAAGGACATTTAAATAAATCTAAGGTAAAGGACGAATTGTCAACAATATCTTTTGCAATTGCATTCTTTTTTCTATGTCCATACCTGCATTGTTTTGGCTTTATTATACATATTCAAACGTTTCGACCTCATTATACAATGCTTCAAGTGAACTATAACCTCCTCCATATATATATATATATATATATTATGAAGAGAGAAGAAACATTTAGATATAATTAGTAATAAAATGTATCATACCTAAACTGTTCCTAAATTCCTCGACTACGTAGTTTCGTGGCATAAACAAAAACAATATATCAAAGATATAGAGTCCTTGCGAGGTCTGCCGACTTATCAAGAGGATACCTCATTTTACTAGTCTCAAGAACGCGTCTACACGACGTGAGAAAGAATCCCAAAAGGCGGAGGGGGAGACAGTCACGCGATATAACGGTCGAGAAACAGAGCTAAGCCTCTTATAACCACGAAGAAAATACCACGGAGGCGGAGGGGGTATTCATATCGAGGGGGTATTCATTCTACGGCCTCGATATGAATACCCCCTCCGCCTCCGTGGTATTTTCTTCGTGGTTATAAGAGGCTTAGCTCTGTTTCTCGACCGTTATATCGCGTGACTGTCTCCCCCTCCGCCTTTTGGGATTCTTTCTCACGTCGTGTAGACGCGTTCTTGAGACTAGTAAAATGAGGTATCCTCTTGATAAGTCGGCAGACCTCGCAAGGACTCTATATCTTTGATATATTGTTTTTGTTTATGCCACGAAACTACGTAGTCGAGGAATTTAGGAACAGTTTAGGTATGATACATTTTATTACTAATTATATCTAAATGTTTCTTCTCTCTTCATAATGTATTTTTAACTCTGATACTGGTTCAGTCTGGTTCAAACTGAATTGGTCTGTCCCAGTCATTCATTGAGCAACATCGGTGAAGTTGGCACCCTTAACTCTCAGTTGGGTGCGGATGCATTCATGTATATATGTGTGTGTCCGCATGTATCTGTGTGTTTCTAAATATATTAATAACTCCCTCTGGTCGAGCAATCTTTGAGGTGTGGGGACAACTGGAAAGCTTCCATTACTCATACTTCTCGCCTTCTTCACTACCTCTTCTACGGCCTCGATATGAATACCCCCTCCGCCTCCGTGGTATTTTCTTCGTGGTTATAAGAGGCTTAGCTCTGTTTCTCGACCGTTATATCGCGTGACTGTCTCCCCCTCCGCCTTTTGGGATTCTTTCTCACGTCGTGTAGACGCGTTCTTGAGACTAGTAAAATGAGGTATCCTCTTGATAAGTCGGCAGACCTCGCAAGGACTCTATATCTTTGATATATTGTTTTTGTTTATGCCACGAAACTACGTAGTCGAGGAATTTAGGAAGAGTTTAGGTATGATACATTTTATTACTAATTATATCTAAATGTTTCTTCTCTCTTCATAATGTATTTTTAACTCTGATACTGGTTCAGTCTGGTTCAAACTGAATTGGTCTGTCCCAGTCATTCATTGAGCAACATCGGTGAAGTTGGCACCCTTAACTCACAGTTGGGTGCGGATGCATTCATGTATATACGTGTGTGTCCGCATGTATCTGTGTGTTTCTAAATATATATATATATATATATATATATATATATATATATATATATATATATATATATATATATATATATATGTGTGTGTGTGTGTGTGTATATATGAAAACAGGGAGAAAGATTCGATTATGAGGAAGAAAAATATATATTTTTTTTACTTTTTTTTGTCTCTCTCTCTCTCTCTTTTCTGGGTTAGAAAATGATTAAAACGAGATGTTTTACTTTGTGTGAAGTGTTAAGGTATTAGTTGATTTATTTATTATTTAACAGTGGCATTTATTTATCTATTTATATATTTAATTATTGTTTATTACCGGTTTCTGCATTTATATGCATTATCAAATGATAGTGAAATATATTAGTGTGGTGTCGCACATGTTAAACAGAAAGTGCAGAAAGAATAATTTTATATACAATCTGGGACTGCCATGGGCTCGAAGTGGCCCCCTCATACGCCAACCTTGTCATGGGATATTTGGAAACCATTCTCTACCGCAAAGTTCTAGACAAATTACACAACCACTTCTACCAACACATAGAAAAGAACTGGAAGAGATATCTGGACGACTGCTTCATGCTCTGGCATGAAAGTATAGATAGACTGTTTGAGTTCAAAACCCTTCTGAAGGAGCTCAACACTAACTTACAATTCACAATGGATTACAGCCATGAACAACTCCCTTTCCTTGACATCCTCATCAAGAAAACAAGCAACAAAATAGAAACAGACATATACTACAAACTCACAGATTCCAAACAATACCTTCCATTCAACTCGTGCCACATCAAAATGGCAATTCCTTATAACCTAGCCAGAAGGATCTGCACAATAGGTTCAGATAAATACACATGCTACACCCCACTAGAAGAATTAAAAAACACACTTATCAGCAGAAACTACCCACCATCCCTAATCACCAATGGATTCCAACGTGTCCTAAAACTAGACATCCAGGAACTCAGACACCCCAAACCCAGGAGTGAACCGCAACAAAAAACTCTACCATACATCTCCACACACAACCCCCTCAACAATGAGGCATTCGATACCATCCTCCAGAACATTCCCTTACTAAAAAGAGACCCAAGAATGAACAATATCCTCCAAACACACAACATCATAAAGAGCAAAAGACAACCCAAATCCATAAAAAAACATCCTCACACAAGCCAAAATCCAACAAACCTTCACAATAAAACCTACAGTAACAAAAGGCCCAACTGTGGCATGTGCATAAATCTAATAGAAGGTTCAACATTCCATTTTAAACAAGGACAACGTTTCACAGTTAAACACAACTTTACATGTGCATCTGAAAACCTTATCTATGTTTTGACTTGCTCAGGTTGTCTAGAGTACTATATAGGACAGACAAAAAACAGCCTCCGTCAACGTATGACCGTCCACAAATAACAAATTAAAATACAGGAATACAGAAAGATTGCATTTAGTGAACATATCACCAATTGTGCTCTCAACCAACTTCCAAACTTTAAAATTTTCCCAATTTACAAATTCATAGACAACGCTACTTTCATCCAACGCACCAATAAGGAAACACATTTCATTAATAAATTTCAACCAGTACTCAATTCCCTGAAATTCGGAGCTTTCTAAAACTGCAACAAACCATCAAATATTTACAAGAATTACCTCCCTCACACCCTACCTAATCCTTTTTCTTAAATAAATTAAATATCACCCAGCAAAAATTGCTTCCCACTGCATATTAACTCTCTAAAAAGGGAAATCATATCAAACCACAGTCCACCATTTGCCTCCTTCACGGAACCATGGTTCGACTAAACACTCTTGCGATATTAACACATTTTGAACTGCTTAACTTCAATGACTGTGCTTGTAAATAACATTAACTTTTCTTCCACATTGACTTTTTACGTTCCACATTATGCACGTTTTTTTTTTTCCTTTTTCTTTTTTCTTTTCGCTTCTTAAACCTTATTTGTATATAACATTATTCTTTCTGCACCTTCTGTTTAACATGTGCGACACCACACTAATACATTTCACTATCATTTGATAATGCATATAAATGCAGAAACCGGTAATAGACAATAATTAAATATATAAATAGATAAATAAATGCAATTGTTAAATAATAAATAAATCAACTAATACCTTAATACTTCACACACAGTAAAACATTTCGTTTTAATCATTTTCTAACCCAGAAAAGAGAGAGAGAGAGACAGAAAAAAGTAAAAAAATATATATTTTTCTTCCTCATAATCGTCTCTTTCTCCCTGTTTTCATATATATATATATATATCCTAACTCGTGTGCCTCCTCTCCAAATTATATTATTATTATTAAGGCCGTGGATTGGCAGTATTGGTAGAGTGTCGGATGCCATGCTTTGGCGCATAGAGTTACGGCCCTTGCCATTCTGAGTTCAAATTCCGCCGACGTTAACTTTGCCTTTCATCCTTACGGGGTCGATAAAATAAAGTACCAGTAATACACTGGGTAATTGCTGGCCTTGTGCCTAACGTAGAAACAATTATTATTATTATTATATATATATATATATATATATATATATATATATATATATATATATATATATATATATATATATATGTAGGCGGTGAGTTTTATTGTAGTACAATAAAGCAATGCAGATATCGGATAAGTAGCACTCTACAGTTTGTAGGACTGGAGTATAAATAATATATAAGATCAAAAGAGGGTTAAAAGGGTTCCATGTATTTTATTATGCGCATTTCAAAAACAAATATCAACACGCGATGGCATTTGCGTTTTCGTCAGATAAAATAGGGAGACATGATATGAAGGTTAAAAAACACTTGTGAACAGTGCAGTTTTAAATCAACATATGAAAAGTAGTTTTAGATTGATGTGTGATATTGGGAACAAAATCGAGGGGGGGGGGGGTGGAAAGGATAAAAAAGAGGAGGAGATAAGAGTAAAAAATGGAGGAGGAGGAGTATAATAAGGAAGGATGAGATAGGAGGAGAGATGGGTGATAGAGAGAGAGAGAGATAGCTTTTATAACTGAGAAAAATATATTGTTTTACAGAGAGAGGTTAAAAAACCGTTGGAAGATAATATATAAATTAAAAGAATTTGAAAATTAACGAAGAGAAAAATTTAAGAATATTCCTATCGTAAATAACTTCTCCAATCCAATTCCTCCTATAGATAACACTAGGTCACTTGTTAATAACTCTGTTAATCTCTCTAATCGCAATTGTAATTGCACTGTTAAAAATATATGTCCTCTCAACAACCATTGTCTTGAAAAAAACTTAATCTATGAATGTAAAGTTATAACTGACACCAATTCCTTTACCTATTTTGGCTCCACTTTCACCTCCTTTAAAGCTCGTCTTTATAATCATCATTCTTCTTTTAAATACCAACTTAAAAGAACCAAAACGGCACTCTCAGAACTGATATGGTCCTTGAAAGACAAAAATATTAACTATAACATCTCTTGGAGGAAGGTTTGTTCTGCTTCTCCATACTCGAATGCCGCTCTATCCAAAACATGTAATCTCTGTTTATGTGAGAAATTTACCATTATATCTAATTTAGATTCCATAATAAATAGACACACTGACTTGTTTTCTCTCTGCTTGCATAAATTCCACAGAACATTCCATAAAGTATACAGCTAATATCTAATACTTTACCAATTTAAAATTCCTTTTTCTCAAAGGCACATATATATATATATATTTCTTTAAAAATATACCCATCTTTCTACCTTATTTCAATGTTATTTATTATACATTATATAATACTAGTTACTCATTCTATATCACTCCTATTTCTCACTTCCCTTTCTTCCTTTTTTTCCTTTTTTCTTTTAATTTCTAGCCTCTAATCTGTACCTTTTCTTCCTAGATACTTCTCAATTCTCATTATTACTCACCACAATATATCTACTCTTCCTTCTTCCATCCTATCACTGGCCATAAAACTTACTATTACCCTTTTAAATACTTTATAGTATCACCTTGAAAAATCCATCGTAAACATAAACATTCTTTTTGACGTTAGATTATTCATCCTCAATTCATTATTTTTTCTCCCTTTCATGCTCGTCTAACTTCTACATATTACACATCACAACACATAAAATCAAACTTAAACCCTAACTAATATCCTTTATTACATTATATTGTTACTATTAGGAAATACTTCATAAACATACATATTTTGATGTTAAGGTCTTCTCCTTAAACACTATCTCCTTCTTTGCTTTCTGCGCTCATTTGTAAACAAACTATTTACATATATTAATTCATCCACTCTTCTACTTCTTTTCACAATATGTCCTTAATTACATTACTATTTTTATTTTTTTAATAATACATATCAACAATTTCTTTCCATCGCACATATTAAACCCTTCAATATTCAAACCTTAACTTAATATTATTCTTAATACATATTAACAATTTCTTTTCATCGCACATATTATTAAACCCTTCAATATACAAACCTTAATTAAACATTATTCTTAAATTTTTCTCTTCGTTAATTTTCAAATTCTTTTAATTTATATATTATCTTCCAACGGTTTCTAACCTCTCTCTGTAAAACAATATATTTTTCTCAGTTATAAAAGCTATCTCTCTCTCTCTATCACCCATCTCTCCTCCTATCTCATCCTTCCTTATTATACTCCTCCCCCCTCCATTCTTTACTCTTATCTCCTCCTCTTTTTCACCCCCCCCCCCTCAATTTTGTTCCCAATATCACACATCAATCTAAAACTACTTTTCATATGTTGATTTAAAACTGCACTATTCACAAGTGTTTTTTAACCTTCATATCATGTCTCCCTATTTTATCTGACGAAAACGCAAATGTCATCGCATGATGATATTTGTTTTTGAAATGCGCATAATAAAATACATGGAACCCTTTTAACCATCTTTTGATCTTATATATTATATATATATATATATATATATATATATATATATATATATAGTAATAATAATAAATGTGAAGACTAAAATCCAAAGATGGCTCGATAAAGATAAATACTAACGTTAATAAATAAATAAATAAATATATATATATATATATATATGGGGGGGGGGGGTATACCGGAAAATCTGAAAATAAATAAATAAACAAGACTTAGTCATTGAAAGTTTATCTAATAAAGGGAGATTGCATCCAAGAATGTAATATATTTAAACAATTACATAAGTCAGTATAGAATATCTAAGAATTCAAGGATAGATATTACATTATCACTTTAAGTAATGTTTAAAAACAGAAATGTTTCTGTAGTTGAGTGGTAGATATTTTTGTCATATGACTGTAAATTGTAAATGGCTTACAGTGGTAAAAATTTAATCTCGAAAGAAGTAGCAAAAAATTTATTTTTTCTTTAGTTAAATCTTTCGCTGGGTAATTGAAGAAGTTAGAATGTAGCAAATCAAAGCAGAGTACCAAAAGTAAAAAAAATGTATTAAATAGTAAACGTAATCTTAGTTGCGATATACGTATGTATGGAGCCGTAACTCCTGAGGATGTCGTAAGAACACCGCATTAACATAGGGTATTTCTAGGACATTTTCTTAACCTGGTGGAGCGCATCTTCTCTCCTGACAAAATTATGTACTTATACTATATATATATATAGTAATAATAATAAATTTGAAGACTAAAATCCAAAGAGGGCTCGATAAGGATAAATATATATCAATATATATATATATATATTATTAGAAAGTGAGTTTTTTTTTACAAAATGAAAAATAACCGAGGTGTCCTACACGAGTAAAAGCATAAAGAAAAAAAGATGAAATCGAAAATGCAACTGGAGTCTTATTTTTAAAAAAATATATATATTTATTTGGTTCCTTTACCGGTTTCGCAGTTCTTCTGTTTTTCAAAAGTAGAGTTGAGATGGAGGGGCTGTGGTTTTTCTCATATAAATATATATATATATGTATATATATATCCCCTGATGAGTCCCCTGGTCTCGTCGGACGCCTCATCGTAGCGAAGGGGTGCCAACCACTAATCTCAGTGGGCAAAGTATCGGCAAATACAGGCGTAGGGTTAGCACCCCGGCACTGCTGTAAACATTCTAACCGCTAAAGAAACACCAAGAAAATAAAAAGAAAAAGAACAAAAATGAACGGCGTAAAGATGAAGGCGTGGGAAACACGCCACTCTTGACGGACCTCGACCAAAGACGAAGGTACGTTGGGGTTCCGATGAGCCGGATTCTGAGCACCAAAACAAAGATGCCAATTGGAACTTGGAACGTGCGTACACTATACCAGGCGAGTTCGACCATATCGGAGGAAGAAAAGAGATGCCGTATACCACCAAATCAACTGTCTGGTAAAGCGAAGCTGCCAGCGGGACAAACGTGACTGGCTGGAAAAAAAAGGTCCTGAGGCAGAGGAAGCTGCTGGTCGAAACGACACAAAAGCACTGTTCCATATCGTGAAGGAGTTGACAGGAATGTGGAGCGGTTCCAGCATGCCAGTGAAGGAGGAAAATGGCAAGACCTTGACCACTGGAGCGGAACAGGAGCAGAGATGGATGGAGCACTTCCGGGAGACGCTGAACCAACCAAATCCGGTCGCCCTGATAGACTTGACCGCACCACAGACTCCAGCAACAACTGAGGTACTCAAAGTCTGCGAGGACCATAGCACCAAGCAAGAGACGAGAGATGCGATTAGCCACTTGAGGAACGGCAAAGCAGGCGGACTGGATGAGATCTCTGCTGAGCTGCTCAAATTCGGTGAAGAGAGCACGATAACGGCGTTGATAGACTTGATGAACCACTGCTGGAGGCTTGGTTAGGTTCCCCTTGAGTGGCAGCGTGGTGTCATCGTGAAACTGCCGAAGTAGGGAAACCTAGCAGACTGCAACAACTGGCGTGGTATCACATTGCTCTTAGTTCCAGGCAAGGCCTTCTGCACTGTGCTGCTGCGTCGACTCCGGCAGGCTGTCAACTCTGTGCTCCAGGAAGAACAAGCCGGCTTCCAAAAAATTCGATCTTGCACGGAACAGATCTTTACACTACGCAACATTCTCGAACAATGCGTTGAATTACAACAGCCTTTGGCGGTCAATTTTATTGATTTCCAGAAGGCATTCGACAGTGTACACTGGGAGTTGCTGTGGAATGTTGCGCAACTGTACGGCATTCCTGCAAGATTCATCGCCATTTTCAAGGCTTGTATGAAAACTCCAGCTGCTGCGTGCGGACTGAGTCCGATATGACGGAGTTCTTTGACATTGTCTCCGGAGTCAGACAGAGTTGCATTCTCTCTCCACTGTTGTTCCTGCTGTCAGCCAATTTCGTACTAAGGCCAATGGATGAAGAACCTGGAGGGCAGTCGGGCTGAGGGACCTGGCATTCGCCGATGACATCGCTTTGATCGCAGATCTGCAGGCCCTAACAACATCCCTACAAGAGAGTGCCTAAAAGATCGGCCTGAGAATCAACACCAAAAAGACCAAGGTCATGAGAACAGCCAGCAACACAGGTCTAGTGATCAGAGTCAACCAACAGGACCTCGAGGAAGTCGATCACTTCACCTATCTGGGCAGCATCCTGACAAGCAGCGGCGACTTGGAGCTCGACATCAACTGTCGGATCGGCAAAGGAGTCGCAGTTTTCAAGCGGCTGTGCCCAGTCTGGTCGTCTTCATACATTAGCACCAAGATCAAGCTCCGCCTGTACAAGAGCATCGTGCTACCGACAGTGCTTTATGCGAGCGAGACCTTGAAGAGTACGGCAAACATAGAGAGACGGCTGAAAGCTTTCCACCAGCGGTGCCAGCGAAAGATCATTCCTGTGTTCTGGCGCGACCGACTGCGAAACGAGGAGATCCTGCGAGGAGCCGAGTCGTGGGCGCTACAGAGAGTGGTCACGGAGCGTCGGTGCCGTCTGGCTGGCCAAATGAACGGCATTCGAAAACAGCGATGAACTGGACTCCGCCAGGCGGTAAACGGGGGCGGGGTTGCCCAAGGATCACCTGGCGACGAACGTTCCGGAAGGAGCTGATGGCTGCCAACATCACCTGGCAAGGTCTCGAAAAAGTTGCCGCTGATCGCGACCGTTGGCGAGTACTTACTGCGGAAGAATCTAAGACTAAGACATATATATATATATATATATATATATATAATTATATTTATGTATAAGAATATATATAAGATAAGGGTAATATTATATATTACCCGATTACCTCAATGTAAAATATCAAGTATAATTGTTTCTACTTTTGGCACAAGGCCAGCAATTATCCCAGTGCATTACAGGTACTTTATTCTATTGACCCTGTAAGGATTAAAAGGCGAAGTTAACCTCGGTGGAATTTGAACTCAGACTGTAAAGGGGCATAACTCTATGCTGCAAAGCATGGTGTCTGACCCTCAACCGATACTGCCAATCCACCCCCTACCCTAAAATATCAAGTAAAATACAGAGCAGAAATACAAATACAATATACAAGATATCCTGCTAAATGTTCAAGTGAATAGGAATATATTTGTTTTAACCTTTATATGCTCCGATGAAACCAGACTTATATTTGGATGAAACGTTTGGATGAGTTATTATAATTGATTAGTGGAAAATGTTTGGTACACGGCTGTCAGCTGCTTACTAACAAATATTAAACTAACTAATGCACAAAACATTTAACTTTATTGTGTTAATCAATAGAAATATTTCTAGAGTTATTATTCTAGAGTTATTAGGGCGGTGGATTGGCAGTATGGTTGGAGGGTCGGACGCCATACTTTGACGTATAGAGTTACGGCCCTTTCCATTCTGAGTTCAAATCCCGCCGAGGTTAACTTTGCCTTTCATCCTTACGGGGTCGATAAAATAAAGTACCAGTAATACACTGGGATAATTGCTGGCCTTGTGCCAAAAGTAGAAACAATTATTACGGTTTCAATTATGTGGCAAATATTGCATATATAGCGATATCATTGCTGGGTTAAATGTTCTGTTATATTTACTGGAGATGTGGCTGTTAAACTTTATGTGAAAAAATACTTATTTGATGAAAACATTAGAATTCGGTAATTAATCTGTGAGAGGAATTATATCCACGCTGGGTAAAAAAAAAAATATATAGATATGTGTGTGTGTGTGTATGTGTGTGTGTGCTTGTGTTTTTATGTGGGCAGGTAGCGAGAGAGAAAGAAAGGGAACCGTCCCTGGTTTATTATTAAGTTATATTACACACTCCCACATATCTTCACGTAAGCACGGACTTATATTTGTATTTAGATATTTATATGTTTACACACACACACACACACACACACATATATATATATATATATATAGAAAATTCTTTGTCTATTATGTCTGTGTCTCTGTCTTTTCCGTATGCATTCCAAAAAGTCTCGACCGAATCATATCAAATTTTACAAGGTAATAATATTAGACCCCGGGAGTAACAACATATAATTTTATTTTCATTTGGATTAAAGCAATATAACATTTTAACTAAAATAATCTACTATAGAAAATTATAAAATATTTTATAATATGACGACGGCGTCACATTTTGTATATGAGTGTGTATGTGTCTGTGACTGTATGTGTTTGCTCGTTCCTTACGTTACACCCTAGTAAGTTACATACACACACATCCTCACGTAAATATTTAGATACATATAGAATTAAACACACGATTCGGATGCTGGTTTACACACACTCACACGGACACATACACACGCGCACACGCATCCACACGGTCACACATTTATATACAATTATGTATTTCTCTATATCTATATCTATATCTACATACAATATAATATATTGTAACTACTATGATCCTTTCGAGAAACGTGGACCGGCTACTTCCACGAAATGGCACACACTTTATAGCCAGCAGGATGATGAACCATCTCATAGAGGTCACTATTCTTGGAGGCAATCATCAAGGAGAAAATGCATTTATTCCCAAGGTTCCTCTTATCCCTTCCTCTACGAGCTGCCATTCAAATTCTCAAGACTTCAGTTTCCAGTTAAAGCCAGTTTTGCTATGACCGCAAATAAAGCTCAAGCTCAGAATTTCAATGTTGTAGAATTGAATATGAGAGAATCGCCTTTCACCCGTGGATAGTTATATGTAGGTTGTTCACGATGGGAAACACCTAGAAATCTTCAGATACTATGCACGAAAGGTAAAACAAACATCTGGTGTATCTGAAATATTTTTTTACCGTTTATATTTTTTGTTACACACTATGGTCTTACCTGATACTGTAAACCAGACAAACATCCAATAAAGTCATTTTTTTCTTCTTCCTGTCTTCTCTTACTATCTGTTTACCCGTACTGGGTACGTCAACTAGTATATATATATATATATATTTATTTATTAAAATATATTATTATTATTATTATAATTGCATTTATCTTGCTTTATGTTCATACGAGTTATCACCAAGTCACAACCAGTGACCTCAAGAGACAACAAGGTCGGCCATGTTCAAGAAAGAACATACATACACACATGCATCTTTAGGTGTTTAGAATTGTGATGTACTTATATTGACAGAATCTTCCTTAGTATATGGGCAATTCCCATTAGTACTATCTTTTGTATTTCTCCTATACGCGGGTTTCCTGGGATTTGCGATAAGTAATCATTAGACTCCTTAGGTATCATTCCTAGAGCGCCTACAACCACTGGCATTGTTTTAGTTCTCAATTTCCATATTTTTCCAATTTCTATCTCCAGGTCCTTATACTTGCTCAATTTTTCAAATGTTTTTATAGATACATTCTTGTCTATTGGAACGGACATATCAATTAGCGGACATACCCTCTTTTTAAAGTCCTTCAGTATTATATCAGGTCTATTTGCATCTATTTTTTCGGTCTGTTTGGATGCTAAAGTTCCACAAGATTGAGATGTGATCTTTTTCAAGTATGGAAGGTGGTTGATGCTCCCACCAATTCTTTTGATGGGGCGGGTCAAAATGCTTACACATTATCCAATGTATGTATTGTGCAGTTCTGTCATGCCTGTTTAGGTATTCGGTTGGAGCTATAGGACTGCACATTGAAATTATATGATCAATGGTCTCTGGTTGTTTTTTACATACACGGCATAATGGGCTGCATCCATTTTTTATTATGTTGGCTTGGTAATTTTTTGTTGGCAGACACTGATCTTGTGCTGATATAATCAGTCCTTCAGTCTCCGATTTCAGTCCAGAGGATGCCAACCACTGATGGGTTAAAGTTTTTTAAACCTCAGGATTGTTAGCTCTTTCTGGGTATTTTCCATACAGAGGCTTTTCTTGCCATTTCTTAGCCAGTTTCTGTAGCAGTTCTTTCTTTGCAGTTACTTTTACCTGCTTTGCTTTTTCTGTGTTTTCCATTTCAGCAGTAAATGGGACTTCTGAGATTTGTAGTCCATTACTGTATCTTTGTGCATCTTTTGTAATGGAGTATGATCTTTTGATGCTTTCGTGTATCAAAACGAGTTTCATCATCCAATCACGTGATTCCCTTAGATATGTAGATAATCCAATTGTTGCAGTTTTCAACGCAATATCTAACTGGATTAACCCACGTCCTCCTTCTTTCCTAGGGAGATATATTCCATCTGTATCTGCCTTAGGGTGATGCATTCTGTGCATGGTTAAGAATTTTTTAACTTTTGTATCGAGCCTACGGATCTCTGTGCTTGACCAGTTGATGACATTGTAACTGTAGGTTAGTACTGGTATGGCAAGCGTGTTTATGGCATCGATCCTATTCCTTGCATTCAATTCCGTTCTTAAGATTGCTCTTACTCTGCGGTAACGTTCCTTCCTTATCCTTTCCCTCATTGTCGAGTGCTTGATTCCGTCTCCTTCACAAATACCTAGATATTTGTAAGTTTCCTCTTGATCAAGTTCTCTTATCACATTCCCCCGATCAAGATTAATGTCTGAACTTTTCAGCAGCTTTCCTCTGGTGAACGTTGCTTTGGCGCATTTATCTAGTCCAAACTCCATGTTAATGTCACCACTGAACTGCTCCACAGTGGATAATAGCCCTTGTAATTGTTCATCAATTTTTGCAAATAGTTTCAGGTCATCCATGTAGAACAAGTGATTAATGGTTTTGTCATAGACTTTATATCCATGTTTTGTTTCATTAAGCATTTTACTTAATGGTATAAATGCGATGCAGAATAAAAGTGGTGATAAAGAGTCACCCTGAAAAATTCCACAATTAATATTAACTTCTCCAGCTTTCAGTGATTTTGTTTCACTATTCAAAAGGAGTGTCGTTTTCCATGTCTTCATACTGAATGACAGGAACCTCCTGACAACGGGAGATATTTTGAAAATCTCTAAACATTTTTCAATCCAACTGTGTGGCAAACTATCGAATGCTTTTTTATAATCTATCCAAGCAATTGATAGATTTTTGTGTCTATTATGGCAATCTTCCAGTATCATTTTGTTAACCAAAAGCTGATCTTTACAGCCATATGAGCCTCGTTTTCACCATTTCTGCGCATTGGGAAATAGGTCATATGTTATCAGGTGGTCATATGTATATTCAGTTAGGACTGATGTTAAAATTTTATACATTGTGGTCAAGCAAGTTATCGGTCTGTAATTTTTGGGATTGTTTGTCTCCTCATTCTTCGGAAGCAGGAATGTAATGCCGTTAACTAGCCATGATGGTATCTTTTCTGGCTCCTTAACTATTTCATTGTAAAGTTGGGCTAACAGTTCATGAGACCCTGTGAAGGCATTTATCCAAAAATTTGGTATTTTGTCTTTCCTAGGGATTTCCACTTGCTGGTTTTTCTAAGAGACAAACGCAACTGTTCAACTGTTATATTTTCCCATATTTGTTCCTCAAGGTGAGCTGTATCTTTTATTTGTCTGTCTATCCATGGGGCATGTATATTATAAACTTTTTCTTCGGCCCAGATCTTTTCCCAGAATTCTTGCACTTCCTCCTTGGGTGGTATTGATTTAGCAGTTATTGTTGACTTGCCAATTTTTCTGTAGAAGTTTCTTTGGTTGTTTTTGAACATATTATTGTCCTTATAGAATCTAGATCGTTTTTCAAAGCGCCTTATACGAGCAGCTTTGGCCGACACTTTTTGCTTGATTATTTCTATCAGCATGTCTATGTCACTTGTTGATTTTATACTGTATTTTAAGTTTAGTTTGTTTAACATGTTCACCTACTTTGTAGTTTGTTAAAATTTCTATGTCAGATCGGAGAAGGTTTATTTGGCGATTGATGTTCTCTTGCCAAGTAGATTTCTTGTGGGAATTCCTTTGTTTTTTTTTCATTTTCACTCCACATAAGTGAGTGGTGACTTTAGCCGATGCATAATAGAGATGATTTAAATCAGTAATGTTTAGTTTGTTTGTAATGATAATGTTAGTCTTGTGTATTATCTTTTGGTTCTGTTTGGAGTTCTGGATCTTAGGGTGTCTCGTTCCCAATGTCAGATTCTTTCATTTTCATCCATTCGATCATAATTTCATCCTTCAAGTTGGCAAGTTCATTCTCCTTCATTTCTTTATCATTTACGATCTCATTGTTTTCATTTTGACTTTCATCTTGAGCATGCACTCCCTCCACTTTTTCGATCCTTTCTTTAATTTGTTCTGTTGCCAGTGATTCCGCCCCAACCCTGGGATTCGAAGTGTTACAATTTACCTCGTTTTCACTGACACATGTTTCATTTTCCCTTCGCAGACTTTGTGCTAATAGTTTGATCTGATCAATTTCTATATCAGTTAGTAACTTTTTTTAACAATATTTCTTCGTATATTGGCTAGTTTGTTACTGTCAATATAGCCTCTGTTTTCGGGATGTTTCTTTTTCCAGTTGATATATGTTTGTTCTGTATTCGATGTATTTGATGGGTAGTACATGGCAGTGTAGAAAGCCTCAAGGACTTCTTTATTATCTTCCTTGACCATTTTTCTCTCTTTTTCTTTGGATTTCTTGGTGGTGAGCATGGAGGGCCAAGAGTAGGAGTATTCGGTTATGAGAGGTCTCCAGCTCCGAAGTGATGGGAAGGTTTGAACCATTAGCTGATTTTTCGATCCCAGTCTGGTTCCTCACCTTTTTGACCCGGATGACGGCCGATCCGGTATGAGATTTTATCATTTGACATTTACTTTATTTTGTCGCGTTTTATCCTTATCCGCTAAGGGGTAATCATTTCGTGTTACCACTTCTAGGACGAGTTTCAACCAAGACTAGAGGGGTCGTCCTCCACTAGAGACACGGCTATTCCCCGCCGGCCGCCATCCCGGTATTTCTTGGTCACGGGGTTTTCTTTTTTGTTTTTTTTTAAATTGTTATTATCATGAGTGGTTCCTTAATGTGAGCATTGCGTGGCTTAAGAATGAAATTATTATTAATTGTTTCTACTTTGGCACAAGGCCAGCAATTACCCAGTACATTATGGTACTTTATTTTATCGACTCCGTAAGGATGAAAGGTAAAGTTAACCTCGGCGGGATTTGAACTCAGAATGGCAAGGGCCGTAACTATTTGCGTCAAAGCATGGCGTCCGACCCTCTACCGATACTGCCAATCCTAATAATATAATATACTTTTTGCTGCAGTTGCCTGTTATTGTTGTTGGCTATGTCGGTTGGGTGGTGCTGGGGCTTTTTCTATTGTTGGTGGGGAAGGAGGGAGCCAGCAGTGCCATAGTCGTTGACATTTGACCGAGTCGCTAAGTCAATCTATTTATATATTTTGCTAGCCTCTCCCTTGTCTAGTGCTACCGCCACCTTCCTCTTTCTTAAGTTAACAGAAGGTAATGGGGAATAGTGGTGGTAGCAATGAAGGAGTGAAAGCGGCGGTGATGTGATAGTGGTAGCAATGATGGATGGAGTGGTGGCGGCAGTGACTATAGTGATGGCGTTGTCGTTACTGAGTTTTGTTGAATAGACTGTAGTTTGTTTGATCTGTATATCTATGGGGTTTGTCGCGTATGTTTAATATGTTTTGACATATTACCTTAATATTTGAATTAAACATTTTGAGAAAATTTGAGATACAATCATAGTAATTATTATTATTATGCGGGGATTGGTGGTGGTGGTGGTGGTGTTGAAATTGCCGTTATCTGGCTGTTGTATTTAGTGTACATAGAGGGGTGATGGGATAGGTGGTGTATCTAGTTTGTGGTGTTGGTGAAATTGCTGTTATTTGGCTGTTCTATATAGTGTAGACAGAGGGGTTTTCTTCCACTTATAACCATTTTCTTTTTTGAATATAAAATTTATAATACAAAATTGAATATTTGAGCGATATAACAGGGTATTATGGGTCCGAATTTTCTGAGAGTTGAGTCTTGTGCTTTATGTATCATTTGTACTAAGAATTGTTATATCACAATTGTTTTAAATATGTTAAAAATCAAAAACTTACGGGAGCGATTTCATGACCCTCTACCACCATGTGCATCTTCTTCCCTTCTTCTTATATATTATTATTATTATTATTATTTACGGTCTGAGTTCAAATCCCGCCGAGGTTAACTTTGCCTTTCATCCTTACGGGGTCGATAAAATAAAGTACCAGTAATGTACTGGGTGATTGATGGCCTTGTGCCAAAAGTAGAAACAATTATTATTATTATTATTATAATTATTATTATTATTATATATATATATATATATATATATATATGTAAGTATGTATGTATGTATACCTACATACATATATGTATACAGACGTACAGTAGTATGTATATATATACATACATGCACACATATATATATGCACGTATCGGCTGTTTGTTTGTTTACAAACGAACAAACCGAGCATTATAATAAATGTTCGGTAAACCGATACGTGCATATATATATGTGTTCATGTATGTATATCTATACATACTACTGTACGTCTGTATACATATATGTATGTACGTATACATACATACATATTTACATTTAAGTAAGTGCCGTACTAATGTGATAAATTTCATTTCATTTCATTCTATTCCCGTCCCCCACCTACCCCCCACTCTCCTGAGCGTGATTTTAATAAACATTTATTGTACTGCCTCTCTGTTCTGTCCCTGTTCAATTTTTCATTATATATATATATATATATATATATATATATATATATATATATATATGTTTATCCCGGGTTCAATACTGATTGAAACAGATCTAGTCCTGTAGAAGCCATTTCTCCCCCCCCCCTCTCTCTCTCTCTCTCTCTCTCTATATATATATATATATATATATATATATATATATATATATATATATATATATATATATATATATGAATGTATGTGTAGTATATTTGATAATAAACTGAATGTTTATTTTAAAATATTTTGAAGACCATTCGCTATGTGTTTTAAAGTAGTGACTATGTCACTTATTTAGTCTCCGTAAAAAGAAAGGGAAGAACCGACAGCAGTTTCTCGTCCGTTAACGGTTATCAAGATTTCATATCCCTTAGCTTCCACCGAGACTTATAGAAGCTGGATTCTTGTGATGTTTAAGAGCTGATTAAATAGAGTGGTTGTCGGTCCAGCAAAAATTAGGAATTAGTATAAGTACTCTGAAATAGCGATGTATGTATGAAAGTATGTATAGCATATTTGATAATATACTGTATGATTATTTAAAATATACTATACATACATCGCTATTCATACATACATCGCTATTTCAGTGCAATGATACTAATTCTTATATATATAGGTTTATCCCGGGTTCAATCGGGGTAACCACAGTAAAGTAAGGTACTCAATGCATAGCAGAGTATAGAAGATATTTAATATAGAAATGGCTTATAAAGGACTAGAACTGTTTCATTCGGGAGAAATCTTAAGGGCTTCCTGATAATTTCTCCCGAATGAAATAGTTCTACTCTTGTAGATGCCATTTCTCCCCCCCCCCTCTCTCTCTCTCTCTCTCTCTCTCTCTATATATATATATATATATATATATATATATATATTTGTATATAGTTAATAAAGGAAACAAAATAACACAAGAAGAAAAATTACACCGTTATATTAGGTTCATATATATATTCATATTTTTCTCATTAACTAGATGAGATCTAATGGCTATTTGAACTTCTATCGCTAAACACGTTTCCTAGCAACAGTTGGATATTCGACTTTTCTGCATGTGATCATATAGACCACTAGTGCGTTCTTGATTGAACAATTTGGAAATGTGCACATTTCGCTGTAGATGTAAAGTTGTATTTGGAGCAATCTCCTAAATGTGGTTTCCGAGTGCATCAGGTGTGTATACTGTCCCTCCAAAAGGATATCTTGTCTGACGGTAGTCGTCGTCTTCACATTGAAATATTGCATCTTTAGGTAGCACATGTCATCTGTAGGGATGGGTGGCCCCCTTGATCTTTTAAGTATTACTGTCTTGGCATTTCGGTGTTTTGAGAAAGAAGTATGATAGCTGAATATATAATCTCGGACTGAATTTTCTACCAACTTTGGATATCTATCTATCTATCTATCTATCTTTCAAATATCATTTTGGAAGAAGAATCAGGATGGAGAGAGAGGTGCTGTACCCCAGCAAATTTTATATAAGGTGGGTGAATGTGGCAAAGATGGCCTGAGTGGTTGGGCCTTCTCTCTATATAAGCCTGTAGGTTGAGGAAAAAGAGGAAGAGAGGAAGGGAGTACTCACTCTTGGGGCTCCTGGAGATGAGGGTTGTACATTTTTTCGGGGTGTGTACAACCCCTGTGTAACACCTCCCCCCTATTGGGGATTTCAATTGTTATTTGTTATTATATTAATAGTTTTATTTTCATATACCTGTATGTAAACTCACCATTTGTATTTGTCCCCTTCTTTTGTGCCCTTGTGGCTAATAAAGAAATTTTATCTATCTATCTAGTCCAGTTTTTACATTTGAAAACGAAGTTCTTTACATCTCCTAGACCCACACTAGACAACTGATGAGGAAGTCCCCCATCCCGTTCTTGCTTTCTTCGTATTCCCACTGCATTTTAAGTTACCTTAAATAGCAACTACACAGCCATTTCTATTCTCCATATATTTCATCATATATATATATATATATATTGACGGTTAAGTATTACTTCTTGATTTTATTTTGAATTAAGATTGTATTGCTTTTCCCCCAACTTACACAAAGTTCGATGACAAAGTTTTTTCTTCTTGATTTGTTTTGAATTAAGATTGTATTACTTTTTTTCCCTCATCTTACATTAAATATTTGTTCATCTTGATGGTATAGTCACTTATATACCTGAATTATTGTTGACATTTTGCTTTCATTAATTTTATTTTCATCTATGAATTTATACTCGGTTTTTCCTTGAGTGCTACTAATATTTGTGACTAATCGCATTTAAAAAAAAAAAGACTGCGATAATATTGATTATGCTGACCTCCATATTTTTGTTGATTTTTTTCGGAATGTTTTGACTGTTGTTTCTTGTAAACTGCTTTCTCATCTCATCCCGCCATCACTAGTTTGTGTTCACGTGTTGTTTTGTTATTTCATTTCTGTACGTTGTTCGCTTGCCTGCTTTTAACTCCCAGTGGATTCTTTTTTCCCATCGGTATTTTAGCAGTGAAGGTTTAGTTAATGTATTGAACACTACTGAAGATCGACTCCAACCGTGACTAACCCCACTGAAACGTTTCGTGAAATGGTCTTTTAAGACTATATAGTGCATTTGTATATTTTCCCCAAATTGACGGTTAAGTATTGCTTCTTGATTTTATTTTGAATTAAGACTGTATTGCTTTTCCCCCAACTTACACAAAGTTTGATGACAAAGTTTTTCTTCTTGATTTGTTTTGAATTAAGATTGTATAAATTTTTTCCCTCATCTTACATTAAATATTTTTTCATCTTGATGGTATAGTCATTTATATACCTGAATTATTGTTGGCATTTTGCTTACATTAATTTTATTTTCATATATATATATATATATATATATATATATATATATATATATATATATATTGTTATACTTTGGGAGGGTCATGTTGCCAATAAGAAACACACACACCAGTTGATTTCACTCAAGTTTATTATAAATTAAATTATAAATTTAAAAATGTATACATTTCCGCTTGGTTTGTTCCACAACCGGACGGTTGTTCATATATTGTCAAAGTTCTTTCGTCACACATTCTGTCACCTCTTCAGTGACTGGGGATTCTTTCCTTTGTTTTGTGCCTCTCCTTTGTTCTGTCCTACGGCATTTTGTTTTTCTGTGTGTTGTGTGCTTAGTTTGCGCATGTGTTACATCCGGGTGCCTGTGTGTGTTTTTATTTGTTTATTTACATGTTACTGGTTGGTTGTTTGTTCTATGTGTGTGTGTTTTCATTTTTTCCTTAATTGTAAGCTGTGATGTTGCTATTCCATTCATGTTTTCTATTTAATTTTTGTTGGAGTTCATTTATTTTTATTGCTTCTGTGATTTGTCTAAACATTGACTCTTTTCTGTGTGTAGATTTTATTTTTATTTCTATCTTCTCTAATTTGCCCTTATGTTCTATTTTAGCATGTTGGTGGAGTACTGATGATTCTTTTATATCGTGAAGCTCTCACCAATATTCATTTAATCCTTCTCCTATATTACGAGCTGTCTCATCTATGCACACTATATTCTTATCTTTATATTGTCCTTCAGTACATCTTATGCTATATACTATGTTTCTAGTTTTACAGTTAATATGGGGGCTAAGTTTACAGAAATGCATAATCTGTAAACTTAGCCCCCATATTAACTGGGCAAATTAGAGAACATAGAAATAAAAATAATATCTACACACAGAAAAGGTGCAATGTTTAGACAAATCACAGAGGCAATAAACATAGATGAACCCCAACAAAAATTAAATAGAAAACATGAATGGAATAGCAACATCACAACTTACAATTAAGGAGAAAAATGAAAACACACACGCATAGAACAAACAACCAACCAGTAACATGTAAATAAACAAATAAATAAATAGATAAAAACACACACAGACACCCGGATGTAACAGATGCGCAAACTAAGAACACAACACACAGAAAAACAAGATGGCGTTGGACAGAACAAAGGAGAAGCACAAAACAAAGAAAATAATCCCCAGTCACTGAAGAGGTGACAGAATGTGTGACGAAAGAACTTTGACAATATATGAACAACCGTCCGGTTGTGGAACCAACTAACCAAGCGGAAATGTATAGATTTTTAAATTTATAATTTAATTTATAATAAATTGGAGTGAAATCAATGGTGCGTGTGTTTCTTATTGGCAACATGACCCTCCCAAAGTATAAGAATATCGGTTTCAACACACGTTTTGAGATAAAGAATCTTGCTAAACAAATTCAGAACGATATATATATATATATATATATATATATATATATATATATATATATATATATTTATATATATATATATATATATATATATATATATATATATATATATATATATATATATATATATATATATATATACATATATACATATATATATAAATATATATATATATATATATATATATACTGTATATATATAGATATATAGATATATATAGATAAATATACTGGGTGTGTATGATTGTGTATAGAAGATTATATTAATAAAAGGAATTCCAACTTTGTCTGATTTACTCGTTTTATTTACAATCCTTTAAAATTTATAATGGTATAAAATGAAATAGTATCGTAGAATATTAAACGTTAAGTGTTAATTGAAGAAGTACTTTCATTCTTTCGCAATCTTCAGGTTCTATTCTGTTGTGACAGTCAAGTTTGCAATTTTCAACTGTAATGAGATAGGTAAATTTTGTACCTCATATACAGTGAAAAGTAGCTACAGAATGCTGAATCTTGCAAACTGTATTTCGACCAATCGGTGTGTAGTTTCACTGGATTACTAAAGCTGATTGGTTTAGGCGTCACTGTTGGTTGAGCATGTCTAACGACTACTATTTGACCCTATCCAAAGCTTTTAATTGTATTGCTACTTTTAGAAATGATGAAAATAGCATTTTCTAGTAATCATCACCATCAACATCACTTTTATTATTATTATTGTTGTTGTTGTTGGTAGTGGTCGTAGTCATAGTCATAGTAGAATTAATACCGCATTATTATTGTTCATTTAGCTTGGGTTGGAATTTATCAATAAAATTCTTTTCTTTGAGTTTTCTCTTGATTTCACTTGGGCTGTGTAATTTGTAGAATGGAAATATTATTAATATTCTCTGACCACATGTTGCTAGATGGTTATTCAGTGGTATCTGACGGATATTTAGGTCTCTAATTTGCTGTCGGTGTACCTGTGCACGTTCCCATAGTGCATTTCCAGTTTGACCGACAATTCGAGCATTTAGTGCAGTAAATGACCGACAATTCGGGCATTTAATGCAGTAAATTAAATTTCTGCTTTGGCAGTTCATATTTGCATTTGGGAATATTTTTCCAGTTTTTGTGTTCATATATTGACCGGGGTGTATGGATGGACATGTGCCACATCGACTATCATTGCATTTAGATACAGTGAATGATTGGTCTTTGTTGTTAAGGTCAAATTTTGCTTTTGTTAGTAATTGCTTCAAATTTTTCGGCTGTCTTTTACGAGTCAAAGATCGATCTGTGATTAAGCCTTTTAATTCATTACTTTGAGTAATGATCGGTAGGTTTGCTTTGGCAGTGTTGAAGATATTCTGGTGACATAGGTCGTGTGTCATTATAAATGGTATGACTAGTTTTAGTTTCTTCTTCCTTGGGTTGTCCTAAGTTGTTGTATAGGTATTTTTATAGCCTGCTGTATGCCATTTTCTATAAGTAGAGATGGGTATTTTTGTTTGAGCAAACATTCTCTTAGTTCTGTTAGGCGTTTGTTCCTGGTATTCGTATCTTCTACAATGGTACAAATTCTTCTGGCTAAGCAGTATGGGAAGTTGCGTTTTGTATGAGGTGGATTGCACGACTTAAAATTCATATATTGATGGGTGTCTGTGTGTTTATAATATATATCCGTGGTAATGGTGGTGTCCTTTTTGATTACCATTATATCTAGGAATGGTAATTTGATGCTACTCATCTCTTTTGTGAATTGGAGAGATGGGTGTAGGTTATTCAGGAGGCTGTTGAACTCATCCAGAGTATCTAGAGATTCTGTCCAGATGATTAAACAGTCGTCAAGGTATCTCTTCCAAGATTTTTCAATGTACTTTCTAAAGTCAGTACTATATTTTCCTTCTATTTCTTGGTAGAGTTGCTGTTCTAAGTATCCCATTACAGAGTTTGCGTAAACGGAAGCAAACTTCGTTCCCATCGCTGTGCCTCTAATTTGGATATAATTATTTCCATTGAAGAAGAAAGTGTTGTTTTCCAGGAAAAGTTTGACTGCGTCTAATATAAATGGCGCTGTGAATCTGGTGGGAATCACTTCTCTATGTTTTTCCACCCAGTATTTAACCGCCTTTATTCCTAACTCATGTGTAATGTTGGTGTAAAGGCTTAACACATCAAAACTAAGTAGAAGTGAATTCGTTTCCGTGGTTTTGGGAAGATGAGACAGGAAGTCGATATCATCCCGGATGAAACTGGATATGTGAAATCATAGTGGTTTCAAAATAATGTTAACAAAATTGCTTAGACGGTGGGTAGGGCATGTTGGACCAGCTATAATAGGTCTAAGTATTAAGTCTTTTGGGTGTAGTAATTTAATGTACTCACTGTTTTGTTCTTTTACTGCCAGTTGTATTTCTTGTGATTTATGAACTTTCGGTAGGCCATACAGGTTGCTGGGTTTTGGCTCAAAATGTAGTCTCTTTCCTTATATGTAAGTGAGTTGTGGTATTTTGAAGCCAGGTTGTTGATCTTCTTCATGATGTTGTGGTCTATATTTGACGGTATTTCATGATAGAATGTTGTGTCTTTCAGTTGTTCCTCAACCAAATCTTTGTAGTATTCAGCATCCATTATAACAACTGCACCCCCTTTATCTGCTTGTTTAATTATTATTGTTTTATCATTTTGTATACGTTTAAGTGCAGACATTTCTGATTTGTTAATGTTTGGCCTGACATTAGTATTACGTCTAAGAGGAAATTTAGACAGGATGTCAATGTATTGGTCGAGATAGATATTTCTTCCTTTTGGCGGAGTGAAATTTGATTTATCCTTTACTAGTGATTCATCACTCTCATTACTTTTATCAGCGAAGAATTCTACAAGACGTAATTTTCGACAGAATTCTTGGGTATCCTCCTTCAGTTCTTGGTGGTTGACTATTGGAGTCGGTGTGAATTTCAGTCCTTTTGACAGAATTTGCATTTCATCATTGTCAAGATCTCTTTTGGATAAATTAATTATTTTAGGATCTACGTGTACAGTTGTTTTGGGTATGTTTTCTCCTGGAGTTTTTCCTTTCCGGTTTTTGTTGTCCTGACGTTAAAAAATGGATTTTTCTCTGTTCAGGATTTATATTCCTGTTGGTGTTTGCTTGATGAACTTTTGGTCGTGATATTATATTTGGTTTCGTTATATTTTTTGTCCTATTTTTGGTATTATGTATATTAATTTTCCATTTCTTGTTAGCATTATTTTAACAATCTGGGGAAATGATCTAGGTTTGCTTTCAGGTTTAGATCGTTTTTTCGCCCTGTTTCTTGTGGGTAATCTCTGTTGAGATCTTGAGAGTGGTTTGGTTATTCTACGTATTCTATGTATATATATATATACACATATATATGTGTATATGTGTGTCTATGTGTGTGTGTGTTATTGTGAGTGTGCCATTTGCTTCCAGAGCTTTCCTCAGGTGCAGAAGCCTAAGCAAGGTGGTCTTTTTTTCATAGATGACCAGCAGTCGTCCGTACATACCAGTTTCCTCTCTGCCCGCCACCGATGTTGTTCAATTGAAAAGAAGACAAAATTCAATACATGACGTTGCAACCTATTTCTACAACTGAGTGTACTGGATAAATAAAGTGTCTTGCTCAAGAACTCAACTCAAAGCCCGGTCCGAGAATCGAACTCAGAACCTCACGATCAATAATCCAACTCTCTAACCATTGAGCCACGCGTGACCACTTGGTTAGGACATTTAACTCTCAGTTGTACGATCATGAGTATGATTTCTGCAGGCACGTTGTGTTCCTCACAAGGCAGAAGTCTACCTCTAATTGTGATGGAGGGGACAGCCATGTTATATTCTGTGTTACGCTGAATCTCCTAGTGAATTACGTTAAGGGCATGTGTGTCTCTGGAATGTTCAGCCACTTGCACGTTAATTTCATATGCAGGCAGTTCCGCTGATCGCATCAGCTGGAATGCTCAACGTCGTAACCGACTTTCGTTACAGATTATGTATATATATATATATATATATATATATATATATATATATATATATATATATATATATATATATATTATATATATATATATATATATATATGTGTGTGTGTGTGTGTGTGTGTGTGTGTGTGTGTGTGTGTGTGTGTGTGTGTGTGTGTGTGTGTGTGTGTGTGTGTGTGCGTGCGTGTGTGTGTGTGTGTGTTTGTGTGTGATGAGTCCCGGGTTCAATCGGAGCACACCACAGTTAGTAAGATTCTCAATAGTAAACATCAAGTTTAATATAGAAATGGCTTCTGCAGCACTAGAATTATTTCATTAAAAAAAATCCACCAGGAAAGCACTGATGATTTCTTTTGAATGAAACAGTTCTAGTCCTGTAGAAGCCATTTATACATTAAAAATGCTATATATATATATACACATGCCACATGCATACATATGTGATTTGTGGTGTATGCATGAGTTTGTGAACGTGTATGTTGCGATGTACGCGTATATATATATGTATATATATATATATATATATATATATTTCGTTACTGAATTTGTTTAGCCAGATTCTTTGTCTGAAAAGGTGTGTTGAAACCGATATTGTTATGCTTTGGGAGGGTCATGTTGCTAATAAGAAACACACGCAGCAGTTGCTTTCACTCCAATTTATTATAAATTAAATTTATAAATTTAAGAATTTATAAATTTCCGGTTGGTTGGTTGTCTCCATAACCGGACGGTTGTTCATATTTTTGTGCCTCTCCTTTGTTCTGTCCTACGCCATCTTGTTTCTGTGTGTGTGTTGTGTGCTCAGTCTGCGCACGCGCCACATCCGGGTGCCTGTGTGTGTTTATATTCGTTTATTTATTTGTTTATTTACATGTTAGAGGTTTGTTCTATGTGCGTGTGTGTTTTCATTTTGTCCTTAATTGTAAGTGGTGATGTTGCTGTTCCACTCATGTTTTCTATTTAATTTTGGTTGTAAGTCTTTTATGTTTATTGCCTCTGTGATTTGTCTAAACATTGCGTCTAAAAGACGCAATGTTTAGACAAATCACAGACGCAATGTTTAGACAATTCACAGAGGCAATAAACATAAAAGAATTACAACCAAAATTAAATAGAAAACATGAGTGGAACAGCAACATCACCACTTACAATTAAGGACAAAATGAAAACACACACGCACATAGAACAAACAACCAACCTGTAACATGTAAATAAACAAATAAATAAACGAATATAAACACACACAGACACCCGGATGTGGCGCATGCGCAGACTGAGCACACAACACACACATAGAAACAAGATGGCGTAGGACAAAACAAGGGAGAGGCACAAAAACAGAGAAAAGAATCCCTAGTCACTGAAGAGGCCACATAATGTGTGACGAAAGAACATTGACAATATATAAACAACCATCTGGTTGTGGAACCAACCAACCAACCGGAAATTTATAAATTCCTAAATTTATAAATTTATTATAATAAATTGAAGTGTAAGCAACTAGTCCGTGTGTTTCTTATTGGCAACATGACCCTCCCAAAGTATAACAATATCGGTTTCAACACACGTTTTCAGATAAAGAATCTTGTTAAACAAGGTTCAATGAATAAATCAAAGAATGAGTTTTACAATAAATTGGAAGCACTCAACAGTATTTGGGTTTTCCAGAGTTATTAATATTAATTCGAAATATTATCAAAATAGATATTCTTGTGATCAAGTATATTTTATTATACATATTTCAGAGGTACTGAGTTAACTTCAACAGTACGTCCTCATCAGATAAAATAAGATGATGCATGACATACCCTGAAATAGTAGATTGTTAAGATTCAGTCATGGTAGTGACTGAATCTTAACCATCTACTATGTCAGGGTATGTCATGCATCATCTTATTTTATCTGATGAGGACGTACTGTTGAAGTTAACTCAGTACCTCTGAAATATGTATAATAAAATATACTTGATCACAAGAATATCTATTTTGTTAATATTTTGAATTAATATATATATATATATATATATATATATATATATATATATATATATGTATGTATGTATATATATAAATATTATATATTTATACGCAATCACACACATACCTTATATTACATGAGATGGATCAAAATGGTGGCTGTGTATATTGATAACGTTGCTTTACATATTCTTATATATTGTAGCTAAATACGGCCAGTAAAGGCAGTAATGTATGGCTTATGTAAATACGTTTTGATTGAAGTGTCTGTAATAGTTCCAATCATCTATTTCTCGCCACGTTCACAGTGTTTATATTCATTTTGATAGGAGAATGCATTACTTTATATACATCTGTAAAAATTATATTTGTCAGTGAGAGTTTTCTTAGGTATAAGACTAAGATTGTCTACGCATCTGTGTGTATATATGTTTATTTTATGCTTACGTGTACAAACACATTCCCACAGACACGCACATAAATACATATATGTATATGCGTATATATATATATATATATATATGTATACATACACACACACACATATATATATATGCACACGCAGACACGGACACACACCACACACGCATATATATGTTTATATATATGTATGTATATATATATATATGCATAGATATAGATATATATATATATAGATAGATAGATAGATAGATAGAAACAGCATTAAATGAATATATAATTTGGTTCTTTTTATAAACTGGCTGCTGACATAAATATATTTTGGCACTAGGAAGAATTCTTGTCAGCCATATTCAAATTTTTATATTTATTATAAATCTCATTATTATCTGAATATTATAGGAAACGTATCTACTGCGTGTTGTTTTAATTATACGGATCGAATATACTTTGAAATGTAACGTGAAGTCTGAATACAAGGAAATTCAAATTGCCAGTAAACTTGTTCAGATATCACCCATCGTTTAAAGGCTATATATGCATATATATATATACATACACACACACACACACACACACACACATATATATATATATATATAGTAATAATAATAAATTTGAAGACTAAAATCCAAAGAGGGCTCGATAAGGATAAATATATATCAAATATATATGAACCCTAGAGCAAATATTTAATCTGTTATTCTAATATATATATATATATATATATATTTAATATAGAAAGTCTTCTACAGGACTAAAACTGTTTCATTCGGGAGAAATTATCAGGAAGCACTGATGATTTCTCCCGAATGAAACAGTTCTAGTCCTGTAGAAGCCTCTCTATATTAAATATTTATACTCTGCATTGTATTGAGTACTTTACTTACTGTGTTTACCTCCGATTGAACCCGCGATAAACTTATACATATATATATATATATATATATATATATATATATATATATATATATATATATATATATATATATATATATATATAAGATCAAAAGATGGTTAAAAGAGTTCCATGTATTTTATTATGCGCATTTCAAAAACAAATATCATCATGCAATAACATTTGTGTTTTCATCAGATAAAATAGGAAGACATGATATGAAGGTTAAAAACACTTGTGGATAGTGCAGTTTTAAATCAACATATGAAAAGTAGTTTTAGATTGATGTGTGATATTGGGGAACAAATTTGTTTGAGGGGGGGTGGGGGTGAAAAAGAGGAGGAGATGAGAGTAAAAAGTGGAGGGGGAGAAGTATAATGAGGAAGGATGAGATAAGAGGAGAGATGGGTGATAGAGAGAGAGAGATAGCTTTTATAACTGAGAAAAATATATTGTTTTACATAGAGAGGTTGAAAACCGTTGGAAGATAATGTATAAATTAAAAGAATTTGAAAATTAACGAAGAGAAAAATAATGTAAAGTTAAGGTTTGTATATTGAAGGGTTTAATAATATGTGCGATGAAAAGAAATTGTTAATATGTATTAAGAATAATATTTAAGGGTTTAATAATATGTGCGATGAAAAGAAATTGTTGATATGTATTATTAAAAAAAACAAAAGTAATGTAAGTAAGGATATATTGTGAGATGAGCATGAATAAGTTAGATGAAAGTGAGAAAAAAATAATGAATAGAGGATGAATAATCTAACGTCAAAAAAAAAAAAAATGTTTATGTTTACGAAGGATTTTTTCAAGGTGATATAAAGTAAGAATATATTGTATTGTGTAATAATTGTTTCTATGTTAGGCACAGTGAGAAAAGGTACAGATTAGAGGTTAGAAATTAAAAGAAAAAGAAAAGAAAAGGAAAAGGAAGAAAGGGAAGTGATAAATAGGAGTGATATAGAATGAGTAACAAGTAGTATATAATGTATAATAAATAACTTTGAAATAAGGTAGAAAGATGGGTATATTTTTAAAGAAGTATATATATATATATATATATATGTGCCTTTGAGAAAAGGATTCTGAATTGATAAAGTTTAGGATATTAGCTGTATACTTTATCGAATGTTCTGTGGAATTTATGCAAGCAGAGAGAAAACAAGTCAGTGCGTCTATTTATTATAGAATCTAAATTAGATATAATGGTAAATTTTTCATTTAGACAGAGATTGCAAGTCTTGGATAGAGAACTGTTCAAGTATAGAGAAGCAGAACAAACCTTCTTCCAAGAGATGTTATAGTTAATATTTTTGTCTTTCAAGGATCATATGAGTTCTGAGAGAGCCGTGTTGGTTCTTTTAAGTTGGTATTTAAAAGACGAATGATGATTATAAAGATGAGCTTTAAAGGAGGTGGAAGTGGAGCCAAAATAGGTGAAGGAATTGGTGTCAGTTATAACTTTACATTCGTAGATTAAGTTTTTATCAAGACAATGGTTGTTGAGAGGACATTTATTTTTAGCAGGGCAATTGCAATTGCGATTAGAGAGATTATTAACGAGTGACCTAGTGTTATCTATAGAAGGAATTGGATTGGAGTAGTTATTTGCGATAGGAATAATAGTTTCTTGATTTAGAATGGGATTAAGAACATTTAGCGAAGTTGTGTTTGACGTAGTATTTGGGTTTGCAGAAATTAGCCTAGAGTTTACAATGACGTCGGGAGTACTATTACTATTATTATGATATTTAGTGTTGGAAGGAAGAGATTTAGTATTTAGTATTTTATTGTTGTGTTTAGAGATAATGTTGGAAATGTTGGAGGATGTCGAATAGGAAAATGTTATAGTGTGTTTGTTAAATATTTTACTATAGATATGTGAGGGAGGGAAGCATTTATTTAAGGCACTAAAGAATAATTTAGGAATATTATTATTAATAGAGATGGAGAAAGGAGCATTATACCAGATTATGTTTTTGTATCTAGGTCTTTTATTAAAGTTATTGGAATGATCATGATTAATTATTCTACTGTAAGATCTTCTAGAATTTGTTTCTTTATTATATTTGATTTTATCAGGATAGCCGGCTTTAGAAAGCGCGTTATTATAGTAATTGGCGTTAGCATCAAAGATGTTTTTATTAGAATATAGGTTAGATATTCTTTTTCCAATATTACTAACTATAGCATTCTTAATATTAGTAGGGTGGTTAGATTTAAAATTAACATAATTTAGGTTCTCATTGTTTTTATGGTAAGGGTAATATAGGCCAGTGTCAAGATTAAGAGATACATCCAAGAAATTAGCTAGTTTGATGCTGTTATCAAATTCAATTTTTAGGTTATGTTGGTTAAAGAGATTACGTATATTGTTCTTAATAATATTAAGGTTAACTATGTTGCAATTTAAAATAGTAAAGAGTCCATCGTCACGATAAATTCCACCGCGAAGTTGAGGAATTTTCCGACTCAAAGAGTTCAAAATAAAGATACCAATTAAATCTGTCAATTGGGATGAATCGGATGCTCCCATTGTGATGTCGAAGTTGTTAGAGGTATCTGCTCTGGTCCAATATTCGTTGTTGAACTCTAGGATGGTTTTACGTGCGGTGAGAATGATGTGAAGTTCATCTGTGGTGATGTCAGTATATTTAAGTGCGAAAGATAGAGCATTATTGAGAAGTGAAGGCGAAATAGAAGAATAGTAGCTGGCAATATCAAATTGAACAAATTTTAGTTTGTTTTTATTATTCAATTTGTTGAACCAGCCAATCACTTCAGAAGTACCAAACCATAAATTTAAGTTCAAAGAAGAGCAATTAGAACAAACCTGTGGGATAATTCTATCCAAGATGGCTTTACTAACAAGCCCCAGATATGATTTAGAGGGGGCGATTAATCTAACAGGTAGTTCAGTGCGAAAATTGTTTTTGTGATCCTTGAGATTTATCCTCGGAGTTCTTGGGAGGAATGGTTCGGTCTTTTTTCCGATGCCAAGTTTTGACATAATCTCAGAGGCTTCAAAGTTTATGGACTCTAAATTATCATGGTTGGTTTTACGATAAGAGCACCTTGTAAATCTCAAGAACACAATTTCAAACCTAAATTCCTCAAAAAATGTTTTAGTCCACTCTGACAAAACCAATAATTTATATGGTATTTCCAAGGATAATTATAACAACCTTATCCTAAAGGAACTTATGAAAAAATATCGTTGGTATTTCGACGCATTAAAGACTAGATACCTAAAATCGGTGCGAGCGATAACTCAATTAAGTTATCTGGTCAGTAGGAAAACAGAGGGAAGGAAACAAACACATGGTCGTATGCAACGTAAAGAGAGGAAAATAGAGACAAGTCAATGAATCCTGTGGGCTTAAGTCCGACAAATCAAATTGACGAGGAGAAATAGATACGTCCGAGCCGCGAGAAGATTGAGAGAGGAAAGAAATTCAAGCAGGTCAGACGGGAGGAAGTGAGAGAGGGGGAGATTCAGAGAGGGAGGGAGTGAAAGTGTGAGGAAGACGCCAGCCGAGAGTGAATGACCAGCAGCGGAAGTTGAGGAAGGCAAGAGGTGAAGGAGAGGGAAAAGGTGATAGCAGTAAAGTGACAGAAAAAATAGGAACCACAGCGAAGGGAAAACATATGTGAATGAAGAATGGCGTGCTGCGTTGGTCTATTTTTATTCATGTGTTCATGTTCGCAACAACGCAGCACGCCATTCTTCATTCACATATTCTTTGTCGATGAAATACATAGTCGGTGATAGTGTTGTATGCAAATTGATGATCGGGAAGTAGTTTTGATTCCATTTCAAACACATATCTAGCTAGAGTGTCGACCTCATAAGATGTTTCTTGGATGATGAGAGTTGGAATTTTAATAGAATCAGTGCGGTGGGATTGTGGCAGACCGTATGCTGGCAAGGCATTCCCACCCATAAGGAAAATCATGTCCTCTATGTCTATAAGCCCTTTATTGTATAAATCATCACTGAAATCTACTTCTATGTCAGGAAGTAGTAGTTGAGCCTGGTGCAGGAAGTCCTCTGACAGTTGGTTCCGAAACTTCAACCACAATGTGTAGGTATCACAAATGTTACATAAGTGAAGAAGCTTTGGAAAGAGCTCTCGTAGGTTTCCAGTTGAGTGTGATGAAGCGATCTCCGCCAAGGTTGCATCCCATCGTGAGTCATCTTCAAGGATTCCACGAGCCAAACAGGCATCTCTGTATGTAGACCAAACACGATTACCGTAAGTTCTGAGGTCCTGAAAACTGGTTGGTCCTTTGGCCTCATGCAGTAGCATTCGAAGATAGAAGCACTCGTGTTGATTTGGAGGAATCGTATACACTCGCCCCAAGCAATTAGTGAATTTGATCCCTGGAACTCCAATAACTGGTTGGCCAGTCTTTCTGCGACTCCATGTTTTTTTTTATTCCATGTGTAGTATGATGGCACCCGAGGATACATCAATAATTTTGCGAAGTCATCGTATTCGCACAGTTTGAAAAATCCAGTTAAAGTTGTCTCCCTTGGGGTGTGTGCCAATTCAGCGGCATTTTTGTTGGTATAGTACATCCGTTGACCGTGTTCTAGGTTTACATCTAATTATACGATTGAAGGGTGCCTATCATGTATTGGAAAACCGAAGATTCGCCAAAAGGCCTCGCTACTACTTATGTAGCGCCCTACTTGGAATTGTGTTACTTCGTCTCTATTGTTTTCATTGAGTATACCGAACGTAGCAGCGTCAGAACCCTTATTAACATATTTACATATGTATTTGAGGCACTAGACGGAGCTGCAGAATTCAACATTAATGTGTGCGTTGAAAGTACTGAGCAGGAGTGGATAATAGGGAATGATCCATCGGTTGTCAACCTCGCCATTTTTAACCCTTACCGTAAAACCTCCCTCTTCACGTCGCCTACGTCTATATAATGGGTAGCCATCATTGCTAGTCTGAGTATCGCGAATAAATTGACGGGGAAATTTTTTAGTGCATCTTTTATTGCCTGTAACGCATAGTAAATCAGTTCTAAAGCCAGACCCACATGAACCATGCACCATACGTGCCCTAACTTTCATGTACAAGTCCTTGTCAGTGGAAGGATCGGGTAATTCTGCAGAGATGATCCTGTCAATGTCGTTAGGACTAACCTTTGTTGTCAGCCAAATAAGAATATGAGCATGGGGGAGGCCCCTTTTTGCCATTCGATTGTGTACATGTCACATTGAACTGGTCCGAAAATCTCACCTAATTTGATAAGATCCATAAGCTTAGTAACTTAAGACGGAATACTCTAGCCACGAGATCATGTCGGCGTGTGGCCTTCTGACCAGGAAGGAGTTCGCCCTCAATCTCCTTCCAATTGAGGTTACAAGTAAAAGTTATAAATAAGTCTGGCCTGCCGTGATGCCGTACAATGGTCATGGCGTCCTGAGTCCTTTCATGCATATATCGAGGGCTTCCCGTGAAGGTAGATGAGCAACAGCAACTAACATGTATGAATATATGTACAACAATAACAGGGTTAGCTAAATACCACCACCACTACCACCACTACCACCACCAACACGACCACCACGACCACCACTACATCCACCACCACCACCACGACCTCCACCACAACCACCACCACCACCACCACAACCACCACTACCAACACAACCACCACCACCACCACCAACAACAACAACAACATAACCCAAATACTTTCATTAGTAAAGAGTAGAGTTTTTCTAGCATGAAAGATAATGTCTTTTAATTTAGAAATATTAATGAAGGGTCTTGCAAAATCTGATTGTATACGTATGTGTGTATATAATTGTATTTTATATGTATCTGTTGTAATTGTGTGTGTGTATATATATATATATATATATATATATATGTGTGTGTGTGTGTGTGTGTGTGTGTGTGTGTGTGTGTGTGTGTGTGTGTGTGTGTGTGCGCGTGTGTGTGTGTGTGTGTGTATTTTTATTAAGGTGGTGACGTAACTTTTTGTAGATATGTGTGTGTGTGTGTGTATATATGTGTATTTTTATATATATGTTTATGTGTGTATATATGTAATAGCCTCAGAAAGGGCTTGAGCTCTGCCGTTGGGGGTCATACTTTTTCCTATATGTATATATATATATATATATATATATATATATATATATATATATATATATATGTATATCTATGTATATGTATGTATATATGTGTGTATTTGTATGGTTGTGTGTGTGTATATATATATGTATGTATGTGTATGTATATGCATAATTACATACAGAGTGATTTAATGCTTATTTACATTGATTATTTGCTCCAGGAACTTGTTGAGTTCTCTAATTCAGCTATAAACATTTATACCCTTATCTATTTATTTATTTATTTATTATTTGTCGTATTCCCAACT
>OZ024741.1:31625215-31637715 GCA_964016885.1 Eledone cirrhosa
ACACACACACACACACACACACACACACATATATATATATATATATATATATATATATATATATATATATATATATATATATATATATATATATATATATATATATAAATGAAGTAATTCCGTCGGAAAGGTACAGGAAAAGAGAGTGCTCTCTGTAGGTTACAGAGCTTATTAGTTATGTAATAAACAACATAAGATAATTATTTCATTTACCAGTGGTTTCTTGAAAGCAGATATATACACCAACACGAACACCAACAGCTCTCTCTCTTTCATTCTCCTTTAAATCTACTCTCTCACAAACACTATCTATTTCTCTCTATCCTTCTCTCTCTCTAATTATGAAGATATCTAGAAAACCCAATATCTCGGGATCCCATGGTCCGATTTACGTGAAACTTGTTTGTATTCCTATTTCAGGGGCAACTTCCTTTCAAAGTATTTTCCCATTATGCGCCCTTTTGGCTGTATTACATTACAGACAAGCAAGCAATCACAGACTTTTAGTAATATATATATTACTAAAAGTTATATATATATATATATATGTATACATACATGTATGTGCGTGTGTGTGTGTGTGTGGTTGACGGTTGAGAAAAAAGAGTACTCAATATTGAAGTAGAGTTTTAATATTCATTTATATTGAGGCTAAATAGTGGAGTTTCATCTGTTTATCAGAGGGTCATCAGACAAATATTTATATATGTATACATAGAAATTTCAAATAAATCATATATTGCAAATTGGATAGGCACATGTTTCTGTGAGCTGGGTGTATAATGAGAACACAATCACGAATCTTCTTCAGTCGAGGGACAAATAAAATATATTTATATTGGGTTGAGGATATAACTGACTTCAATTCAAATATCTGTTATTTGCTCTCAGTCTGATATTTAAATGGAAATGAGTTACAGACTTGATACAAATTACATCTATTTTATTTGTTCTCCGACTACAGAAATTTCTGCTGCTGTTTTTAATATACACCCAGCAAATAGAAACACCTACGTGTCCCAGGTATATGATATATATCAATTTTGATATATTTACCTCGAGTTATTTTATATTCAGTTAAATTACCTAGCACTATATTAATTTATATTTAAGCTGTTTCATTGTGCTCTCTGGCAGAAGTTTTCAAACGAAAATACACTTCCTGTCGTATTTTGAGAAATATTTATAATATATAGTTGCAGAGCGTTAGTGAAACCTAAATTTGTTGACTCATCCTGCTGTAGATTTTCTACGGGTAAAGAAAACAGATATGGATAAACATGCATTTTAACATAATTTTTACATCCTGCGTTTAATAAAGTCCTTGTCGTAGGTATATGTGGAAGAATATTGTTGTAATTGAGATAAATGAATGTACAGTAAATGGCGGTGATAGCTGGAGTCAGTGCTATTGAATGAGAAGGTCGAAGCAAATCGAGAATTCAAAGATATTTACATAGAAAGTTGCAGCCAAGGAATTATGAAACTAAATAGTTTTTAGTATAAACACTATCATTTTTACCGGATACTCGACGGACCCTTTAAAATGGTAGTAGAAAAAAAAAATATATATATATATAAATATATACACTCACACACACATATATATATATATATATATATATATATATATATATATATATATATATATATATATATATACATACAGACACACACACATATGCGTGTGTGTAGGTGTGTGTGTGTATATACATCTTACATTTCCCTCGTTGGCTTCAATTGGCGGTGAAAAACGGTGTGAAGTTAAATGTTCAACTAATACAAATATGAAATATGTGTGTGTGTATATATATATATATATATATATATATATATATATATATATATATATATATATAGGAAAAGAGTCAGTACCCCGACGGCTGAGCTCCATCTGTTTCGACCACTTGATCCGAACTGAGCCAGCTGGCTTAGTTCGTATTTAGTTGTCAAAACGGCTAGAGCTCAGCCGTCGGGAACCTGACTCTTTTCCTATTATCCACTCTACTACCCATAGTATCGAGCACCCTGGTGCGTTATGGTCCACCTGGTTCCTTAACACACTTCCTTCGTTATATATATATATACATATATATATATATATATATATATATATATATATATATATATATATATATATATATATATATATATATATATATATATATATATATATATATATATATATATATATTTATATATATTGTTATATTTGGGGAGGGTCATATTTGCGTAATATTGCCAGAATTAATAACAGAACACACTCACTGTTTGGTTGGTTTTCGCTTCTCGCTGTCTTTTATATACATATATCTGCGATCTAACTTACTCGGTCCTCAATGTTGCCATTGACTGACCGGCGGTCAAAAATAATACAGATACAATATAGACAAACACATATATATATAGTTTACATAAATCTTTCGTTGCACATCTGCAACATCGTCAGTGGTGTTATATTCATTGTTCCTCCTGTTGTGTTGTATGTCTACGCCATTTTTTTTTGTTCAGTCTGTCTATATATTTATTTATTTATTTGCTTGTTTGTTTATCTTATTTTATTTTGTCTTCTTTGCGCATGCGTTTGCGTGTGTGTATAGTGTTATGTGTGATGTGTGACTAGTGTGTATAGTGTTGTGTCTGCTGGGTGACTAGTGTGTGTTTATGTGCTTGTGTATGTATTTATTTATCTTATTTTATTTAATTTAATTTACTTATTTATTTATACTTCTCTTAGGTCAGTGTTGTTTGTTTGGGTGTTGTTGTTGTTCCACTCATTCTTTCTGTTTAGCTTTGGTCTTCTAATTTCTATTTCACTGGCCTCTCTGATTTGCCTATCTGCTGGGTCATTCCTATGTTTAGATATTATTCTAATTTCTATGTTGTCTATGTTACCGTCATGATGTTGTCTAGCATGTTCGTATAGTACTGACCCGTTTTTTCGTCCTTTTAGTTCCCCCCAGTGTTGGTCTATCCTTTCACCTATGCTACGAGCTGTCTCACCTATGTATGTTGTTGTCGTGTTTCTGCAAGTACCCTCTGTACATCTTATGCTATAGACTACGTTTCTAGTTTTACAGTTTATCCGGGGGTTCACCTTACATATGATACATTTCCTATTGGTACAGTGGGTTTTCTTAAAAGGGTAGGTTTTGCTGATCAGGGATTTTATGGTGGTTCCTGGCTTTTCTACCACCTTTATTTTTAAGTGGGTCTTTCTCAGGGCCTTTCTACACTGGTTAGCTAATTTCCCTCCAGGGGTGGCGTCCACAAACATGACACTCTGATATCTCTGGTTGTCGTACCATGATGTGGCCTTCCCTATCTTATGTCTAGCCCTATCTAAGCTATTCCATGATTTGCTCCTGTATAGTGGGCAAATTCCTTTCATGTCCAGTTCTATGAGGGTCTTATACTTTTCCATGGCTCCTTCGTATACTCTGACTCTGTCTCTTTGGTTGTAGCCAGAGAACTGCATGCGGTTGATGAAGTGTTGGATGTGTCCTTCCATTTCTGTTGGGTCGCACATGCTGGACACATTCTTCATCACTCGTACCAAATCTGCGATCAGAATATTAAACTTAGCACTACTGGACATTGCTGAGTTTTTGAGTATCAGGTATTTGGAGGCCATGGGTTTAGCATAGTGTGAGTGGAGAATTTGGGCTCTCTCGTCTATAGTGTTGATCCAGAGTTCTGTGTCTAATACAGGTAGTCTATTGTTAGGGTGTTTGGAAGGGAAGTCTATAGTTACAGTTATACTCTGGTGTATGGAATTAGCTATCTGCTGGATGCTTTCCATCGTGCTACGTTCTAAATCAAACTTGTTAGTGCTCTCTAGTGGGGGTGTTCTTATAACTATATTGATATCGTCTACATAACGAGAGTACATGATGAGGTCTATGGAGCTTTCATTAAGGAGATCTTTAAGTCTCCTTTCCCACCATACCATGAAAAGGTTGGCAACATCGCCAGCTATGCTGACGCCGATGGCTGCTCCCTCATTTTGGGTGTAGATTTTCTCATTGAACTTAAATATGTGGCCCTTTAGGGTAGTTTTGATACTAGCCCCTATTGCATGTGCGACCATTTTTCTTACCTGATCAGTGTTTTGGGGGGTCCGTATAGCTTTGGTCCACCCAATCCACCTTCCTATGGGAGTCTTTTTAGCCATTGAGGTTATGGTGGGGGGTCTACCTCTTATAGGTCTACTAGGGCAGAAACATCTAAGGTCATGGCTGTCTAGGTAGTCAGTGTCGTAGGTAAGTCTAAGTAGGAGGCCCAGTTCGTCTGTGTCGACGTCGCAGAACTCCACCTCACTCTCAATGATCATCTCCACACATCTTTTCACAGCAAAATCAATGTTAATGGATGGGTACAGTGACACCACATCCATGCTGCCTATTATGCAGTTGGATAGGCTCCTGTTTTTGTTGCACTCACTGATTCTGCTGAGGAGGTCCTCTGTACTTTCACATACATCTGGGGACATCTTGATTATGGGGCGTATAACCATTGAGAGGAAGTAGGAGATCCTGTAGTTGCTAGCTATATTAGCTCCGCATACAGGTCTTGTTGGTGGTCCTATTGTCGGGTCGTCGACTGTCTTGTGGTCTTTGCGGAGCCCATACAAGGGTGGTATGCCATTGTTAGACGCCTGGAAGTTGTTGGCAGTGCGTCTGCTTGGCTTTAGGATGTCAGTCCACATCATCATGTGAGCGTTGAGGATTTTTTCTCTCCCATCGTGTGTTAGTTGTGCAACTTCGCTCGTGTTGGTGATGTGGGGTTGCATTGCCTCGATGTAGTTCGGCATGCTATCTATTGACATCCTACCAGACTTATCTGTGGGTAGACACACTACCTCACCATCCCTTGTGCGCTGCTTGAGGCTAACCAAGCCTTCTACAGGTTTTATCCCAAGTTGTTGGGCCTCTGGTCTGCTCTGTCTCATAGTGTACCTGTCTACTACTTGTCTAATCTTATTTCTAGCTATGGTGAACTGTGCCTCCGTCTCGTCATCTATTTGTTGTGGTATGCAAACTCTTTTATTAAAGGGTAACCTCGTAGGATAGATATTACCCATCTTATATGTTTTGTCAGCTGGGTTGAAAAATAGTTTCTCTAAGGGGTTGTCGTTATTTCTATCGTCATAGTTGTGTGTGTTGCTATTATTGTTATCATGGTGGTTGTTGTTGTTTCTATCCTTAGCATTAATATTATTATTGTTATGATTGCTAGATGTATTGTTGTTTACTTCACCGTTATTGTTGTTGTTGTTACTGCTATTTCTACCATTGTGGTTGTTACTATTATTATGTTTCTTGTTTTTGTTGATGTTGCTACATGTACTATTTCCATTATTACCACTGTGGTTATTGTTGTTGTTGTTGTTCGTATTGTTACCGTTATTACTACTGTGGTCACTGTTGCTGTGTCTGTGGTTAACGTTTCTATTATTATTATTATTGTGGTTGTTGTTGTTCTGTCTATCGCTAGTATTATTACCATTATCACTATTTCTCACTTTCCTGCCATTGTTATGGTTATGGCTGTTATTTCTATACCCAGAGTTATTGTTTATATTACTACTACCGTTATTATTGTTGTTGTTGTTTACCTTTGCATTCCAACGTATTTTTGTGAAACACTTTTCCAGCTCCGTTTTGCATTCCATAGGATTAATCTTTTTGTAGATGGCAAATTTTGGTGGTAACTTTAGGATTTGTTGTTCTTGTTCACTGATTAAAGTGTTCCCATAGATATTTACTGTGTGGTCATTGGTAAATTCTTCCGGTAGTTTTACATCACTCATACGGATGTTGTCGATGTTATCTGGGTATTTTTGAGAATATTCGATTTTCCTTTCTTGTAGTTTTTTCTTATTCATCCATTCTAATTTCTTCTTGAAATGCCTACAGCATTCGTTTTGAGCATATTTCGTTTCGCGTCGGATGACGCTCATGAAGTCATCTCTCTCGTTTGCTGTGATGAGATTTCGGATTTCCTTACCGTTGATGCGTTTTTGTCTGTAGAGTGCGTTGACTTTTGTGTATGTTGTTCTTTTCATATTAACTGTTATTGTGTGTTTTAGCCGTTCAGCTTGTATTTTGTTCAATAATAAATTATTTACTTGTTTTGATATGTTTGTTGTGTATGTTTTGGAGGAAACACAGTGTTTTAAGAAGCGGATTTGTTCTGTTGTTATTGTAGTTTTTATATAACAGAAAACAGTGTCTTTCAATAACCTTTCAGCTTGGCACAAGCTAATGCCATAGCGGCGATGAATTAGTTTTGCGAGGTTTTTTATATGAAATCGTGTGTCGAAACAGATATTGTTATATTTGGGGAGGGTCATATTTGCGTAATATTGCCAGAATTAATAACAGAACACACTCACTGTTTGGTTGGTTTTCGCTTCTCGCTGTCTTTTATATACATATATCTGCGATCTAACTTACTCGGTCATCAATGTTGCCATTGACTGACCGGCGGTCAAAAATAATACAGATACAATATAGACAAACACATATATATATAGTTTACATAAATCTTTCGTTGCACATCTGCAACATCGTCAGTGGTGTTATATTCATTGTTCCTCCTGTTGTGTTGTATGTCTACGCCATTTTTTTTTGTTATATGTATATATGTATATTTATATATACATATATATATATACATATATATATATATATATATATATATATATATCTAAACAAGTTCATATTGGGGTGCCACTCCTTATTTTTAAGTTTCTCTCAAGCTAACAATGCCTATATTTCAGGTGCCTATCATTATTGTCATGTTTCTCTTAAGCTATATTTCAGGTGTCAACAGACACACACACACACACACATATATATATATATATATATATATATATATATATGTATATATATATATTTAATTGACCAATAGAAAAGTAGTAAGAGGTCAAGTTGATAGAATAGTAGTATTAGAAATTTAATTTAGGGGTAGAGGGGTGCAGACTTATGTTTTGAATAGAAAGAATACTTTGAATGAAAAGAATACCTTGGGGAAGAAAAGAGTTCAAGCCGGTGAAGGGTACACGAAAAGTTGATGTTATTAAAGAATAATGTTAAAAACGGAGGATAAAAAAATTTTAGGGTAAGGGTATTAGTGAGAAATACCAATCTTATTTAAACCACAAGGAATCTAGATCTATAACAAGAAATTAAATTAATTGATACGTATACTTATAGGGATAAATTTATATTACTTCATATGGATGTGATAAATAAGAATTAGATGTTATTAAAGAATGTTGTTAAAAACGAAGGAAAATAAAATTTTGGAATAAGGGTAGTAGTTAGAAATACCAATCTTATATAAAGTACAAGGAATATAGATTCATAACAGGAAATTAAATTAATTTATAAGTATACTTTTAGGTATTAATTTTAGGAAAAGAGAGCTGTAAGAGGGAAATAAAATTATGAAGTTCTCTGTAGTAAAGTACTAATTATAGGTTAACTAAATTAAAAAAAACTAATTATAATAATATGTAAAATATAAGTGTAAGGTTAGGTTTATAATATTTGAATGTTATTCTAATTCTATGATTGCAAGATATAATTAATTCTTGTCGCTTATTTAATAGGATATCCTTAGATTTCATAACTTCAAAAAGTTCCTGGGAAAATAATCTACACTCATATCTGTTATTTTGATAAGGGGTGGCCCTTTTGAGCACACTCCAGGTCAGGTTGTAATCGATATTCTTTTTTCTATAATTATTAATTGTTTCAGCCAAGGATGTTGTATTAGCTAATGCAGCATTTTTAAAACTATGTTTGTGGGTATTAAATCTTATTTTAAATTGGTTAGACATAGATCCAATATATGAATAAGTGGAGTCCTTAGTGCTAATTTTACATTTATAGACTATGTTATTAATAAGACAATCTCCCTTTAATGGGCAATTTCTTTTGTTTCTACAGTTACAACCATTCGTGAATATTATATCGGGAGAGTTAGTCAAATTTGGTGTGGAATTTATTTCACTTGTTATATGTGAAGGAGATGGTTGTTTGTTGCGGTTTATTTTAGTATTATGGTTAGTTTGATGTGTTGGTAGTATATTCGTGGTTTGTTTTACATTTATATGCGTTGTACGAACTTATATTTTGTTGTATATTTTTGCTAGTGGAGTAGAAAAATTTTATAGTTGATCTATTTAAAATTTGATGGTATTTATGGTTTGGCGGGAAGTTTTTCTCTAGGACTGTAAAATATTTTTTAGGGATATTATCTTTAATTTGTAGATTAAATGTGTATATATATATACATGTATGCACATATATACACATATACATATACATATATACATATACATATATATACACACACATACATATATGTATATATATATATATATATATATATATATATATATACATATATATATATATATACACATATATACATATATATATATATTCATATATATATACACATATACACATATATACATGTATACATATATACACATATATATACTTATACACATATATACATGTGTATACATATACATACGTATACACACACACACACATATATATATATATATATATATATATATATATATTATATATACGTTATTCCGGGTTGTAGAATCTCATCTATATTATATATATATATATATACATATATATACATATATACACACATACACACACATACACACACATAAATATATATACACATACATATACACACACACACACACACACACACACACACACACACACACGTATATATATATATATATTGAAAGGATAAAAAGGACGATTGGTTACTCCTTCATTACATTTATTGGTAGGTGATGCGCGTTTCGCCACTGATCAGCCCAAGGTTCGATCTGTATCGATCTTACCCGACTCTATACTCGGCCGCTCGACGGACCCTTTAAAATGCTAGTAGAAAATATATATGTGTATATATATATATATATATATATATATATATATATATAAGAAAAATGGAGAGTTGCGTGGTTGCACATGGGTTACATATGAATTATAACCCATGTGCAACCACGCTTCACTTCATTTTTCTTATATATATATATATATATATATATATATATATATATATATATATATATATATATATATATATACACACACAGACACACACACATATGCGTGGGTGTATGTGTGTGTGTATATATACATCTTACAATTCCCTTGTTGGCTGCAACTGGCGGAGAAAAACGTTGTGGAATTAAATGTTCAGCTAATGCAAATATGTGTGTTTATATATATATATACGAAAAGAGTCAGAACCCCGACGGCTGAGCTCCAGCAGTTTCGACCACTTGATCCGAACTAAGCCAGCTGGCTTAGTTCGTATCTAGCTGTCAAAACGGCTGGAGCTCAGCCATCGGGGTTCTGACTCTTTTCCTATATATATATATATATATATATATATATATATATATATATATATATATATATATATATATATATATATATATATATATAATAAACAATACAATGTAATTACCTCATTACCAGAGGTTTCTCGAATAAGACGAATACGAAAAACGTCCTCATTCGTTCATCGGACAAGGCAATTTAAAACATAGTGAAATATTTGAAAAATCTCCCCAAGAAAGGTAAGAGTTTAAGGGGCAAAAAAATAAAGCAAGAGATATATAAAAATAAGCAAATATAATTAGGCTATGTGTATAAATGTGTATATATTCACTCACAAATGTACATATGTGAGTATGTACAAATGTATGTGTATAGTGAAAATGTGTGCGTAAGTACATATATGAGGGCAAGCATAATAGTGTATGTGTGACCACAAATACGTATATAATATAAGTTGAAAAAGGAAATGTAAGATAATGTACATCCAGATTTAGGTATTAAATATATACACATACATGTATGAAAGCACGTGTATAAACACACACACATCCCCCTACTATAATATAGCCCTTCAAAATAGCGGATTTAGCGAGCCGATTAAGTACATACCCAGCAATACTAACTCCTTTAAACATAATAATAGGAAAATAAAAATAATCTGATTCACACCCCCCCTACTCTCTAGCAGTTAAAACTAATGTAGGCAAAAAATTCCTAGAGCTCTTAGATAAACATTTCCCTAGAACACATAGATACTATAAGATCTTCAATAGAAACTGTGTTAAAATTAGCTACTCCTGCGGTCCCCCTATTAAACCTTATATCATCAATAACAAAACACCAAGAGAACATCAAAATTGCTCCTGTAGAGTCAAAAGTGAATGCCCATTACAAGGTAAATGCAACACCAAAGCCATTGTATATGCGGCTAAAGTGACAACCCTCAGCAACAACCTACCAGCCACCAGCGAACGATATGTGGGTATGACACAAGACAAATTCAAAACGCGTTATTTATCACATGTCGCATATTTCCGACATCCATAAAAAAAATTTACAACAGCTCTGGCTAGCAGAATATGGGATTTGAAAGACCAAGGTATCCAATATAAATTGGATTGGTCAATTTTGAACCAATCTAAAGAATATGCAAGAGGAACAAGAAGATGCACACTCTGCATAAGTGAAAAATATTGGATTTTACAGAACCTTAAATCACCAAAACCTGCCTAAATACAAAAACAGAAATTTTCACCAGTTGCCCACACATGAAATCACACATGCTTTCCAGTTCATTTAAACTTAACTCACTTTCATATACTTGTCCTCCATAAACTCTTGTTCTTCACTTTCCTTAAATTATCCTCTTTCTGATTTATTTTCATTTTTAACTTTATTTTCATTTTTATTTTTATTTTCACTTCACATCCACCAGTGACCCCCCCCCCCCATACTTTTTGATTCATTTACCTAATATCTTCACGTTCCACATTTTACTTCACCATTTTCTTTCGCTACATATATATATATATATATATATATATATATATATATATACACACACACAAATACAACAGAAGCATATAAAATACAATTATATACACACATACATATACATACAGATATATATATAAACATACATACATATACATATATATATAGAGAGAGAGAGAGAGATAGATATATACACATATACGCAACACACACACACTCCCACAGAAATAAATATCTAAAAATAAAAAAGGTGGGTATGTAAAGGGTAAAGTAGAATGTAGGGGGGGGGATAATAAATGAGATAGGAAAAGGTTTAAATATAAGGGGAGATAAGGGAGAAAAAGAATATCAGAGTACAGAAAGTGAGTTCAGAAGGTTAAAAAGTCATAGTGGATGTAAGGCGTAGAGAGCAGAGCAGAAGTTCAAGGTGGTTGAGTTATCGTAGGAATGTCAATCCAGTTACAGATCAGATGTGATTTCAGGTGAAGACAACATCTGAAGATCTCGGTCTTGGAGTTCAGGCAAGTTGAAGTGGTTTTCAAGTTTTGTAAAATCCTAAATTTTTCAATGGTACACAAAGAACAATTCTTTGTGCCCCTTTGGTACTCCATCTAATGGTCTAAAATAGACCAATCGATAGAGTACGGGATGTTTTTATCCTTGAATTCCCACACCTTATTTGCGAGAGCCGTTGTTGTTCTTTTATCGGAGTGTTTAAAAGAAGCGACATGTGCATAAAACCTGGTTTTAAACCTGTCCTGAGTCATGCCAACATATGGTTCACTCCTGGCTGGCTGGTTGTTAATTAAAGGTGTTACTTTGATCTCATATACAATGGATTTGGTGTTACATTTGCCCTGTAATGGGCATTCATCCGGTTTCCTGCAACTGCATCCTGGATTTATTCTCGTACGATTAGAATTAGTGATTTTAGAACTCATTGATGGGCAGCAAGAGTAACTGATTTTAACTACATTTCTATTAAATATCTTATAATATCTTATATCAGGAGGAAAATGTTTGTCTAAGAGGTCAAGGAATTTCCTTCCTACATTAGTTTTAAAAGTTAGAGAGAAGGGGGGTGTAAACCAAATAATTTTCCTTTTCTTATTATTGTGGTTAGTTTTAGGGGGAGGAGTAGGTAAATAATTAATGTGTTCTGTAAATCTACTGTTATTAAGGGCTTTATTATAATAAGGTACGGCTTTATAAAAAATGTCTAGAGACGAAGATAAGGTAGAAATCCTACGGCTAATGTTGGGAATAAGATTTTTAAAAACTATATGGGGATGGCAAGACTCTTTGTGTATATATCTAAGAGTTTCGTTAGGTTTATGATAAGGTTTAAAAGAGGCAGTAAGTAGATCAAGATTAATGTCAAGAAAGTTAGCATTGGTCAGGTTCGTATCTATAGTAATTTTAAGGTTAAGATTAGCAAATGTATTGATTAAATCTTTACGGAATTTATCAAGGTTATGGCCGTTGGTGGTATGAGAAACTGCCAATCCGTCGTCACGGTATAGACCGATATTATGAGAAGGAAAAGTCGTTAAAAGAATGAGATGGAAGGCAATGTATATATATATGTGTGGGTGTGTGTGTATG
>OZ024741.1:31645215-31675215 GCA_964016885.1 Eledone cirrhosa
ATTATGACAATGACGATGATGATGGTGATAATAATTATTTCTACTTTTGGCACAAGGCCAGCAATTATCCCAGTACATTACTGGTACTTTATTTTATCGACTCCGTAAGGATGAAAGGCAAAGTTAACCTTCGCGGGATTTGAACTCAGACCATAAAGGGCCGTAACTCTTTGCTGCAAAGCATAGCGTCCGACCCTCTACCGATACTGCCAATCCACCGCCTTTGCTGATAATAATGCTTATAATTATGGCGGTGATAATGAATATATTCTTCAGGAATAAAACAGCAACACAAAAAGCCACATACCACAGCTAACAACACCCTGAATATCTACCTCCACGCACACAAACTCACATAAACATAGACACACATATACATACACACACATCATATAAATACACACACTTATACATACACACATACACATACACATACATATACACATACACATACTTATACACATACACATAAATATGCATATACACATACACATACATATGCATATACACAAACACATACTTATAAACATACATATACACATTCACATACATATAAATATACATAGATATACACATACACATATACATACACATAGAGATACACTTGGATCGCGTGCCAAATGTAACTTCCAATGCCACAACCAAGGCATTGGTAATATACGATTTACTCCTAGTTTATTTACTTTCCAAATATTGGTATCAAGCGAGATAATACACGAGCGAATTAAAAAAATCTCTCTCTCTCTCTATATATATATATATATATATAAATGAAGTAATTCCATCGCAAAAGTCCAGGAAAAAAGAGTGCTCTATGTATGCAACAGAGCTTAATTATTATTGTTATGTAATAAACAACATAAGGCAATTATTCCATTTACCAGTGGTTTCTTAAAAGCAAAAGGTTTTGCTTTCAATCCTCAGAATGAAAAATCCTGGTTTGTTTATTGAATATGGATTCTAAATATATATATATATATATATATATATATATATATATATATATATATATATATATATATATATATATACATGTATATATGTATATATATGTATATATATATATATATATATATATATATATATATATATATATATATATATATATATATATATATATATATATATATATATATATATATATATATACATGTATATATGTATATATATGTATATATATATATATATATATATATATATATATATATATATATATATATATATATATATATATATGTATGTATATATATATGTATGTATATATATATATAATGTATATAGAAACCAGTAAGACCCCGACGGCTGAGCTCAAGCCGTTTCGACGGCTAATTCTGGACTAAATGAAAATTTATCCTGGTATATAAATAGCCGAGCTTCTCAAGGGATAATTCCATATATGGTCAAAGTGATTGTCACAAGGATTGGTCACAAGTTACTAGTAATTCTGTGATGGCAAATTAGTGGGGGAGAGTGTGGCTAAACCTGCCAGTAGGAGAAAAAGGGGAGGGGTGGAGTAGACCCAATCATGCGTTGGTAGTGCCGGCTACAGCTGGGCATGAGGTCAAAGAAGATACTAGGGAGGGGGAGTGGGAGGAAGTCGAAACGGTAGGTAGAACAATGAAGGGTAAAAAAATAAAAAAAAATAAAAAAAATACTGAGAGTGATAAAAAGCGAATAAATGTAAAGAAAACAATATAAGCAATTTCTACGACCTAAGTCTCTAGCTATTGCTCGGCTAGAAAAATAAATAAATAAAGAAAGAAAGAAAGAAAGAAATAAATAAATAAATAAATAAATAAATAAATAAATAAAAAAATAAGTAAATAAATTAGGTGGGACGGAATAGGAAAGGACGCTTTTAAGAGGTATAAGTACGTATATCATACGGTGACGGGTCAACAATGGGGGCCAAAATACTAAAGAAACTACCACGAAATAATTTATAATGGTTTTTACCCCGGGCACAAGGCCAGCAACCACCCAGTGCAGAAAAGTAAATTAGTACGAGATAATAATTCTGAGTCCCGAAAAAAATATACTAATGCTAACTCTAACGCTACAAAAGTTCTTATACAAGCTACATGAAAGTTCGTACGAGGTAAAAGTAGAATACGGAAAAATAAATTCAGAATCCACCCCGCCCAAAAGAAAAGAGAAGAAAGAAATACTGAAACGAGAAATTAAGGCAGAGGTGCCACTAAGAAATATAGAAGGCACGGAAAAGGGGGGAGCGGTCGGATAAGGGGCAAGTATCCGAGGTCTAACACAACTGCTATAAAAAGCGGAGTCCGCCAAATCTATCATAGACTAGGGGAGGGGGTGGGGGTACTGAGGCTACAAGGGGCCAAAGGGCTGCCTCGGGTGGGCGAAAAAAATACGCCGACAAAGAAAAAGAACTGGGGTAGAAGGACTAGGGAGGGATGGGGGGGGGGAAGAAGGAAATATAGAGGAAGCTATAAAAGAATAAAAAGAAGATCTTACGTCTCCCTTGGCAAGCAGGGGTTACCTATTACAAAATCGGTAAGTGGGGTGTTATAGCCCTAGTCTACCCCCCCCGGTCATTATGGGGTTTGAGGGCGAGGTAAGTCCTACGCAATCTATGTTTACATGCAGTAACCAGTTCATCTTTCTTGTTTAGGAGTTGGTCCGTCGAAAACAGCATTTGTAAAGTTTCCTCCGAGCATAAATTGCACGGACGGCGTCCTCCCGTGTAAGAGTTGGCTCTGGACAGTAATCTCCAAGTGTGATCATAGGTGATGTTGTTGTCCTTGAGGTCCCATATGTGGCCCGAAAGTGTAGTGGCGTGACGCCGGGCCGGCTTTCGGAAGGTATGTCTATGTTGGTATAGCCGGGTCTTGAAGTCACATGCGGTTAGTCCTATATAAGCTTTGTTGGAGGTGTCCATCCTCACGTTGCACTGGTAGATCACATTACGGTCTCTGCATCTGTTGTTGAGGGGGCAAATGGATCTATCAGGACAGTTGCACCCCCTGGTCGGCTCTCCACTGCTATTTAGGTTATTTCTTCCATCGGGGTTGAGTTTTTTGTTGTTAGAGGAGACGATGTTTTGTGCGAAGTTTGGTGTAGTGCTGTAAGAGAGTTTGATGGTATTTTTGTTAATTATGTTGTGGTAGCGGTGTTGTAGTGGGAAGTGTTTTTCAATGAGCCTAAAGAATATTTTCCCGATGGGAGTTGTCACCTCTGCTTTGTGGGGAGGATTGAACCATGTTACATTGTGTGAGCGGCGGTGTCCCCTGCTGGTTCCGCTAATGGGAGCTGGACAGTAGGATATTTCCTCCCGGAAACCACTCCGCTTGAGGGCCTGGTTGTAATAAGGCGCATGTTCATCGAATATCCGCTCATTAGCTGACAAGCGGGATATGCGGAGGGAGATGTTTTTGACCAGGTTGTTGGTGATGTTCCTAGGATGGTTTGATCGGCGGTGGATGTAGTGCAGGTTGTCATTAGGTTTCCTGTATGGGTAGTACGGGTCGTTTTTGAGGTCGAGGGTAACGTCCAGGAAGTTTACTCGGGTCAAGGACGTTTGTAGCGTTATTTTAAATCCCAGTCGCGGAGGAAGCTGATTAATTGTTTCCGGACCCGATCTGTACTACTGGGGTTGTACCCTTTAAGGGTAAGGAGCCCATCATCACGCTACAATCCACCACCGAATGCAGGAAACATATCGGTGAGTTTGGCTATTAGGAATAATCCTATAAGATCTGTGACCTCCGCCGAATCCGTAGCGCCCATGCTGACGTCGAAGGGTGAGTCGGGAGCTCTTTTTATCCATTTGGAGTTGTCAAAGAGTAAGACTGTCTTCCTGGCGTGGAGGATGATTTTTCTTTCCTGGTTGGTGATGGACACAAGTGTTTCGACGAAGTCCAAGGCAGCAGTAAGTAGCGGTAAGGTAATTGAAGTATAGTAGCTCTCTATGTCGAACTGGATGAATTTAGTGTCTCGTTTATCCTCCATATTGTTGAACCATGAGATTACTTCCTGGGTGTTGATCCATAGGCTAAGTCGGGCGTGTTGCTTGACTTTTGGTATCACGCGGTCTAGGATTTTTTTGCTGATTCTCCCTATGTCGGACTTCGTTGGGTTAATAAGCCTGATAGAGGGTTTACGGTCAAAATCGGATTTGTGGTCCTTCAGTGTGAAGTAGGGTGTCCGTGGGTCTAGGGGTTCCGTGCGGTCGGCGACACCGAGGCTGGAGGTAATTTGTTGTCCATCTCGATTTATGTCCTCGATGAATGAATGGTTGGCCTTTTTATAGGTGGAGTTTAGGCTGCTCCTGATCAGTGTGTGGTATCTGTCAGGGTTGACAAAGTATAGGTTCCCAGTTTTATCCGAATGCACCATGATGTCATTGGTGTTATCATACTCTGTTAAGTTGCTACGGAGTTTTTGTAGGAATCAGTTGTGTCTGGGTTTGAATTTAATGTTCTTGAGCAGTTGGAAGAGGTCATTCTCGAAGGGTGAGAGCAAAGGGTTCGGGGTGGGGGGAGATTTGTAGGTAATAAATCCGAATCTCTCCTTGGTGCCGAAGTCCTGGTTGTCGCAATATCTGTCGTAGAAAAAAGTTCTCCATCTAAGTCTTTTCGCAAATAGATCGATTTTTTGCGTGAGCATCCGAAGGTAAAGTTTATTCGGTGGGATTGGGATGTTCTTGGTAGAGAAGTCGATGTTGTGTTTTCGCATGGTGCGGGTGAAAGAAATTGAGCTTAGCGGAAAAGTCTGGATACGGCGTGGTAGGGTCGGAAAGTGCTCTACTACGGGAATATACCTCTTAAAAGGGTCCTTTCCTATTCCGTCCCACCTAGTTTATTTACTTATTTTTTTTTTTTTTCATTTTTTTTATTTCTTTATTTCTTTATTTCTTTATTTCTTTCTTTCTTTATTTATTTATTTATCTAGCCTAGCAATAGCTAGAGACTTAGGTCGTAGAAATTGCTTATATTTTTTTCTTTGCATTTATTCGCTTTTTATCACTCTCAGTATTTTTTTTTTTTTACCTTTCATTGTTCTACCTACCGTTTCGACTTCCTCCCCCTCCCTAGTATCTTCTTTGACCTCATGCCCAGCTGTAGCCGGCACTACCAACGCATGATTGGGTCTACTCCACCCCTCCCCTGTTTCTCCTACTGGCAGGTTTAGCCACCCTCTCCCCCACTAATTTGCCATCACAGAATTACTACTAACTTGTGACCAATCCTTGTGACAATCACTTTGACCATATATGGAATTATCCCTTGAGAAGCTCGGCTATTTATATACCAGGATAAATTTTCATTTAGTCCAGAATTAGCCGTCGAAACGGCTTGAGCTCAGCCGTCGGGGTCTTACTGGTTCCTATTACCCACTCTACTACCCTAAGTATTGAGTACTTTGGTGCGTTATGGTCCAAATGGTTCCTTACCACATTTCCTTCGTTATATAATGTATATATATATATAAATATATACGGGGAGTACCAAAGAGAATCATCCGATATATATATATATATATATATATATATATATATATATATATATATATATATATAGGAACCAGTAAGACCCCGACAGCTGAGCTCAAGTATTGAGTACTTTGGTGCGTTATGGTCCACCTGGTTCCTTACCACATTTCCTTCGTTATATATATATATATATATGTATATATATATATATATATATATAATTATATATATATATAAATATTATATATACAAGATGTCCTCAAAAATGTATATACACAGTTTGATTACCTGTACATGCAATATTTACTAGAATGCTGTTGAAGTGCGTATACATTTTTTTGTTACACCCTGTATATATATATATATGTTTGTCTGTGTGTGTAAGTGTGTATATACACACGCACACACACACACAAATACACACATATATATATAGAGAGAGAGAGTGTGAGAGAGTTGTATGTTATTTTTTCATTTTGTCTTATTAAAACTTATTTTTTGGCATGATATATATTATGTTCTGCATTTCATATTTAAATCTCTTTTATATATATATATATATAAATATATATATATATATATATATATATATATATATATATATATATATATATATATATAATGGAAAATTTGAACAGGAACAAAACAGAGAGGCAGTACAACGAATGTTTATTAATTTCACCCTCTTGAGAGTGGGGTGGTGGTGGGGAACGACGTTTCGGGCATAAGCCCTTCTTCAGGTGAAAAGTGTGTGGGAAGAGAGTTCAAAGGGTGTGTAGGGGAGTGGTGGAGAGACATATAGCGAAAAGGGGGTGGGAGGAAACGGTGCGAATGAAATTAAAAATAAAAGCATGATCAAAATAAAATTAAAATGGGGTAAAACAGGTGGTGGAAGGGTGTGGAGCGTGTAGGGGTGGTGGCGGGTGGAGTGGGGAGAGGGAGACGGGGTTCCGAGCGGGGAGGGCTGAAGGTGGTGTGTTTGTGTAGGTGTACGTGTGTGTGTATGTGAAAGCAAGGGTTGGGGAGGACGGGGTTGCATGTTCAGGAAGAGGTGTGTGTGGGGTGGGGTGTAGGTCGGAGTGTGTGTGCGTGTGTGGATAGAGGGGTGGAGGGAGAGGAATCCGGAGGCTGAATGTGTAAATATGTAGTGGAACGCACGTGTGTGTGGGGTTTAAGTGTGTTGTGGGTGTAGGTGGCGTGTGGGAAAAAAATGTTTTTGGGTGTGTGTGTGGGTGAGTCAAAAAGGTGATTCCGTAAGAAGATGTGGTGGAATGGTTAGTAAAATCCTAGGATGGTAGTTGATTCCGCGGTCAAGGTCCACATACGATATATATATATATATATATATATATATATATATATATACATAGATACACACGCACACACTGACACACACACACACATATATATATATATATACATATATTCGTCCTAAAAATTATATATACATATATATATAAAATATATATATATTACATATATGCATACATGCAAATACATACATATATTTTCATTTAGTCCATAATTAGCCGTCGAAACGGCTTGAGCTCAGCCGTTGGGGTCTTACTGGTTCCTATTACCCACTCTACTACCCTAAGTATTGAGTACTTTGGTGCGTTATGGTCCACCTGGTTCCTTACCACATTTCCTTCGTTATATAAATATATATATGTTATATATATTTATATTATATATATACATATATTAAGTATATATATACGTGTGTGTGTGTGTGTATGCATATGTATGCCTGTGTGATTGTGCATGTGTATGTATTTATAAACTCGGTCACTTTCTTCCAATCTTCTGTGTGAACGAGATATTATAATTTTTGCATGCCACATCCAATCTATTTTTGATCACAAATCTCTATTGTTGTTATTTTTATTACTATGGACATTTTTATTGTTTCTGTGTTGAGTTGTATTTTACTTCTATTTAATAATAAACATGCCAAATGCTATCTTTGCCTTTTATCCTTACGGGGTCGATAAAATAAAGTACCAGTAATGAACTGGTAATTGCTGGCCTTGTTCCTAACGTAGAAACAATTATATTTATATTCAGTGGATTGGCAGTATCAGTAGAGAGTCGGACGCCATGCTTTCCAGGATAGTTACGTCCCTTTACGGTCTCAGTTCAAATCCCGCCGAGGTTTACTTTGCCTTTCATCCTTACGGGGTCGATAAAATAAAGTACCAGTAATGCACTGGGTAATTGGTGGTCTTGTGCCTAAAGTAGAAACAATTATATTTATATTTTACATATATCTTTATATTATCATTTCTTCTACTTCTGTTTCTCTATATATGGTTATAGAAGCATACACTATCGTAGTCACACACGCACACACGTATATACTTATATTTATATATATTTATTTATATAATCGAAGAAATTAAAGAAAGAGAAGCAAACCGTTAAAATATATTTATAAGGAGCTCTTACACATGTTACGCCCAAGTTGAGCTCCTCGGAGGCTCAGAAGAAAGTAAAGGGATTAATTAGGAACCCTGAATGGGTATGAATACGATTTTAACATCGAAATTCATATCTCGTTGTTACAGAGTAAGCTGGTGTTTATATATATATATATATATATATATAAATATTCATTCGGAGTGAATAGGAGATCTTGAGGGAGATCGTAATGGCCATTGAAGAGATTGTAAGCCAAAATGAAATCGCCTCGTAGCCGTCGACGCACCAAGGAGATGAGGTTCAGCTTCTGCAGCCGGCTTTTGTAGGGCAGCTCATGAAGACCCTGTACCATTCGAGTCGCTAGTCGTTGAACTCTCTCCAAGTGATGGATATCCCGGATGAGATATGGGTTTGAGGCTTGGATGCCATATTCTAGGTGCGGTCTCACTAGGGCGACATAGAGAATCCTGAACATTTCTGGAGTGAGATTGGTAAAGGAGCGTCGAATAAGAAAAAGAGAGTTCCTTGCCTTGTTTACAGCTTGAATGTAATGTTTTGATGGTTTGAAGGACCAGCAAACCAAGATTTTTAGTCTCCTCAACCTCCTGCAAAGGAGCAGTGCCACCGTATGAGGTGTACCCACTGCCATATAGCAACACTTATCGACATTGAGGTATAAATCCCAATCAATGGACCAACTCCAGGCGCGCTGGAGGCTGGACTTGAGACATATATATATATCTAAAATAAACACATGAAACAATCACAGGGGATAATTTGTAAAGTGTGTAAGCACACACATCACAACAACGAACCTCTTTACTACTACTACAGACACACACACACACACACATATTTGTTGTGAAAGACTTATTTCTCAGTCAGCCGACACAAACCTACATTTGGCACAAAATCAATTTTTTTACATTCACATGATCTTTACCGACCAATCAAAATTGTTTTGACCACAAGAATTTTTGCAACACGAATTGGTGCAAAACTTATTTCAATACCGCTGGAGCCACTTTTTTAACATAAAAACAGGTAAAATTCCCAAAACTAATCAGATCAGAGCAAACATCACAGACGCTCTATCTCAAAATTACTTTCGAAAAGCATTAGAAATGCGCAACCGGTAAAACTTAAAACCAAAACTGAATACTAACCAATACTATTACTAATTCTCACTTATTCCTAATTAAACTATTTTTCACTGTGAACAATTTGTCAGCATTTTCTATTCCGTTTACCAATATATAATAACTTGTGTGTTACACCTCTATTCTTTTAAATATAATATCCTCACACGAGGTACAGAAAATGCCAACAAAAACGGATACAACTCTCATCAACACAAATGAAGAGATTCTACAGGAACTCAAGAAAATTAACACCAACCTATCTGTGCTGGTCGACAAACTTGATTCCACAAATAAGGAAACCGTCACCGGATACAAACCCTCCGAAATCGGGGATAAACTCCAAAACCTTTGCGATACTATCCAAACTATGTTCACTACTACCAACCCAGGAAAAACCAACGAAGAACCATGTGAGATTGATTCATACAAAATGAAAATTCGAACAATTTCAAAATGGAACAAATCCCTCAGAGACAGAACGTTCTCATTCTGGAAGATGATACAAAATCACAACAAAGCGGAGATATATGAAAAATGGCTTAACTCAATCCCTCTAACTCTCCCCCGTAAAATACAAATAAAGTCCATTCTAAATGAATCCGAACCTCAAAGACACCTTAGGGAAAGAATGGCATTGGAAAAAATGAAGACAGAAATTGAACTTCTTAAACTGAGGGCCCAGACAAATGAGGAAAAAATCAAAACCATCGATGAAGAGATCCTCCTGGAAATCAACAATAAAACTGAAGGCCCCAAGGTAGAGAAGATCTCCAAATTATGGAAAGGGGACAGAGAAGAACTGAAATCCCTTCAACGCTGGGAAAAATGTGCCGCTTGGTTCCTACACTATGAATCGACTTTTCAAACGGATTACACCTCCAATAGCCCGTTCATAAAAATAGAAAAACCCATCACTGAACCGCACAACAACTTCGCAAACCCCCAAGCCACTGACAAACGAAGAAGGAAGCACCACACCGAAGATGAACTTCCCAACCTCGCTACCATAAGAAGGAACAAAAACCCTAGAAATCATCTCCCCCAGAATGACATTTACAACTTTCCCCCTTCAAGGAGACACCATACCAAATCACTCAACTACTACGCGGATGCCTCATCGTCAAACATAGGTAAAAGATACCACCACCATGATAGATGTAACAACTTCCCCGCTTCAAGTGGACAGCAAGGTAATTTCCATTTTCTCAACTCTCGCTTCCACAATACACAAAAAACCCACACCACACGATACAACCAACAACGTAGGCCACCTATAACACCACAATCCAACATGGCACATAGAAACACACACCCATACTCGCAGTACAGGAATACCCATTCAATCTACAACCACCAACCCGAACCACATTTTACAACAACAAGGAATATAACAAACACAGGAGACCACTTAACATCAGCAGACAACCCCTCTACCCCAACCATTTTTTAGACACAGCACACAGATACAGGCAAACAAAATAACACAAGACAGGGAGGAGAAACCGATAGTAATAAAAATTATCAATCTTACTAGTGCACAACCAACACCCAACCTTATCAACTTACTCTCCAAAGGTCTTAAATTCACACCGACCCCACTACGTCCTAACTACTATGAAATGAAGGAAGACATCACAGACTTCTGTAGAAAGATACGACTTAGTGAAGAACTATTCGACCAGTACAATGAGGATGAATCATTAGCCAGAAATAGAAGCAATTACACCCCATCAAAAGGTAGAAATAAAATCCTGGACGAATTCTGTGAACACATCACAAACTTCCCTTACCAACACTTGCACAGACAAAAACACAAGCAAACCTCAACAAGAAAGAATGGGAAGAATTAAATAGATTAAAAACCGACAGAACCATTACAATTAAAGAGGCTGATAAAGAGAGTACAGTAGTCCTAATGGAAACAGAAATCTATATCAACTTAGAGCTCTCCACTTTAGAAAACGAAACATACTACGAAAAGGCTGAACACTACAATCAACAGAACATTATTAGAAACCTAAAAACTCTGATCAACCAATAAAAAGAAGGACTCACTAACAAGGAAGTCAGCTTCATCACAGACTTCACAAGTAAATCCAGCCTTTTCTACGGTATCCCTAAAGGACATAAAAGCGAATTAATAAGTAAGGCATGTAAGGAAGCCACAGACATAGTCATCAATGTCCCCTCACCCAATGATCTCAAATTAAGACCTATAATAGCAGGCCCCGCTTGCGAAACCCACCGCCTTATCAACTTCATTGATACCCTTCTCAAGCCTTTTCTCAAACACATCAAAAGCTATATAAGGGACGGCCTAGATATGCTCAATCACCTCCCTAATATGCCACTTTCTGAACAAACCCTACTAGTGACGTTCGATGTAGTCAACCTATACTCCAACATCCCCCACAACCTAGGAATAGAAGCTATCCAATTCTGGCTGGATAATTACCACAATGAACTCCCACAACGCATCAAAAAATAATTCGTGATAGAGGGACTCAAATTTATCTTGGAGAACAATTACTTCGTTTTCAATAACAAACCCTACAGGCAGAAATTTGGGACCGCTATGGGAACGAAAACAGCCCCCACTTATGCCAACCTAGTCATGGGATACCTGGAAATCACCCTCTACACTAAAGTCCTAAACAAATTTGGAAACACTCTCCACTTACACATAGAAAGGAACTGGAAGCGATATCTAGATGACTCCTTCATCCTTTGGCACGAAAACATCGAGAAACTTAAAGAATTTCACATCCTTATAAATGGGCTCAACACGAATATTAACTTCACGATGGAATACAGCCATCAACAACTCCCCTTCCTCGACATCCTCATTAAGATCCAGAACAAAAAATAGAAACAGACATATACTACAAGCCCACAGACTCCAAGCAATATCTTCCTTTCAACTCTTGCCACCCTAGACACGTTAAAATTAATATTCCCTACAACTTAGCCAAGCGGATCTGTACTATAGTCTCCACTAAAAACACCTGCTCTTACGGCTACAAGAACTAAAGGACACACTCATAGGCAGGGACTACCCTACATCACTAATTGACAATGGAATCCAACGTGCCCTAAAACTCAGTACCCAGGACCTTAGACACCCGAAAGTAAATCAACCGAAACTAAAAGTTCTTCCATACATCTCCACACACAACCCCCTCAACAATGAGGCCTTTGACACCATCCTCCAGAACATCCCTGTGTTGAAAAAGGACCATAGAATGAACCAACTCCTACGAACACACGATATCATAAAGAGCAAAAGACAATCTAAGTCAATGAAAAACATCCTAACACATGCCAAAGTACTGCCAACCACAACAACGAAACCCACAGTAACAAAATGCGATAGACCCAACTGTGGCATGTGCATCAACCTAATAGAGGGTTCGGAATTCTATTTCAAAGAAGGACAACGTTTTATAGTAAAACACAATTTCACATGCGCATCAGAAAATCTAATATATGTATTAACTTGCTCAGGTTGTTGAGAACAATACATAGGCCAGACCAAAAACAGCCTCCGCCAACGCATGACTGTCCATAGATCCCAAATTAAAATACGGGAATATAGGAAAATACCACTGAGTGACCACATTGATACCTGTGCCGCTCCAAATCATCCCAACTTCAGAATCTTTCCCCTCAACAAATTTAAAGATAATGGCACCCACACCCAGCGCATCAGCAAGGAATCTTACTTTATTAACAAATACCGACCCCGTGTAAACACTTCTCCCTAAGACGAACCCACAACATACACACGTCAACATAAATACCTACATCAGCACACATCTCTACCCACATATAAACACAATGACATACGTAAACATACATGTTCTATGGTGCAACATAAATATACACAAATTTGCATACCTTTTGATGTCTATAGATATAAACGTGCCGACACACACATACATAAACGCACACATGCATTGCACACTGATGGGCACATACATATTTGTGCCCAGGTATTCCAATACGGCAAAGCCTAATGAATTCCCCTTGCAGTACGTACAATCTGGACACACTCCAGATACATATTTGTACACAGGTATACAATTTCTGGACACATTCCAGATACATGTGTACAATTTGTGCACAAGTGTACAACTTGTGCACAGGCATACAATTTCTGGACACACTCCAGATACATCTTTTTGCACAGGTATTCCAATACGGCAAGGCCTAATGGATCCCCCTTGCAGTACGTACAATCTGGACACACACACACACTCACACACACCTTGGTATTATGCCAATACTATATATCATTTAACACCTTTTATTATTAAGGTTTTTGATGTTATATTGAGAGAATCGATTTTACTGAAAATATCGAATAATGTACACCATTTTACCAGAAAAAAATACCGGTCCACCCACCCACACACACACACACACACATTCACACACACACACACACATACACACACACACATTCACACACACACACACACACACACACATATATACACACACACATACACACGCGTACATTAACGTACAAAGAGACATACACACACACACACACTACTCCATATAAGACAAGAGCTGAAAAATATCTTTTAACATGTTAAAATATCCCCCACACACTTACAGACACATTCCTACTGACCATCCCTCTACCACGAATTACTCGGCTACACACACACACACACACACACACACACACACACACACTTGTCTTAATAGGCATTTGAACTGTCAACAGGCTGCGGTTCGCACACACATCCCTGCTGACCATTATCACAACAACGAACCTCTTTACTACTACTACACACACACACACACACACACATATTTGTTGTGAAAGACTTATTTCTCAGTCAGCCGACACAAACCTACATTTGGCACAAAATCAATTTTTTACATTCACATGACCTTTACCGACCAATCAAAATTGTTTTGACCACAAGAATTTTTGCAACACGAATTGGCGCAAAACTTATTTTCATACCGCTGGAGCCACTTTTTTAACATAAAAACAGGTAGAATTCCCAAAACTAATCAGATCAGAGCAAACATCACGGACGCTCTATCTCAAGATTATTTTCGAAAAGCATTAGAAATGCGCAACCGGTAAAACTTAAAACCAAAACTGAATACTAACCAATACTATTACTAATTCTCACTTATTCCTAATTAAACTATTTTTCACTGTGAACAATTTGTCAGCATTTTCTATTCCGTTTACCAATATATATATACATATATATATATTTTTGGAAACTCTGCTTCGTAGAATCGAGACATATCTGAGGATCTTGCAATTTCAGAGTCAGGTTTGATCATTACATTGATCGTGCTTCGAGCTGGTCGCCAGAGAAAAGATTGTAATATGTCTAATAAATCTTATTCGTCGCACCACTGATTCTCCGTTTCTTATGTGATATATATATATAGACCCCGACGGCAGAACTCAAGCCGTTTCGACCGCTCTTTCTGAAATAGCCGTCGAAAAGGCTTGAGCTCTGCCGTCGGGGTGTTGAACATTTTCCTATTACCCACTCTATTACCCTAAGTATTGAGTACTCTGGTGCATTATGGTCCACCTGGTTCCTTACCACACTTCCTTCTTTATATATATATATGTATATTGTTGTTGATGATAGTAGATGAAGTATATAAGCTGATATATAGTATAAATAAGTTTCCTACACTTAACATGTATGTGTGGCCACTAGTTTTGGGGTCCAGTTATGGCCACCTTGAATAGTTAGTGGAGCTGGCTCTTCCAACATTGCCTTTCATTGGACATGCAGACATAAATATGATAAAGGAAATTCCTATAATTGACTAAACATTCGACTATACAGTGATGGACAAACTGGACCCTGAAACCAATGGTCGCCCATACACGTTAAGTGAATGAAACTGATATATATATATATATATATATCTTTAGGTTTGTTGGTTCACCACTGGATAGAACTGGTCATTCCGTACATTTGTGTAGTTGGTGGTGCGAATACGGAGTTAATTATAAATAAAATAAAATAAAAGGAAGCTGGACTGGTGTAAATCCTTGAAAGGTTTATTATTTTTTACATATTCCTTTGTTATATTCCAATACCTGATGATATCATCGGATTCATATGGAACTCGGTCATTGAAATGATCATAGTATAATAAACCTTTCAAGGATTTACACCAGTCAGCCTCCTGTTATTTTATTTATATATATATATATATATATAATAAGAAGTTGACGGACCAGGCGTATTTAACAATGCCAGGGCCAGTTGTATTTCAGCGTACTCAGTAGATAATGTAGAATACATTCCAGAGTATACACATAGTTATTCGCTTCAACACAACACACGTAAACGGGTGTCTGTATTAGTTCAGGGACTCGAGTTTCGGCCACACTTAATGCAGCAATAGGGTGCACTGCACCCTCTGTCTGCATATTTTATGCAACAATGCATAATCGGCGCATGTGGGTTCGTCAGCGGGTATTGCCTAATCAATAACCAATCGATCGAGAGAGTTCAACCGCAGTCCATGCCGGCTTGACTATATGACAGGAAAGTGAGTAGCAACTGGAATCTAATATATATATATGTATATATAGTGTATTTTGCAATACACTGTATGCTTAATTAAAAGCATGTTGAAGACCTTACGCTATTGTTTTAAAGTAGTGACTATGTCACTTACTTCTATTTTCAGCAAACAAGGGGAGATAAGCTGATAGAGCTCTGTTTCGTACTGTTGGTACTTATCAAAGCCTAGCACTTCCTCATTATTATTGGAATTCTATAAGAATCCAACATTCATAATTTTCAGCAGTCAGGAGGAGTGCTAGGCTTTGATAAGTACCAACAGTACGAAACAGAGTTCTGTCAGCTTATCTCCCCTTGTTTGCTGAAAATAGAAGTAAGTGACATAGTCACTACTTTAAAGCAATAGCGTAAGGTCTTCAAAATGCTTTTAATTAAGCATACAGTGTATTGCAAAATACACTATATATACATTCATATATATATCGCTATTTCAGAGCACCAATTCTAATTTTCATATATATATATATATATTTGTATGTATGTAAAAGGTGAACAAAAATAACAATCAGTACATTATACGGAAGGGATATATTAGGTTAACGCTTGATATAGCAGGAAGAAAGTCAGCCTTAGCCGGGTTGCTGGAAGAGGTAGAAGAGTAAAAGACTATATATATGTATTAGTTCTAACCCAAGTAACCAGCCACTAGCTATATAGCGAGATAATATACTTTGGCAGAGTCCTATTCTGGGTATCTCCATGCAGCCGACATTGCCGCTCAACGGGCTTCACCGGGGAAACGCTTTCTCCATTCTGTCCACCGGGGCTGTGGGGAGGCTAGCACGTGGGACACTATTTGCTCACCATACGGAGATATGGGGAGGGCGAGAGAAATGGAGCCGATGATAGTGGGAGTTCGGTTCTAACACGTGCGGACCATATCCGTCTGGTTGTGTTCATTAAGCAGCTAATCTCTGTCGGTTTATAATCCGGTTTTCTTAAAGACAAACTTTGTCTAACCTAATTCCTTTCGCACATAAAAGTCAATACTTACTGTGATAATTATTTCTATGTTCACCCCTCTAAAGGGTACACATGTGTCTATCTATGTGTGTATGTACATATGTATCTGTGTGTATGTGCTTATGTGTGTGTGTATATAGATATGTTTATATATAGATATATATGTGTGTGTGTATATGTTTATATATATATATATATATGTGTGTGTGTGTGTGCGGGTGTGTATTATATGTTTACAATATGGATTATAATTTTCAATACCTCTTACCCTCAGACTATTAATATTGATAAACAAACACGTTCCTAAATGAACCCATATCTGTTTACGTATCTGAACTTTTCAATAAAAACCCCAATACTACGGAAAAATGAGGAGTAGTAGTAACATACCAACACCACTGCCACTAAGGTCAACTAGGTCACCTAGACCAAAACACCCCTGTATTTTCTAGGTATATACAGTCATTTTTGTTGGTTGTTGAAAACATCCCTAACTGACCTGTTTCTAGCACAACTGATCTAAGAAATTCAATAGACTTGTTATTGGAGTGTTAAGACAGTATCTGAGCAATAAGTGGAAGGTAAATTGTATTGATACATGAATTCCTTCATTCTAAATCATATGCCACCAGTTCTTTGAGAATACAACACCATAGTTCGGGACATATTAAAGGACTGAAATAACTGAGGTAAACATTATGTTCTGTTTATTTTCTGTTCAAGTTCCAGCTGTCTAATGAGGTTATAGCTGTTGAATAAGAAGTTGCAGTTTATGGGGCTGGTTTTGTTGTTGTTGATGATAGTAGATGAAGTATATAAGCTGATATCTGATAATCCTGATACTTTTACAATTGTATTTAGAAATGTAAACATGTCTGTTATGTAATATAGAAAGATAATGGATGAGACTGGTAAACGCCGTGGGAGTCATTTGAAAAGTAAATAATTTTGTTTTTCTCTGTTCCATGAAATCAAACTTGTACTACAATTAGAGAGAAAGATTTCAACCTAGTTGTAAAGATAGTTGGGAATTTCAATTTGATGTAATTTCCTAACTAATGTGTCATGAATTATGTTATCATAAGCTCCCTTTATGTCTATTGAGATCAAACTAGTTGATTGTTTCAACAGTTTTGATTTTCTGATGTATATGGTTATTTTATGTACCCATTTCTAAGTGTTTATATTCCCTCGAAATCCGAACTGAGATTTGAGGAAACTGTTTAATGTTTCTTCAACGTAAGATAATCTAGTACCTATAACTTTTTCTAACATTTTAAATAGATTGCTCAGTACAGCTATTGACTGATATGATCTGGTAGAGTGATAGTTATCCTTATTTGGTTTAGGTATTGCTAACGTCGGTGTACATTTCCATATATCTAGATGATGTTGAAATATAATTATACTATTAAAGAAATTTAGTATTATTACTTGTATTGCACATTCATGATTAAATTATACATTCCATCTGTACATGTGGCCGTTTCTTGTTTTACCTCATCCTTAACTGCTAATAGCTCTTGTTCAGTAATAGGAGGGGTGTCTACATTTGGAGAGAAGGGGAGGACCTTTGTAATTAGTATTGAGTTCTGTAAAAACAAAAAAGTTGTTGACAAACGATTCTGCAAATAGTGATGTCTGAGATACTTCACTATTGTGATCATTTGCTTTGGTGGGTTTGTGTTTGATAATTGAGTTGTATATGCTACATATATCGCCCATGGACTCCAGATTAGCTTTGCTATCGTTTTTGGCTTGTTTTATTTGCCTATTAGACTTTTTTGTAACCCTTTATAATTTTCATAATTGAAATCTGTTGCATGGTATTCCACTTTTATAATGATTGTGTCATTTCCTCCCTTACTTGTTTTAATTCTTCGTTCCATCCTGCCTTATTGTAGTGGTTATCTTTATTATTATTATGTTTATCATTTCATTCAGACTGACATAAATAAAAAGTTGCACAGGACAAGCATAAACTCTTTCCCTTTTTGTTTAATAGACACCATTTTGTTACTGAAAATTACAACTATTTCCTGTAGAAGAGAAAATGTAAAACATGTTCAGAAAAACTTTAAACTTTAAATTTATTAATTAAAACATTGAAAAAGTAAAATCTCAAATCGGATCCGAGATGTGGTATTTTATAATCAGGGAAAGACTTTACGCTCACCCAAGACTTTATGCTCACCCTGTATATTGTATTTGGTCAATAAATATTTGTACATTTGCTTTTAGTTCTTCAAATGACTGGATATTGTAATGTTTGTTGGGGATGTGGTAGTTCTGTTTCTAAATAATTAGTAAACTTATTCCAGTCAGTCTTGTAAAATTGCTGAGTTTAGAAATTGTTAGTGTTTTCGTTGATTAAAGCAATTGTAATATTAAAGGTACTCGTGCCATGATCCAAACCTAGATCCATGTTATGGTCTAATTTCCAGTTTTCTATAAGGGAAGAGGTTGTGAGAGAAGACCATTATTGTTGAGGTTCTGTTATTGAAATGTAGGTAGGAGATTCTGGTAATGTATGTAAAATGAAGTTCTATTTATTCGTAATTTCTAAGATATACTCTCATTCTTTTATACTATTTTTCTTGTTAGTATTCCAGAATGGATAATGTGCATTGAATACCCCTGAAATTAGAGCTTCGTTTTGAGGATTAGATTTGTCTAGGAAACCTTTCATTTTGTTATAGTAACTGTGGATTTTTTTTCGAAGGTGGTTATAAATATTTCTTTAAATAGAAGTCTAGCTTTCTCATGTATATATACACAGAATATCTATGGAGTTACTCTCCTTTTCTATTTATGTCTAATTTAGAGATTAATTCTGATATAATTCCCGCGTGAAACCTTGATGCTCCCTGTTAACATGTATGGATATAGAAAAAAGACAATTCTGTGTTCCCCTTTCTACAAGATCAAATCTTTTAGCAGAGGGTCTTGAAAGAGAAATATGTCAAATATTGAGCCATTTAGGTTGGAATACAATTCCATTAGTTCATGATGTTTGTTTAGGCTGATGTTGCATATTTTTTATTTGGTTCATTGTTTGACAGTATCAGTAGAGTGTCAGACACCATGCTTTGCAGCATAGAGTTACGGTCCTTTACGGTCTGAGTGCAAATCCCGTCGAGGTTAAATTTTCCTTTCATCCTTACGGCGTCGACTAAATAAATCACCAGTAATGTACTGGGGTCGATTTAATCGACTTTCCCTCCTCACAAATCACTGCCTATACAGGAAATTATTATTATCAGTGGATTGGCAGTATCGGTAGAGGGTCGAACGCCATGCTTTGACGCATGAGTTCAAATCCCGCCGAAGTTAACTTTGCCTTTCATCCTTACGAGGTCAATAAAATAAAGTACCAGTAATGCACTGTGTAATTGCTGGCCTTGTGCCAAATGTAGAAACAATTATTATTATTATTGACTTTTTCGAAGTTTGTATTTGAGCGAATTTTTAAAAACCCTTTGCTTTGAGCCAGTTTGATATTTATTGGAAACATGTTTTAGGAAATTGGTTTTCTGCTATTGTGGTGATTGTAGTATTGTTGTTTTCAGTTATGTAGTGTTCATATATATATATATATATATATATATATATATATATATATATATATATATATATATATATGTGTGTATATATATAAAAACGTTTGAATTTGTAAAGCCAAACAATGCAGGTATGGACATAGAATAAAAATGCAAATGCAAAAGATATTGTTGATAATTAGTCTTTTGCCTTAGATTTATTTAAATGTCCTTAATTTTCGAGATAATATCTCTTCTTCGGAGGGAAGTAAAGCGGTTAAACCAGTGTTCTAAATACCTTGCCAAGTCATGCTGACAGGAAATGGTGTAAAGTATCTGTTCTATCTCTAATGTCAAAGAGGTAAGGTTAGGTGGATAAAGAGTAGACTACCTTTAAAAGGTTTTTTTTGTACATGTCTGTTTAAGTGTGTGGGAGAATGCGTGAATGTGTAAGTATGAGTGTGTATGTGTGTGTGTGTGAGTGTGAGAAGATATGTCTATACGTAAATGTGGGGGATAGATGTTCTCTCGTGTTAGAACTGGTTTTTGTGTGTGTATGTGTGTGTGTGAGAGAGAATAAGTGCAGGTGTAAGCGTGTGTGTGTGTGTGTGCGTGTGTGTGTGCGTGTGTGTGTGCGTGTGTGTGTGCGTGTGTGTGGGAGGGGGTGTAAGTATGGGGCTAGATGCTCTATCAAGTTATAAATTGGGCGTTTGAGTTCTAGTCTATTATTGATTGGTGGTTGTGTTTTGTCTATAATTAGTGCTTCCTTAATTCTAAGATTGCCGAGGTTTCTTTCCTTAGTTTCTATCCTAACTGTTATGGTTTTGTCGGTGTTTTTGCATTTAACTAGGTGTTTCTTAAATGAGGAAGTGTTAGTATTGAGGTGTTCTTTTATTCTTATGTGGAGTGATCTGGTGGTGCTACCTACATAGAAGTTGCTGCATTTGTCGCACTCTAGTCTGTAAACGACGTAAGCCTGGTGGCATAGGTCTGTGTCGTTGATGGGGCAGTTGGCTAACCTGCAGCGGTTGTCATGTCTGGTGGAGTGTCTTTTGGTTAGCTGTTCGCGTAGAGAAGGTCCTGAGTGGGCCAGTTGGATATCTAGTCCCCCTCGTCTGATAGCTCTGCGGATGGCTGTTGTTGTTTCGTCACTGAATTTTGGGAGCTTCAGGAAGCAAGTGTTAGTGCCTCGAGTGTGGTGTCTTCTGTTCTTTCTGGCACGGTTTTTGGTGGATGTCGTGTATCCGTTCAGTTTGAGTACTTCCAGGAAATGTGTGATGTGTGTGTCTCGGTCTCTAGCGTCGGTGCATTTGTTCCGGATACGTGTAGTTCGTTCCTTATGTATCCGACTTAGCGCCGGCTAGGAGGGCCGATCTGAAATGTACGAACAGGTCCCTGCTGGCGGCTTTTTTATAGAAGCAGGTGTGGATGTTGCCTTCCTCTTTTACCCTGAGTTGGAAGTCCAGTAGGGATAGGGATCCGCGGTCATCGGGGTGTTCCATGCTGAACCATATACTGGTGTCCATGCTGGAGAATGTTGTGTATATTTTATCTGCCTCCTCACGGGATGATGTAAGGATGAGTATGTCATCTTAATATCGGGTGAAGAAGGTATGGTAATGGCAGGTGTTGAGGGCTCGGCATTCTAGCTGGTTCATATAGGTGACGGCCAGCAGGCCCGATAGGCTGGATCCCATGGGTAATCCTGTTGTCTGTCTGTATGTGTGGTGGTGGAAGGTGAAGTACGTGTTGTCCACTGTGAAGCACACAAGCTGGTGTATGTCCGTCGGATGGAGGCCGTAGCAGTGGATGTCCTCTGCGACCACGCAGTCCGTCAATAAATCGACAGCTGGATGAGCGGGGACTGTAGTGTAGAGGGAGACAACGTCGAGGCTAAAGGAATATCTATTTAGTTTAAGTTGTTCTGCCTGGAGTTGGTGTAGTCTACGTATGACTTCGTCGGAGCTACTGACATGCCCGGGAAAGGTGGAGAGCAGAGGCTTGAGGACCTGGGAGAGGAGCCAGGAAGTTATGTATAGGGGTCCTTCTATGCTAGAGACGATGGGTTTTATTTGTGTCTTAGTACTATTCTTGTGGGTCTGGATGAGGTGGTAGAAAGTGGGCAGTCTGCTATTTCTAGTGGTGTAGTTGAGCTTAACTTTATTTGGGAGTTGTCTTCTCCTACAGATGTCGAACCAGATGGAGTTGGTCTGTTTTTCGATCTGGGCTGCAGTCATATCCGGGATCGCTGTATATAGTTCATTGTCGCTTAGGTGTTCAAAGGCTAGGTTGTTGTATGTGGCTTGAGAGATGACGCAAAACTCTTTACCTTTGTCGGATGGTAAGTATATAAGTTCCCTATTCCGTAGGTTCTTCAGGGCGAATTGTTGTGTCCTGAAGAGATTTGGGGCTATCTTTTTCTGTTTCCGTAAGATGTTAAATACGGAATGTTTTAGCCCCGAGAGTTTTTCTTCAAGCTCGCGGTTGGCAGGCGGTGGACAGAGTGGGCGATCCAGTTGGTATATCGGGAATCTGGGTTTGTTAGATTCCGTGGTGTTGTTGCTGAGAGTCGATATCCATTTTAGTTGGTAGGCAGCCTGACAGAAATTCGTTTCTATGTCGAGCCATAATTTGTCGTCCAGTCTCTGTTTCAATATGAACTTGGGACCCAGGCTGAGGAGGTCTAATTCCTCTCGGGAGAGGGATCCTGTCAAGTCTGTGACGAGGTGTTTTGCGTCAGGTGTGTTGTTGGTAGGGGCGCCACTATGTTCGGTGTTGGTACCGTCTTGTTCGCCTCTGTTGGTGCTTAGAGTTGGGATGTTGTTAAGACGGTTAACCGTGCTGAGTTTTGAGAAATTTTTGCGTTAGGCGTATTTTCTCGTTATCTTGGCGATGGTGGTATGACCTGTCTATAGCGGCGGAGATAACTCTGGACAGAGGTTCTGGGGTTTCAGCGAGTTGTGGTACAAGGCTGGAAATAGTCCGTATGTGTTGTTGTAACGTGCGGTGTAGGTGTTGTATGAGTTTTCTTAGGCAGAATTTTTGTATGTAGCTAAGTGATGGTTTGAGGCCTAGTGATTTGAAGCATGTTGGTAGGTGCAAGTTTTTGATGATTTTTGGGATGATATTTTTATTCAGGCATCGTTTTAGGAAGTTTATTTGGCAGCCGGCTTTGGCGCGCTTTTCAGATAGCTGTAAGAGTTTCTTTACAGTTGTGAACTGGGCTTGGCTCAGGCGTAAGGAAAGGAGGAAGTTATAGTTCACTTGAAGCATTGTGTAATAAGGTATAAACGTTTGAATTTGTAAAGCCAAACAATGCAGGTATGGACATAGAATAAAAATGCAACTTAGGATAACAGAGGAAGGCAACATCCACACCTGCTTCTATAAAAAAGCCGCCAGCAAGGACCTGTTCGTACATTTCAGATCGGCCCTCCCAGCCGGCGCTAAGTTCGGATATATAAGGAACGAACTACACGTATCCGGAACAAATGCACCGACGCTAGAGACTGAGACACACACACCACACATGTCCTGGAAGTACTCAAACTGAACGGATACACGACATCCACCAAAAACCGTGCCAGAAAGCACAGAGGACACCACACTCGAGGCACTAACACTTGCTTCCTGAAGCTCCCACACTTCAGTGAAGAAACAACAACAGCCATCCGCAGAGCTATCAGACGAGCGGGACTAGATATCCAACTGGCCCACTCAGGACCTTCTCTACGCGGACAGCTAACCAAAAGACACTCCACCAGACATTACAACCGCTGCAGGCTAGCCAACTGCCCCATCAACGACACGGACCTATGCCACCAGGCTTACGTCGTATGCAGACTAGAGTGCGACAAATGCAGCAACTTCTATGTAGGTAGCACCACCAGACCACTCCACATAAGAATAAAAGAACACCTCAATACTAACGCTCCCTCATTTAAGAAACACGTAGTGAAATGCAAAAACACCGACAAAACCATAACAGTTAGGATAGAAACTAAGGAAAGAAACCTCGGCAATCTTAGTATTAATGGAGCACTAATTATAGACAAAACACAACCACCAATCAATAATAGACTAGAACTCAACACCCAATTTATAACTTGATAGAGCATCTAGCCCCATACTTATACACCCTCCCCACACACGCACACACACACACACACACACACACACACACACACACACACACACACACACACACACACACACACACACACACACACACACACACGCTTACACTTACACGTATTCTCTCTCACACATACACATACACAGACAAAAACCAGTTCTAACACGAGAGAACATCTATCCCCCACATTTACGTATAGACATATCTTCTCACACTCACACTCACACACACACACATATTTACACATTCACGCATTCTCCCACTCGCTTAAACAGACATGTACAAAAAAAACCCTTTTAAAGGGAGACTACTCTTTATCCACCTAACCTTACCTCTTTGACATTAGAGATAGAACAGATACTCTACACCATTTCCTGTCAGCATGACTTGGCAAGGTATTTAGAACACTGGTTTAACCGCTTTACTTCCCTCCGAAGAAGAGATATTATCTCGAAAATTAAGGACATTTAAATAAATCTAAGGTAAAATACTAATTATCAACAATATCTTTTGCATTTGCATTTATATTCTATGTCCATTACCTGCATTGTTTGGCTTTACAAATTCAAACGCTTATACCTCATTACACAATGCTTCAAATGAACTATAACTTCCTCCTATATATATATCCACACACACACACTCACACACATACACACATATATATATATATATATCCACACACACACACACATACATACACAAACTCACACAGACACACACACACACACACATATACACATATATATAGCTTAATTAATTACTCACCGGTAATTATATGCGCATTAGTACTTCCATTTCAGAATAATACTGGGAGCGAATAGGTATATACGCCCTTGAAATACCTGTTGAGTGGATGATATACACGACTTCTGATGAGTGTCAAATAAGAATCGAAATCAATTAAAGATATTTATCTGGAAATACCAAATTAGATATGTATATATATATTTATACCTTACTAGAATTCGGCTGGAATTTATGTACGACACTACTTAGCTCGCCAGGTGATCTCCGACATGTACTTGATAGGTTTAAGACAAAGATGGAAATCAGTGTTACGAAGAATGCGCAGTTCACTCAAAATGTGTTCCCCTGAAGCAAGTGGAAAAGTTCAAGAGCTCGGGGCGTATTCATGGGTTATGGATGGCAAGAGGCTTAATTGTGTGTGGGAATTGCAAGGGCTGGTAGAGTAATACACCAGCTGCAGTATTTGGTAATCAGAAGAAGAAGAATTCAATAATTTACTGGTTTACCGGAGCTGGTAGCAATTTTAGCACTCGAGTCTGGTCTATAACACCTATATGTCTTACAGATACCGCCGTATGTGTCAGTCCCTGTGTGAGCATGTATGTGTGTCTGTTTCAACAATACAGGCAATTTGATCCAAGCAATCAATTAATTCATGCTCCTTATCACTCAACGATTCTAAAAGTAGATTGATTTTATTTACTGTCTGTAATATATAAAGGTTAATATAACGGACAGATTTGTGGGAGTCACTCTCGTGTAAATGATAAGCACAGCTTAACGGTATATTGCACGTGTGGCTTCGCACCTCACAGAGAGTGCTATACAGATTTTGTCCGTCTTCAGGATTTATTTGCCCAAATTATAAGACCTTCATGGTCAAATAACGTTGATGCTGCTTTCAAATTCATACTACCTATCGGTCAACGATTCCAAAAACATATATATTTATATATATATATACGCATACACACACACAGACACATATATATCTATATATATAATATATAATATATATAATCTATATATATAATATATATAATATATTATTATTATATTTATGGTCTGAGTTCAAATCCCGCCGAGGTTAACTTTGCCTTTCATCCTTACGGGGTCGATAAAATAAAGTATCAGTAATACACTGGAATAATTGCTGGCCTTGTGCCAAAAGTAGAAACAATTATTATATATATGATATATTATATTTATATATATCTATATAAATATATATATAAATATATATATATATAGGCGGTGGATTGGCAGTATCGATAGAGAGTGGACGCCATGCTTTCCAGCGTAGTTACGTCTCTTTACGGTCTGAGTTCAAATCGCGTCGAGGTTAACTTTGCCTTTCATCCATACGGTGTCGTTAAAATAAAGTACCAGTAATGTACTGGATAATTTCTGACCTTGTGCCAACAGTAGAAACAATTATATATATATGATATGGATGAGGTGTCAAATTTTCATTACATTTATTATTATCCTTAAACTATACACACACACACACATATATATATATATATATATATATATATATATACATGTATGCGTGTGTGTCTGTGTGTAAATCAAAATTTGTGTATATGCACGTCGTTTTGAGAGCTAGCAAATCATGCACATATTTATAATAATGAACAACCTCTCGTACCTTTAAGAAATCGCCATTGAAGACAGTTTCGAAAAGAAGTATGTGACAAGAGAGTGTAGAGAAACTATATAAGAGTGATACGAAAAGGAAATGTAGAATGTATGAGAGAGATTGATAATGGATAAGAACCAAATAAAATAGCGTGTATTAAGCATAACAAGAGTAAAGGCTTCTCATCTATCACAACAAAACATTTACTCTGCTAAATCAGTAAACATCTTCATACAGATATTGTTGTTTTGTAGTAGGTTTATAAAGACAAGATAGCTATTAAATACCTACTTGATGAGAAGCCTTTATAACATTTTATTACATACGTTTACGATCATAGGTATTATAACAACTATATTGTCCTCTCGAGCAGAAGCATCTCACTTATATATGAATATACATAGAAGCACACATAGACACACACACATACGCACACACACACACACACACACACACACACACACACACACACACACACACACACACACACACACACACGCAGAGACAAAGACACAGAGACACACAGACAGACAGACAGACAGACACACACACACACACACACACACACACACACACACACACACACACACACACACACACACACACATATATATATATATATATATATATATATATATATTGTATTATGACTTGGCTTTGGTGTTGGTGTAGAGCAGTGATATCAGGTCCACTATCTTCTTAGGGATTTCATAAGCCTGTAAGATCTTCATCAGGCTCTGATGGTCCACAGAATCAAAGGCCTTCCTAAACTCAATGAAAACCATGACCGCAGGAAGACACTTTGCTCTAGATCCCTCTAATATCCTCCTCAGCATCAGGATGTGACTGGTGGTTGATCTTCCCTCTCTGAAGCCGTTCTGGTTGTTCCTGAGCTTCTTCTCCACCTCACGTTGGATCCTGTTAAGAATCATCCTGTTGAGGGTCTTTGCCACAAGTGACGTCAGTGAGATCCCCCTGTAGTTGTTGGTGTTAGAGAGATCTCCCTTCTTTGGCACTGGGACCATGTTACTAATTCTCCACTGATTCGGGACAACTCTTTTCTCCAGTGCCTGGTTACAGAACCCCATGATCATATCATCAAAATCACACCTCTTCATCACCTCTGATGCCACTCCATCTTCTCTATGAGCCTTGCCATCCTTAATCTTCTTCTTGGCTCTCTGAAGCTCCTCTCTGGTGAAAGGCTCTGTCTCAATATCCAGTTCTTCAAACAGCTGCCGGATCTCCCTAGTGTTCTGGGCTGTGGAGGGCGGCTCTCCTAGTAGGGTCCTAAAATGGTCTAGCCATTTCCTCTTCCTATCCTCGGGCCCTGTTCCCTGGATCTAACTCGAACACCTTCTCTTCCTCCCTGTGATTTCGTTGATCATCATCCAGCTCTCCTTACACCCAGACATGTCAACCGCTCTCTCCACACTTCTGATCTTCTCTATCAGTGCCTCCTCTCTGGCCTCAGTGTAAGCGGTACAGAGTTCTTTCCTCATCCCCTCCACAGTCTCCATCCTCTCCTCCGTAGGATCAGCATAGAATTGGACCTTGGCAGCTTTCAGGTGTTCTCTGGCTGCACACACTTTTGGGTCTGCAGAGCTGACGTGCTTCCTTTTGTTCTTTCTCCTCGGCACCAGGGTCTCACTTGCTTCCGCCACTGCATTGGTGAAGTGCCGGTACCTCCACGTCACACTCTCCTCAGTCGATCCATTCTCTCTTTCCTCTGTCTCTCCACACAGAGCACTGAACCTGTTCCTCACTTCCACTGTGAAGCTCTCCTGTAGCTTATCATCTTCCTTGAAAGCTCCCCAGTCATAGATTACTCTCCGGGGCTGAGCCTTGCTCTTTTTTAAGCTCACCCGGACCTCACTCATAACAAGCCGGTGGTCACTGCGCAGTTTACTGAAATAGTTGTATGGTTCTGTGTTCAGAACGCTATTCCGCCACTTTTTCCTCACCAGAATAAAATCAATCTGGGACTTGGACAGGTGCATATCTAAGATGTAGGTCCACATCTTCCCCGGATTCTTCCTAAACCTTAAGTTGGTCGCTATCAAGTTAACCTCCAGCAGGGTGTCTCTCAGTAGTCTTCCATTTCGGATGGTGTTGTTATGGAAGAACCAGCAAGGATCTTCACTGCCCTCCTTACTCAGATGAGCATTGAAGTCCCCAAAACAAGCAGGATGTTGTGTGCTTGTGTGGTGTTGACAGCTCTACACACCTCCTCATGGAACTCTTCCGCACTCACATCATTGTCTCCTTCGGTTGGACTATAGGCTGAGATATCTGTCAGTCTTGGATTTCCATTGAAGGTTACCCTCAACACTGATGGGATGACAGAGTTCTTTGAGATAATGGCTGGAGTGCTCCAGGGAGATATATTGGCTCCCTACCTTTTTATCATCGTAGTGGATTATTGTATGCGCCTTGCACTGGAGAAACACCAGGACTCTGGCTTACTGTTGCCCCGGCTCAGAGCAGGAGATTTGGGGCGAAAAAGATATCAGATGCTGAATTTTCCTACGACATAATTTTGGTGACAAATACAGTGAAGGAGGCAGAGGATTTGATGCAGGAGGTTGAGACTGTGTCAATGAGTGTTGGGCTGGGAATGAATGAGACTAAAACAAAATATCTGGTAGAAAATGTTGAGACGCCAGAAAGGGATCAGTAATGTAGGCGGGAAGCCGATAGAATTGGTAGAGGACTTCCTGTATTTGGGAGCAAAGATTGGGAATACGGAAGATGATGTGGTTGAGAGGAAGAGCAAGGCCTGGGCGGCGTGCCACAACTTGAGATCGGTGTGGTAGTCGGTCCTTCGTAAAGATCTAAAATTCCGCATCTTCATTGCTGTAGTGGAGTCTGTGCTGCTGTACGGGTCTGAGACTTGGACACTGACCAAGAAACTCACTCAGATGGTGGATGGGTGCTACACGAGAATGCTGAGGATGGATCTGAATATTAATCAGTATACAGTGAGGATGAGAATCTCAGAGGTTTATGGGAGCCACCCAAAAGTCAGTTCAAAAGTGACACAGAGGAGACTGAGTTTGGCTGGACATGCTCACCGACATCCAGAGTTGACATTGCACTCAGTGCTCCTGTGTGAGCCCCTACATGGACACACTGGAAGAAGAAGACCAAGGTTAACGTGTGTTGATGCCCTAAGGACAGACACTAGTCTGCTGGAGACGCAGGACATCGCAGCGATAATGTGGGACAGAGACCGCTGGAGAGAACTCGTCCATGGATCTCGGGAATTTTACCCGCCCTAGAAAAATATTGTATTAATAATTGCAAAAGCTAAAATCTAAGGAGGCCACAATAAGATGATATATGTATCTATGTATA
>OZ024741.1:31685215-31710215 GCA_964016885.1 Eledone cirrhosa
GAAATTATATTAAATTAAAGAGAGAATACTAATTCTATTGAAATTATCTTTAATTAAAAAAATTTCACACTCGCTCTTTCACTCACTCTTTGTCTATACGTTGATTTCTCTTTCTCCGTTTATAGCACTCTCTCTTTGTCTATACGTTGCTCTTTCACTCTCTCTTTGTCTATACGTTGATTTTTCTTTCTCCGTTTATAACTTTAGAGACAGTCTAATATAGGGAGTGGTTCAAAGCAGCCAGACTACTCGCTCTTTCACTCTCTCTTTGTCTATACGTTGATTTCTCTTTCTCCGTTTATAACTTTAGAGACAGTCTAATATAGGGAGTGGTTCAAAGCAGCCAGACTACTCGCTCTTTCACTCTCTCTTTGAATATACGTTGATTTCTCTTTCTCCGTTTATATCTTTGGACAAACAAACAAACATACATTCATTTTTATATATATAGATAGATATATAAAATGGGAGAATTTTTATATATGTGTGTGTGTTTTTATGTGTGTATATGTGTATGTGTATGTGTGTTTATGGTTGCGCGCGAGTGTGTGAGTGAGTGTGTTTTTTTTGTGAATGTGTCTGTTGATTTTTGGCATATAGTTGATTAGTTTAAGAGAAGTTCGAAGATAATTGTAAGATATGCACTCAGTATTTTGAATCTGTCTACAGAATTCTCTAAACCTTTGTCACTTAGTAGAACCTTAATGAATTTAGCTTTTAAAGAATCTCCCTTTCCTTTAATTCTATCTACCATGACTGACCCCCCACTGATCTTATAGACATCTGTTAGCTTAAGAGAAACTTAATGACAAGGAATGGTATGCCATCCGGAACCTGTTTATAGAATTCTGTCTGCCTTTGTTACTAAAAACAAAAATTAATAAAAATAAACTATAGCTTTGTAGAATTAGCTTTTAATTAATTCCTTTTCTATCAACGCTAGCGTAAACCTCTTCAAACGAAGTTGATGTTTATTACGGTATGTCGAATATATTTATCTATAAAACTGTTTATATTGTATTTTGTCTGATGAAGGCATAGCATATTGTTAATATGATATCCCCGAAATATATATAATGAAATAAATATGGTTTTATAAATATAGTTTTCCATTTATTTAATATTGTATATATATATATATATATATATATGTGTGTGTGTGTGTGTGTGTGTATATATGTATATATATATATATATATCCAGTGTGTGTAACTAGGAGTTACTGCAGGTTCACCCAGGTGAGCACTAGATGTTTAGGTTCACTTCTGTGATGATGTGTAGAGCTATACAGAGTGTAAAATATAGAAAGGATAAAAAGGACGATTGATTATTCCTTCATTGCATTTATTGATAGGTGACGCGCGTTTCGCCACTGATCAGCTCAAGGTTCGATCTATATCGATCCTACCCGACTCAATAATCGGCAGCTCGACGGACCCTCTTAAAATGCTATAACAAAATGAAATACATGCTATGTGGTAAAGTCAGAGTTTCAAGAGTTTGACAAAATGAGATGTTTTGATTGGTGAGAAGGATCCAAGGCGATGTACTGGCCTGTAATGTATATTGGTGTGGCTGTGATGGTGAGATGTTGGTGACTGTCTGTGGATGAGGTGGGCTGTGGTGTGGTGGTGGTGGGTTGGCCTTGGCGTGTAGAGTATGTAGGGTGGAGGTAATGATATGGTGGTGGTTAAGGTTATTTAGTGGGATAGGCTGTGGTATGAGGTTAGTGGATTGTCAGTAGACGGGTTGGCGTGTGGGTGTGGGTGTGGTAGTGGTGCTTTTGTCTATGGTAGCGGCGTTTGTGATGGTGTGGTGGATGTATTGGTGGCGTCAGGTCCTTACATAGATACATAGTTAGACGCTCTTCGTCTGACAGATACCTTGTATATACGTATACGTATATACATATATATATTGTTGTATAAACACACACAACATAAAACACATACACACATCCTTGCCCACACATATCGGCATACGCTCACACACAGCCATATGTATATGTACACACATGTATGTGCATGCCACATGCAAGAACGAATATGGAGAGTGGGGGAGTATCGGTGGGGCTGGCGAACGACAGATGTGGGGGGGAAGGTGAGAGGCGATGTAGAAGGTGTTTTACATATATACATACACATACATACACATGGGTATGGGCACATCGACTCACACTCATGTATGCAAGATATACACATACACACTCGCACACACGTATACTCACACATATATATATACACACATATATATATACACACACATACACGCACATATACACATACATGCACATATATGAGCTCACCTACACATACAGTCAGATTTACCCATATACATATATGTAGACGTACACATACACACACATACATACACATACATATATACACACACATACACACATGCATACACATACACATATATATATACACAGATATATATATACACACACATAGACATATGTATACACATGTGTTCACATACACACACACATGCAGATAAATTTGCTTTCACGCACGCACACTTAAAACGCCCGTATGAGTAAAATACTTACACACAGACACACACACCATTGTTGGTTGGGGAGTGGAGGTATGTTTTGTCGGTGTTGATGAAGTATGGAGTTGTGTTTTGTGGTGGTGGTGGTGGAGTTGTGAGGGACAAACATATATATACAGGATCGAATACCGGTTGAAAGGTGACATAGGGAACGCGGGGGAAAAGCGTTTATAGACGTACGGCGATGTGTGTTGTGGACATGGTGATGGTGGTGGTGCTGGGGTGATATGTTCGGACACACCATATTAACAACCACCTATACCCCGTCTCATCATCGCCCACCTCAATGAACTTATTGTATCGTACGCCATGTTACCATCTCTAAGCCCCCATTTGTATATCATGCCGCACACATCACCATCACCACCACCAAAATTCACATCAACATACACACCTCATAGTTGCAACATCGTATTAAATCGGTACCATATGATACGTTCTACCTTGCCATCCACAATAACAAGGGACCTTGTAAATACAATGTCGATCATATCACACCATCGCCACCACCACCACACCACACATCGTCATGTGCATACCATACACGCCTACATCCTCATCCCCCCATGTTCCCTCTATCTACCCTAACCTGCAACCCCACGCTAAATTCGACCCTGTAACTGTACTGTCGCACGCACACACAACCACCGCCACCACTAAATACATCCACATACTTCAACAATCATCATCATTACATCATCAACACATATCATCCCTCGCTCCCAAATCGACTGTATTATATACCCCCCACACCCCGTCTGCCTACCATATAACACACCGTAACCTCTGATCATGTAATCATCTTGCCGAACATATCACCCCAGTACCACCACCATCACCATGTCCACAACACACATCGCCGTACGTCTATAAACGCTTTTCCCCCGCGTTCCCTATGTCACCTTTCAACCGGTATTCGATCCTGTATATATATTTTTGTCCCTCACAACTCCACCACCACCACCACAAAACACAACTCCATACTTCATCAACACCGACAAAACATACCTCAACTCCCCAACCAACAATAGTGTGTGTGTCTGTGTGTAAGTATTTTACTCATACGGGCGTTTTAAGTGTGCGTGCATGTAAGCAAATTTATCTGTATGTGTGTGTGTATGTGAACACATGTGTATACATATGTCTATGTGTGTGTATATATATATCTGTGTATATATATATGTGTATGTGTATGCATGTGTGTATGTGTGTGTATATATGTATGTGTATGTATGTGTGTGTAAGTGTACGTCTACATATATGTATATGGGTAAATCTGACTGTATGTGTAGGTGAGCTCATATATGTGCATGTATGTGTATATGTGCGTGTATGTGTGTGTTGTCGGTACATGTGTGTGTATATATATATATATGTGTATATATATATGTGTGAGTATACGTGTGTGCGAGTGTGTATGTGTATATCTTGCATACATGAGTGTGAGTCGATGTGCCCATACCCATGTGTATGTATGTTTATGTATATATGTAAAACACCTTCTACATCGCCTCTCACCTTCCCCCCCCCCATCTCTGTCGTTCGTCACCCCCACCGATACTCCCCCACTCTCCATATTCGTTCTCGCATGCGCGCATGCACATACATGTGTGTACATATACATATGGCTGTGTGTGAGCGTATGCCGATATGTGTGGGCAAGGATGTGCGTATGTGTTTTATGTTGTGTGTGTTTATACAACAATATATATATGCACATATATACATATATGTGTGTACGTATAGGTATATACAAGGTATCTGTCAGACGAAGAAAGTCTAACTATGTATTTATATCAGGACCTGACGCCACCAATACATCCACCACACCACCACAAACGCCGCTACCATAGACAAAGGCACCACTACCACACCCCCACCCACACGCCAACCCGCCTACTGACAATCCACTAACCTCATACCACAGCCCATCCCACAAAATAACCTTAACCACCACCATATCATCACCTCCACCCCTACATACTCTACACGCCAAGGCCAACCCACCACCACCACACCACAGCCCACCTCATCCACAGACCGTCACCAACATCTCACCATCACAACCATTATCTATACATGAGGGTCTTTGAAAAGGGTATGTCTTGCTAATAAGTGTTTTTACGGAGGTACCTGGTCTTTCTACTATCTTAATATTGAGTTTATGTTTATTTAGGGCCCTTCTAAATTTGTAGGCTAGTTCGCCTCTAGGGGTTGTATCGATGAACATTACACTCTGGTATTTATTGCTATCATACCATGAGTTTATTCTATTAGCCTTGTTCCTAGTTCTTTCTATTCTATTCCAAAATTTGCTCCTATACAAGGGGCAGGTCCCATTTCTGTCATTATTTCCCATTTTTCCCCATTTGGTTCTGGCTCCTCTATACACTCTGATTCTATCTCTCTGATTGTAGCCAGAGAACTGCATACAGTGGATGAAGTGTTGTATGTGTCTCTCTAGTTCTTCGGGGTTGCACATGCGGGACACATTTCTCATCACCCGTACCAAATCCGCAATCAGTATGTTGATTTTGGTATGGTCCGAAATGGCCGAGTTTCGGTGGATCAGATGTTTGGAAGTCATGAGTTTGGCATAATGGGAATGGAGGATTTGTTTTTGGTTGTTAATGGTATCTAACCAGAGCTCTGTGTCTAGTACAGGTAATCGATGGTTGGGGTGTCTACTTGTGTAGTCTATAGTAACTCTAACGCTCTGGTGGATGGAGTTTGCTATTTGCTGGATGCTTTCCATTGTGTTTTTCTCTAGTTCCTGACTGTTCTCTAGTGGGGGTGTCTTAACTACGATGTTTATATCATCTACGTAGAGCATTAGAGTTACTATAGACTACCCAAGTAGACACCCCAACCATCGATTACCTGTGTGTGTGTGTATATATATATCCAAAATTAAATTATGTGTGTCATGTCCGAAACACATGGCCCATATCCACTGTAGAATATGCAAGGAAGATTAATCATTTTAAAATGTATCTATATTTGAAGTTCTAATTAGTTACCTACCTAGCTGTGTGTGCTTACACACTTTACAAATTATCCCCTGTGATTGTTTCATGTGTTTCTTTAGATATATATATATATATTTCAATCAATTTCTAGTTGATATGTATGATTTCTCACGAATGAAACAGTTCTAGTCCTGTAGAAGCTATTTTATATTAAAACACTTATACTCTGCTATGTATTGAGTACCTTACTTACTGTGGTTACCTCCGATTCAACCCGGAATAACTTATCTCTCTCTCTCTCTCTCTCTCTCTCTCTATATATATATATATATATATATATATGTGTGTGTGTGTGTGTGTGTGTGTTCTCAGCTTATTAACCTATTCTATAGCATTGGCCGAAAAGGCAATACCAACTAAATATAGCAGCTGTTTTAGACTCTAAGATTTTTTATCACTTCTTACTATCCATTTTTACATTTTTATACATTTTTTAAATTTATTTTCCTATCTTCTAATCTCAATTGATTTACCTATTCTATAATGTCCCTCCTCTATTTTCTCCAGAATCCTTTTTCGCCTGCTTCCTCTAGCCTATTTTCATACACACTCCTTTGAATTTGCTGTATAGAATTCACTTTCAAAGCTTGACCGGCTCCACCCACTCCCTCATTGTTCTACAGGCAAGTTCAGCCACCCCGCCTCCCACCCACTGCCATGATAGACTTAATTGTGTTTACAAGAAACTTTGACCAATCCTCTTGACAACTACAATCTTCCCATATAAGGAATTACACCTTGAAAAGTTAGGCTATTTATTTACAAGGATAAAAATTCTAATTTAGTCCAGAAATAGCCGTTGAAACCGCTTGAGCTCTGCCGTCGGGGTCTAACATTTTCCTATTACCCACTCCACTACCCTAAGTATTCAGTACTCTGGTGCGTTATGGTCCATCTGGTTCCTTACCACACCTCCTTCGTTATATATATATATATATATATATATATATATATATATATACACATACATATATATAATATAAAATCGAAAGATGGTTAAAAGAGTTCCATGTATTTTATTATGCGCATTTCAAAAACAAATATCATCATGGGATGATATTTGCGTTCTCATCAGATAAAATAGGGAGACATGATATGAAGCTTAAAAAACACTTGCGAGCAGTGAAGTGTTAAATCAACATATGAAAAATAAAATAAGATGAATATATGAGATTGGGAAAAAAGGAAAGGAAGGGGAGAAGGAAAAGGTAAGGAAGAGGAAGAAAGAATATAGATAGAAGAAAAAAAGAATAATAAGGAAAGGATGACGGAGGAGGAGTAAAAGAAGGAAGGATGAGAGAGGAGGAGACAATGAGTGTGTGTGTGTGTGTGTGTGAGAGAGAGAGAGAGAGAGAGAGAGGGAGAGAGAGAGAGAGAGAGAGAGAGAGAGAGAGAGAGAGATAACCTTTAATACTGAGAAACATTGTCTCATAGAGAAAAATAAAAAAAAAACCGTTGTAAGATAATACATAATTTAAAAAAAAAATTTAGAAATTAAAAGTTAATGAGGTTTATGAATGGTGATGCTTATGATTAAAGAAAAATGAATTAAGAATACTATTTATTTAAGGTTTATATATTGAAGATTTATATAAGATGTGCGAAAAGGAATTTATTAAAATGTATTATTAAAATAAAATATATTAAGACGATAAGGTGAAGATAAGGTGAAGATAAGGTTAAATGAATTATGAACTTAGAGGAATTAATTAGTGTCCACGTTTGTTTCTATATATTGTAATAGGAAAAAGTAAATAAAAGATTTAATACGAGCATGGAAGGAGACAAGAAAGGGGAAATTCAAGGAAGAAAAAATATAACGTCAAAAAAATATGTTTACAAAATTTCTCTGATGGTAATATTAGTATATATTAAAAATAAAAAATTGTATGGCCGAGAATATAAGAAAATGCTATAGTGAGTTATAATATGAATTAAGAAGTAATTGAGAAGTAAAAGTTGCAGATTAAAGATTAGAATACCGATATTTGCATTGTTTTATTGTGCTACAATAAAACTCACCTCATACATATATATATATATATGAGAGTATTGAAGTTTGCTTGAAGCATTGTGGAACAATAAGTAAATATCTATAAGTCGTTTGGAAGCCTCGACAATGCAAATGGGTAAATCTCCGGGTAACAAGGTCCGGTGGTGGAGAGAGAGATGTAAGTGGGTGTACGTTGAGATGCGTGGTGTGTATAACATGTGTGAGATGTGTAGAATGGCGGGAAGAGTAAAAGGATAAAAATAAAAATAACAACACAAGAGAGAGTTACCTTGGGAGAGATTTAATAGTCCCTATATATATCGGATTCACATCCATCAACTGGGGTTTTTTCCGGGGTGGGGGAAAAGGTTGTCTGTCGGACAAGTCCGGAAGGTGTCTTTCGCTGTTTGCTGATTTGAATGTCTGCGGTATTCGGCAGGGCGCGCGTGCGCGTGAAAATGGGTCGGTCGTACAAAGGTCAGCGGCCGAATGAGGGAGTGTGATGGCGCTAGCTGTCAGTCCATTCTCTGCCTGTTTGTTAGATGTTACTGTGTGTGTGTGTGCGTGTGTTGTTGTCTCGCTTGAGTGTGTGTGTGTGTGTGTGTTGTTGCCTTGTTCATCTGTATTGGCAGTGTAGTATGTTCGTATGGTGGAATGCTACAATGTGTGTGTGCGTGTGTTGTGTGTTGTTGCATCGCTTGTTAACTTAAACCAGCCATTTCATTTCGCTTCTCTCTAATCGGTTGTTTATTTGCGGTTGCAGGCGTTTGATAAAAAGTGCTTCCTTGATACGTAACGTGCCGACGTTTCTTTCAGTCGCTAGAATTGTGACAATGGGCCTTCCGTCTTTGTTTCCGCATTTGTCTATGTGTTTCCGGAAAGACGAGGCCCTGGTTTTAGTATATATATATATATATATATAAAGTGACAATATGAATTGCAGCTTTTTGTCAACTTTATTTCATATTACAATTGTTTCTATATTGATCAGCTCTGGTTTGATCATGCGATCGGATCCTCACTCTGAATCGACACTTCTTCAGATATGAGAGTTTATATGGGTGTTCCCATCCTATATATATATAAATAACTCTTAAAGGAAATATATATTATTAACACAGATCAAAGTATAAGTATACAATTTCAGCTTTCTCTATTATCGGAGACCTTCCAAAACTCAGATGATCATATAAATGGGTGAAAGCAGAGATTGTTTGTTTACATTTTTTATATTTTGTATATATATATATATATATATATTCGAACTAGCTTACAGATTTAGAAGGGCCCTGGACAGGCTCAAATTAAATATTAAGATAGTTGAATGACCATGTATTCCCATAAAGCCCTTAATTAGTAAAACATACCCATTTCAAAGATCCCCATATCCTGATAGGTAATTCATAGTCTGCAAGAGAAGCCCGCAAATTAACTGCAAAACTAGGAACGTACTATATAACATAAGATGAACTGAGGGACAGTGTAGGAATAACATACATAGATGGAACTGCCCGTAGCATATGAGAAAGAATAAGTGAACACTGGCGAGAATTCCAGGAAGGGAAACACTCATCAGTACTCCACCAACATGCCAAACAGACCGAGCTGGATAGATCGGTGACAACCAAGCATATGATTAGAAGGAAACCCCAACACAGAGGTTGTTATGTGAATGGAAGAAAAACATTGGACTTAACGTTTTTTAAATTTAAAATATGACGGTTAAAGAATAGATAATTATTTACCGTCACACAGTTTATATGATACTTTTATAGCTTAAAATAGATATTATACTTATATATATATGTCTGTACGTATATATATATATATATAAATTAGCGAGAATCGCGTTTCGGCTATTGGAAATTAGCGAAAAACAACTTCCGAGATGTGTGGCAAGCGCTCCATAGAAACGAGTGAACTAGAGCAACAACGTACGTTAAAAGGCCAAACACACTGAGACGATGGTTAAACCATTATCCGCAAAGCCATAGAAACGACCAAGTAATTCGGGTCAAACAAATAAAAAAAATATGATTGAACATTTTCCCCAGACCCACTGGAAACGGTGGTAAAATCCAATATGGGGTTTCTGCAACTCCTAAATCAGGTACTGTCTGCTTAAACAAATAATGCTAAGCTTTTGGTATGATGATCGAACAAGGAAGTAACATTTTCAATAGGCATTTAGTTCTATGCAAAGCTAAGGAACTGACCGTTATCTAAACCCACACGGGGGGTTAGAAGGGAGACAAGCCCTAGTCTTGGCGGATCTCTGGTTATTGCAAAATTGCAAAATATCACAAAACGAATTAAGCTCTCAACAGAATAGTTTTTAAAATTAACATAAGCTATTAATCAGTCAATAGAATTAACTAAATAAATCAAAAAAATTAACTGGTACATATATATATAGGAAAATGTTAGACCCCGATGGCAGAGCTCAAGCCGTTTCGACGAATATTTCTGGGCTAAATTAGAATTTTTAGCGTGGTAAATAAATGTTTAATGTAATATCTACTTTATGCTAATATAAGAAAGGTATATGTATAATATATATATATATATATATATATATATATATATATATATATATATATATATATATATATATATATATATATATATATATATAAATATATATATATATGTATATATATATGTATATAAATATATATATATATGTATATATATATGTATATATATATATATATATATATATATATATATATAAAATAAAGTTAAATAAAAGTCAAATGATTCAAACCAACCTGCGCACTTCGTCGAGTGCTCCAGCCTGCATACTGAGGTGTTGGTATACAACCAACATAAACTCAAAATCTATATATATGGGCGTGTGTGTGTGTGTGTGTGTGTGTGTGTGTGTGTGTGTGTATGTGTGTGTGTGTGTGTGTGTGTGTGTGTGTGTGTGTGTGTGTGTGTGTGTGTGTGTGTGTGTGTGTTTGTGTGTGTGTGTGTGTGTGTGTGTGTGTGTGTGTGTGTGTGTGTGTGTGTGTGTGTGTGTGTGTGTGTGTGTGTGTGTGTGTGTGTGTGTGTGTGGTTACCTGCGATTGAACCCGGGATTACTTTTATATATATATATATATATAGTGAAAGAATGAAGAATAACATGGTCGGCTGTACAACAAGGGGCTTTATTTCAAGTACTTTGTACTGCGGAATTTGCAATATGGTGCTATTCCATATTTTAAGGTACGATAAGATGTTGCTTAACAGCAAAATAGAAAGATCAATTTTCTGTAGGCACAAAGCAGCTACCAAGTTCACACATTTCAAACCAACATGATTCGACCCAGAAATCTTAAAATTCGAGCAGAACCACCCGGATTTTAACGTTAGGAATACATACCACCACACTGTTATTAGCTGTCAACTGATCGACTGGTCATTAGATCATAAATCTCCTAACCTTTCTTTCACTCTCACACACTCTCCCTGAAGCCACATGAACCCCATTAAGATAAGACAATCAGCACACTAAATATTTACTACACACACATCAAAATCCCCCTTCCCCGTCCAGCCTCACCCTTATGGCTCATCCTCGTATCTCTCAATTTTTAATTTATTATTTTTTATCTTTTATCTGTCATTTGTTACTACCCCTTATTCTCTACTTCTAACCCTGTGACCACCAAGTAAGTATGTATATATCTAATGTTGCTTATCATGTTAGTATTACCTCCACCCTCACATCTTTATACAGACGCTTACTCACTACCACCACTATTATCAACTATCGTATTCCGTACTTATATATTTTTTTTACTTAGTTTTTTACTTTTTACATCTGTAACTTCTTTACTACTTTATCAGTATATTTTATTTTTTATGTTATTGTTTTTATTCTACGCTGTATCTATATATACCATTGCTAAATGTGAGTTCTCTAGTATTCTGAGGATTTGATCAGAGGTAAACACTGTATTTAAAGTTGAGTGACGCAACTTCAAGTGATTAGCGGCCTTTAGACTCACCTAATCAATGACACAATTGTTAATACTTGAAATAAACCCTTTTCGTACATCCGACCATGTTATTCTTCATTCTTTCACTATTGTTACTCTAAGTATAACCTGCATAGGAATTCTCGCGAATTCGCTGCCTAACTATGGAAACATCTTGTTGAGTCAAATAAAGTCGTACGTCAAAACTATCCACAATACAGAGTACTCACAACCTCTAACTAGATTACCTATAATGATAATTTGTTATCCCATATATATATATTATCACACCTCCTTCGTTATATATATATATATATATATATATATATATATATATATATATATATATATATATAACGAAGGAGGTGTGATAAAGAATCAGATGGACCATATCGCACCAGAGTACTCAATACAACGTTAGACGCCAGCGGTAGAGCTCAAACCCCCTCATGACCCGGGTGGGTAGACAATGGCTGCAACAACCTCCTTTTCTTCACTTGCCGAACAAGATAAGGGAAACCCCATCTAACATAGGTAGATGTACATCTTTTCCATTTTATTTTCTTCTACCCTTTATCTCTCCCTATCACCTCCTTCCATTCCCTATCATCTTACTTTTACTTTTTCCACTTCCACCTACCCTGAGGCAGCCCATCGGGCTTCTGTAGCCTCAGTACCTCTACCCCAATAATTTATATATAGCATTCGCCGTAAACGCAATACCAACTGATTATAGCAGCGGTTTTAGACCCTAGATATTTTTTATTACTTTTTACTACCCAATTTTATAATTTTATATATTTTTTATTTATTTAGTATCTTCAAATTTCAATTTATTAACCTATTGTTACTCCAAGTATAACCTGCATTGGTCGTAAATGCAATACCAACTAATATAGCAGCTGTTTTAGACTATAGAGATTTTTTATTACTTCTTACTATCCAATTTTATATTTTTATATATTTTTTTATTTATTTATTATCTTCTAATTTCATTTTAATAACCTATTCTATAACGTCCTCTCTCTATTTTCTCCAGAATCCTTTTTCCCCTGCTTCCTATCTAACCTATTTTCATACACAATCCTTAGAATTTGCTGTATAGAATTCACTTTCAACGCTTGACCGGCTCTACCCACTCCCTCATTGTTCTACAGGCAAGTTCAGCCACCCACCCCCACCCATTGCTATGAAAGACTTAATTGTGTTTACAAGAAATTTTGACCAGTCCTATTAACAACTACAATCTTCCCATATAATGAATTACTCCTTGAAAAGTTAGGCTATTTATTTACCACGCTAAAAATTCTAATTTAGTCAAGAAATAGCCGTTGAAATGGCTTGAGCTCTGCCGTCGACGTCTAACATTTTCCTATTACCCACTCTACTACCCTAAGTATTGAGTACGCTGGTGCTATATGTTCCATCTGATTCCTTACCACACCTCCTTCGTTATATATATATATGGGATAACAAGTTATCATTATAGGTAATCTAGTTAGAGGGTGTGAGTACTCTGCATTGTGGATAGTTTTAACGTACGACTTTATTTGACCTAACAAGAGATTTCCATAGTTAGGCAGCGAGTTCGCGAGAATTTCTATGCAGGTTATACTTGGAGTAACAATAGTGAAAGAATGAAGAATAACATGGTCGGATGTACAACAATGGGCTTTATTTCAAGTATTAACAATTGTTTCATTGATCAGGTGAGTCTAAAGGCCGCTAATCGGTTTGAAGTTGCGTCACTCAACTTTAAATACAGTGTTTACCTCTGATCAAATCCCCAGAATACTAGAGAACTCACATATAGCAATGGTATATATAGATACAGCGTAGAATCAAAACTATAACATAAATAATAAAATATACTGATAAAGTAGTAAAGAAGTTACAGATGTAAAAAGTAAAAAAATAAGTTAAAAAAATATAAGTACAGAATACGATAGTTGATAATAGTGGTGGTAGTGAGTAAGCGTCTGTATAAAGATGTGAGGGTGGAGGTAATACTAACATGAAAAGCAACATTAGATATATACATACTTACTTGGTGGTCACAGGGTTAGAAGTAGAGAATAAGGGGTAGTAACAAATGACAGATAAAAGATAAAAAATAATAAATTAAAAATTGAGAGATACGAGGATGAGCCATAAGGGTGAGGGTGGACGGGGAATGGGGATTTTGATGTGTGTGTAGTAAATATTTAGTGTGCTGATTGTCTTATCTTAATGGGGTTGATGTGGCTTCAGGGAGAGTGTCAACTCCCTATGATTAGTTCTGAGATTTCTATTGTTAATTTTAGTTATATTTTGGGCAATATTTTTAGTAGTCGAGTAGGAAAGTTTAATTGTGTGTCGGTTAAAGATTCTACTATATTTATGTGGTTTTGGAAAACATTTATCAAGATTCCTAATGATAATGGTGGACTATACCACAAAACAGAAAGGGATTTAACTCTTTCGTAGGACATTTTGGTCTTATAGGAGTTATATCGATTTGAAATCAGATTTGTCCCGACTCCATATATTAGCTTTTGGATATCAGAATTATTAGAATTCTTCTAAACTGTATGTGTGTTAGTGTTAATATCTATTGTATGCTGATTTCTATACGCGGGGTGTTTATCCATGTAATCAATTTTATCAGGGTAACCTGCTCTATTTAAAGCATTGTTATAGCATTTAGCCTTGTCAAAAATTTCTTTGTTAGCTGAGAGTCTAGAGATTCTTGGTTAAACACTATTTGCTTAAACTTTAATCTGCTATTTTAATATTTATATATATATATATATATATGGGAACAAGTATGACCCCGACGGCAGAGCTCAAGACGTTTCGACGGCTATTTCTGGACTAAATAAGAATATTTAGCCTGGTAAATAAATAGCCGAACTTCTCAGGGGGTATTTTCTTATTTGGGAAGATAGTAATTGTCAAAAGGATTGGTCAAAAATTTGTTGTAAAGGCAGATAATTCTATCATGGCATTTGGTGGGAGGTAGGGGTGGCTGAACTTGGCGGTAGAACAAAGAGGGAGTGGGGGAGACCCAGTCAAGCGTTGAAAGTCAAATATATACAGCAGATTCTAAGGATAGTGTATAAAAGATCGAAAAAAGTGTACTGGAGAAGAGGAGGGGGGGGGGGAGAATAGGTAAATCGAAAGGGAGTAAAAAAACCCATTATAAAATTAAGGAAATAAATATATAAAAAAAAATTTCTGGTTACTAAGCCATTTCCACAATCACCAAATTTCTCATTGGTATTGCTAAGCTATAGAAAAGTTTAATAGGTGGAGAATGGGAACAATACTAAATACGAGATAGTGAAAGAATTTTATAAAGCCGGATTTACAGGGGGTCTAACACCACTGCTATAGATATTTCAACAAATGTGTGAAACGCAGCAGGGCGCGGGTAATTCGGCTAGTAATAATACTAAAAAGGATTATTTGTTATGTGTTCATTACATTTATTGAGTAGTGACGCGCGATATGCTATTGATCTGCCCAAAGGTTCGATCTAGCCTGACTTTGGAATCAAATTCTCATCAACTTCTGTTGAAAATGAACGAACAAAACGCAGAAGGCAATTGTACACAGTTATATATATATATATATATATATATATATATATATATATATATATATATATATATATATATATATATATATATATACATACAATGAATGTGTTAGGAAAATATACATGGCGTGATTAGAAAAGATAATATTTAATTATACATTTCAACATAAGTTTCGTTATTGAGTTATGTCACTTTCAACGGGTTTGTTAGGAAATATTGCTAATTCCAATCATTTCCACGTTACAATGGACGTTTAAACATAAAAGATTCATCAGAAAATGTGTAATTCCTAGGTAATTTGATATTGGCGATGCTAAAGCAATGAGTGGCTATTAAACTGACCAAAGGGTATCCAAACGTCTCTTGTTGTATATAAATGGTGCCTGCCATTGGCTTAGAAGTGTTCATCTATAGACTTAATGGAATATAATGTATTTGAGCTAGGACAGGTGACAGGTAATAAATCTATTTAGTGTAAGTTATATCCACATGACCATTAAAGATAAAGTTGAAGACATGGAATTGGCACGGGTAAAGTAGAGATGAAATATATTGTTTAGTGTTATTGTGGTTAGTTTGGTAGTTGTAGATAAGGCTGAAGTTAAGAACAAATATTGGTATCCACACTATATGTATTCACAATTGGGTATTTGAGGTCGATAGGACTGATAAAGGTTGAAACGTGTTCCAATCCTGGGTTAGTTAGGATTATAATTAGAGAATGTAAGTCTGATATTTCCAGCAAAAACGAAAACTACCTTATCTTATCTTAAAGTATATATTTAATATATATATATATATATATATATATATATATATATATATAGTTAAAAGAATAGAGGTGTAACACACAAGTTATTATATATTGGTAAACAGAATAGAAAATGCTGACAAATTGTTCACAGTTGAAAAATGGTTTAATTAGGAATAAAAGAGTATTAGTGATTGTATGGGTTAGTATTCAGTTGTGGTTTTAAGTTTTTAAGTTTTTACCGGTTGCGCATTTCTAAATGCTTTTCAAAAATAATTTTGAGATAGAGTGTCCGTGTTGTTTGCTCTGATCAGAGCAAACAACACGGACACTCTATCTCAAAATTATTTTTGTATATATGTATGTATATATATATATATATATATATACATACATATATATACATGTATATATCAGACAAATCTGGCAACCTATATCAAGTGGAGCGCAGTACTTACCATCAACTACTACATAATGCTGTAACTAAGGATTACCGTAAAACTAATCGGTGCGTCATCAATGAAATCAACGACGCTGGTTTAAAATCACATCTGATCACAACATCCTGGACCGGACCGAACCTCTGGACCCCATTTCTCTCCACTTTACCCTGAAGGATCACAAATCCAATTTTCCGAACAACCCCTCTATTCGGCTTATTAACCCTACGAAGTCCGATTTAGGTAGACTTAGTAAAACGATTCTTGATAGAATTATACCTGAAATTAGAAGTTTGGCCCCTCTCGCACTGTGGAACAATTCTTTCGCGGTGATTGATTGGTTCAACGGCATACGTAATAAGGAACATTGCCGTTTTATCCAATTCGACATCAACAATTACTACTCCTCCATCACTTTACCACTTCTCCTTAGAGCTATCAATTTCGCTAAAACACTCACAGTGGTTAAGGATTTCGAAGTTGATGTCATCCTTAATGCCCGAAAGTCAGTGATTAATTTCGACGACTCTATTTGGATTAAAAAATCCAATAGTACTACATTCGACGTGAGTACGGGCGCCAGTGACTCTGCAGAGGTTACTGATCTTATTGGCCTTTTCCTCCTTTTCTCTACCAAGGACGTATTCCCCAACGCGGGCGGTGGTTTGTACCGTGACGATGGTCTTTTGACCATGACTAAGTGCGGACCTCGTGCTTGCGACAGGTTCAGAAAAGAACTCACAGCCTTCTTTAAAGGCTTCAACCTCTCTATACAGGTTGAGGCCAATCTCTCGGTCGTTAATTACCTCGACGTTACCCTCAATTTATTGAATGGGTTGTATTACCCGTATAGAAAGCCGAATGATACGCTTAATTACATAAGTAAGCATTCCAACCATCCTGCCAGCATAACCAAGAACCTGGTAAAAAACGTTTCGTTGAGGCTTTCCCGTCTTTCCACCAACGAGCGCATTTTCAACGACAATTCCACTTATTACAATGAAGCTCTTGCTCGAAGTGGATTTGTCGATAAGGTAGTATATACAGAGTACGAAAATAGACCTAGAAGAAATAGATCCCGTCGCATTTGTTGGTTTAACCCACCATATAATATGGAGGTGGCCACACCATTAGCTAAGATCTTTCTTTCCCTTATTACGAAGCATTTTCCCCCTACACATAAATATAGTAACATTTTTAATAGAAATACTACTAAAATTTCTTACTCTACGACTCCTAACCTTGCACATAACATCACAGCTTCAAATTTAGCTAAACAACCTAGCCGTAGGATCACGTGCAACCCTGTAGTTAGTACTAACTGTAATTGTATCAGGCTGATTGCCCCCTATCCGGGAAATGCCTCTCTAGTAACGTTGTCTACAAATGTAAGATTGTAACACCCACGTCCAGTAGGGCCTACATAGGGTTAACCGCCAATAGTTTCACGCAGCGTCTTTACATGCATACCCATTCTTTTCGTTACCCTCTAAGAAGGAATATGACGTCACTTTCAGCTTATATCTGGAGTCTAAAAGACAACCACACCCAATATAAGTTACACTGGGAGATCCTAGCTAGGGCTAGATCGTATAACGGAAATAAAAGACCATGTGACCTCTGCGCCGCTGAGGCCCTGGAAATACTCTACGCCACAGACCACATCTTAAACAAAAAATCTGAGGCAATTTCGGCTTGTAAACATAAATTGCACAAAACTTTCCTGTATTACAGCCCGACTTTATACCCTAACGGATAGTGCGATCTATACGTGGATATTTTACGTCTTGATGTGGGAGCTAGGTATATGTTTTGTTTATTCCTTTACTTATCTGCATAGGTAAGTATATATTACCCGTATGTTTTGTGAAGGTATGTATACCTTCTCGTACGTATATTTGATTGTTATGGCGTATAATTTTTATATTCTGGTATTTAGGGTTTGGCTATGTGTATACGGGAGTTTTGCGTCTGCGTGAGTATGCAGGTTCGTACGTATGGTGGGTGTGTATATATGTGTACTTCTTGTTTTAGTTGACTTACGTCTCCGAACATTCGTGTATTTATATGTAAATATGTGTGTGCGCTTGTTATATACGTATTTATTTACTTATATACGTTTATATAATTATTTATTTATTTGTACACAAGCATACACACACACACACACATATTTATATGTGCGTGGTTTTGTATACCTATGGTAAGGTTCTGCGTATGCTTGTGTATGTACATATTTGTTTGCGTGTATGTATTAATTTATTTCTATTACTTCTGTATTGTATTTATTTACTTTGTTCTTAACTCTGTAGCAGAGATTCATTTGGTCTTCTAGTTAGAATTTTAGTCTACGACTTCTGCTATACCATTTACGTGGTTTTGTCTTTGCGTGCTATTGTTCTCCACGCTCCACATATGACTTATTATCTTCGTTTTTTCGTTCATTGCCAGAGAACGTCTCTATGCACCACCTAAGAGAACATTAGTCTACGACCTCTTTTATACCATAAACGTGGTTCTGTCTTTGCGCGTAATTGTTTTTCACCGCTCCTATTAATGACGTATTATTCGCTTTTTCCCGTTCTTTGCCAGCGAACGTTTCCACGAACCAAAGTGTCGTCTTCCTGTCTTCCTCCGGTTGCAACGTTTTTTGAAATATCCAGTTCTGCGTTTACAGATTGACTTTGTTAGTTTCAGAAGATCCCGTTAAGGGTGAAAGCAGCGATTCTTTGCTTAAACTTTAATCTGTTATTTAATAAATATATATATATATATATAAATGGAAAAAATGAAATTCCATTTCTCACTCTTAGTACAGCTGATACTTAAATATAAGTATGTATACATGCATACATATATGTATACAGACGTACGGTAGTATGTATATATATACATACATGCACACATATATATATGTACGTATGGGTTTACCGAACATTTATTATAATGTTCGGTTTGTTTCTAAACAAACAGCCCGAATTAAGCCGTACAGTGTTTAGCAACCATCGTTGCCCTTTTGTTCAACACTGTACGGCTTAATTCGGGCTGTTTGTTTACAAACAAACCGAACATTATAATAAATGTTCGGTAAACCCATACGTACATATATATATATATGTGTGCATGTATGCATGTATATACATACTACTGTACGTCTGTATACATATATGTATGTACGTATATATACTTATATATATATTATAATAATAATAAATGTGAAGACTAAAATCGAAAGAGGGCTCGATAAGGATAAATATATATCAAATATGTAAGAACCATCGAGCAAATATTTATTAAAATAACAGATTAAAGTTTAAGTAAAGAATCACTGGTTAACGGGATCTTCTGAAGATCCCGTTAAGGGTGAAAGCAGTGATTCTTTGCTTAAACTTTAATCTGTTATTTTAATATATATATATATATATATTTGTATATATTAGAAAGAGAATTCGCTTCGTAGCTGAGGAACTTGCGAATCCAGAGTCAGGTTCGATCTACAAACAGATCGCACCCGAGCTGTTCGCCGGAGAAACAATTGAAATACGCAATAAATTGTGTTCCGATGCATCACTGATTCTTTGCTTTCCATATTATATATATATATATATATATATATATATATATATATATATATAATACATTATAAAGAAAGAAGAAACATCAGACATTAATAAATAAATAAATAAATAAATACCTATTATTTCTTCTTAGAATGAGAAGAAATAATAGGTATTTATTTATTTATTAATGTCTGATGTTTGTTCTTTCTTTATAATGTATTATATAGCTCTGATAGAGAGTCAGTTTAATTCATTCCGATTTTCTTGTCCCTCTTAATCATAAAGCAACAACGGTTGGCAACACACAATCTCACATACTTGTGTATATATGCATGTATATGTATGTATTCACATGTATCTGTGTATTTTTCGTTATTCTCTCTCTCTCTCTCTCTCTCTCTCTGTCTATATATATATATATATATATATATATATATATATATATATATATATAGGTGAATAACGAAATATTTTTATAGTTTAAATCATCTATTCATTTCTACGATTACATTTTAGATTTGGGGAATAAGTGTCCCTATTTCCAGTTAGGCATGTGCTAACCAGGAAAATATCCTTATTAATAAATCTACAGAATGTGAGAGATAGATAAAAACAAAGCTGTGAAGAGCATTATTGTTTAGCAATATGCAATGGGATTTAAGCAACAAAGAATTATAATGTCTAGGGGATATTTGTCCACATACTGTAAGTACTGTTCATGTATCCAAATATAAGTACAGCGTGCTAACCTGCCGTAGCGCGATTATTTGATAGGGTAACGTATTTTTTCAAATAAGGCTTAAGACGTTCGAATCTTCAACATTCGGTGTTCAATTACAAATTCAGCCAATACACGTTTTCACATTATAAGTCAGATAGTGGTCATCAGTAACAGTGTACACCATTTTATATAAGGGTTAATAAACGTAACTATGTATTTGAGTAGTACAAAAACCTGTGTAGATCTACATATAGTTAAAGAAACGTTAGTGAACATAATTCTAATACTTGTATCAGAGGACTCAATTATCAATTATTATAGGAATTTGTTACATGTTAAGAATATTGTTGGGTCTGATTGACGATCTAAGATTCTAAAATAATATATTGTTTGATATTATTTTATACTTACCCAGTTCTGCCTAGTTGCTAGAGGATAAATAATTTGCTGAATTAGATGTTGATGAGAAGGAAAGTTTCATAGTATTTTTATCTAGTAGTTTATGGCAATTATATAACTGGGGAAAGTTTTTTTTATCAATTATGCTTAAGATCCATTTAGGTATCTTTGAAACTATATGCTTACTATAAGAAGCATTAAACTATGTGGTGGATCCTGTACGCTTTGTTTTATTACCTTAAGTTGAGAAGACATTTGGCAGTATCGGTAGAGGGTTGGACGCCATGCTTTCTAGCATAGTTACGTCCCTTTACAGTCTGAGTTCAAATCCCGCCGAGGTTGACTTTGCCTTTCATCCTTACGGGGTCGATAAAATAAAGTACCAGTAATGTACTGGGTAATTGTTGGCCTTGTGCCTAAAGTAGAAACAATTATTTGAGTTCAAATCCCGCCGAGATTAACTTTGCCTTTCCTCCTTACGAGGTCGATAAAATAAAGTACCTGTAATGCACTGGGTAATTGCTGGCCTTGTTCCAAACGTAGAAACAATTATTGTTGTTATGAGAATTATTATTAATAGATTTAGGGATATTAAGAAGCTTACTAGAGTTTATCTCATAAGCTTGTTTCGAATTTTAAATTTACAAGGATGAAGCTTATATGATACCAAACCTCTCCGACTAATTTTATTTAAATTCCTATCCTCACCGTTGTTTGTGTTACTATTATTGTTCACATAACGATTGTTGTTAGCATATGTATGGTCTTTCATACTCATACTATCCCTATTTGTGTTGGATGCGATAATTAGTCTTGTTAGAAAAGACAGTAACTTGGTCAATAACTTAATCGTTTGTGTCGTTTTGGTCAGCTTCTATATCTAGATCATTCTTAGAAATGCGCAATGTACTATTGTAATTAATTATATTTCAATTTCTATTCTACAGTTATTGCTATCTTTGCTCTATTGGATTTTCTCATTGTATCTTAATCTAGTTTACGCCTCATTGTGTTTTTTTGTTAAATATATCACTATAAGAGAATAGTCTGGAGATTCTATTGGATAAAGATTTTGCTATAGAATTAAGTATATATTGGAGTACTTTGAGAGGTTATTTACATATATGCTCACTTGGTTTATGGTAAGGTTTATATATCCCACTGTTTAGCTCAAACATGACATCTAAGAAGTCAATTACATTATTATTTGTAGCTATCGTTATATTTAAGCAATTTTCTTCCAAACCCTGTAAGAGCTTATTTTTTCTTTCTAATTTTCTATTATTGCAGTTAATTGTGAAGAGAGCATCATCTCGATACAAGAGCATCACCGATACAAACCTACGTTTAAGAAAGAGAAGATTTATGTAGGATTGCTTAGTAAAAACGACTAAGTCAGCAAACTGGACTGAATCCGATTAGATTATGATATCAAATTTAACAATGCTATTTTTTCCTGGTTCAAAAGTTACCGTCAAATGTTATTATTATTTTCTCCGCGGCTAGGATGATGTCAATTTTAGTTCTAGTTAGATCGCACATACTTTTTGCCACAATTAAAGCTCTATTTAGAAGTTAGGGGAGATAGAGGAATAATAATTGTCTAGTCAAATTTTGTGTTACCCAAAAGGCCAAAGTATATTTTTGTTTAATAGTAGGGATTATCCTATCAAATATGTTTTTTTGTTTTTTGTTAATTTTCGCTACATCAAAAGTAGAGGGGCGAATTAAAGGGTTAATATTAAGGTCCATCCTATGGGCTTTAAAGTTGAATCTTGGAGATATAGTGGTGTAAGGTTCTGTATATCATTTTAGATAATTTACAATATTTCTCCCTTCGTATGTTATATCACTAAGGTTTCCATACGTAGTTTGTAAGATAATTTTTGTTTAATCCTTTATAGATAAATGAGTTGTAAGTATGGAAATCTACACTATAAATATTTTTAGTTTTGTCCACTAAAACCAGCGTATAATCTTTTCATTTCTGAAACTACGTATAGTATTGTTCAGAACTTGTGAGAAATAGGCTCTGTGATACACATACACACACATACAAACACAGACACACACACACAGACACCCACAGACACATACCCCCCCCCATATATATATATATATAAATATATATATATATATATATATATATATATATATATATATATATATATATATATATATATATATATATATATATATATATATATATATATATATGTGTGTGTGTGTGTGTGTGTGTGTGTGTGTGTGTGTGTGTGCGTGTGTGTGTCTGTGTGTGTGTGTGTGTGTGTGTGTGTGTGTGTGTGTGTGTGTGTGTGTGTGTGTCTGTGTGTATAAATATATATAAAGGGTGGAAGTGCCTTATCTTTATATGGACACACACACATACATTCACATTGAAACAAGAAAGTGATAAAAGGTGTAACGAAGCAATCGCAATGCAATGCTGCACAAGAACATAAGTTAGAATAAATATAAAGAATGAATTTTATCTTAACTCCTGCCTGAAGCAATTAATATTCCCCGTAGCCATGTTTACAGGCATATATATGAATGTGTGCATGACTGTACGCAGTTATATACACACAGACACAAACACACACACACACACACACACACACACACACACACACACACACACACATATATATATATATATATATATATATATATATATAACTCCTTATCATCTTATTTATTCTTCTGTTGAATTGTGTATTGCTACAATAAAAGGTGTTTTTTTACAGCTGAAGTTTTAAGACTTGGAACGATAAATTAACTCCAAGTAAATATATATATGCATAATATACATATATAGAAAAAAGTAAGGATGTAAATAGTATAGAAGTATAAAAAAGGAGAAAATATAAAAAAAAAAAATTTTTTTTAATAAAATATATAAAATATTACCGGTTTCGATGTAATTCACCTTATCAAATATTAGATTTAAATTAAAATGTGTGTATATATCAATCATTCCTGCGGATCCTACGCACATTTGTGTTGCTTTCGATTATAACAATTTTCCTGGCCCATATCTGTATGAAGATATTTCTCCTTCCAATATTTTTTATGCTTTTTGTCCAACGTCCGTTGTGTTTGCATCCCAAATATCCATCTGCAGATAGCAAGTGATGTACTGGTGGTGAATAGTCTTGTCTCATAAATGCTCCGAAACTATATTGAACCTCAGAAGACAGCCAATGAGCAAAAATTATCCATGTGCTGTTTCACTTCCTAGATACTCCTGTTTCGAACAATTCTCCTACGTATTTTATATATATATATATATATATATATATATATATATATATATATATATATATATAACGAAGGAAATGTGGTAAGGAGCCAGGTGGACCATAACGCACCAAAGTACTCAATACTTAGGGTAGTAGAGTGGGTAATAGGAACGAGTAGGACCCCCGACGGCTGAGCTCAAGCCGTTTCGACGGCTAATTCTGGACTAAAAAAAAAAAATTTTTTTTTTAAAGTCCAGAATTAGCCGTCGAAACGGCTTGAGCTCAGCCGTCGGGGTCCTACTCGTTCCAATATATATATATATATATATATATATATATATATATATATATATATATATATATATATATTCGTGAGTGAGTAATTATGATATAATAATAATAATATCATAATGTTATTAATATTCGATTTGTTTGCAAGCAAACAGCCTCATAAACAACATGTGAGCTTTCTAGATCAACAGCTTCATCCTTTTGTTCGAGTGGTAGCTGAGATAAAACAATCGACAATTGTTTCGGAGTGTTTGATCCTTATCAATATTGTGTATTCTCGTGTCTGCTAGTCACTAGAACTGATGAGAATGTATATTATTCTCAAATGTATACCAAGGTGGTGTTGTAAATTTCAAACCGTCAGGCAAGATGACAATAGTTCCATATGACTGATTTTCACAAAAAGCATTCCTGTGAGAATCAGTCATATGGAACTATTGTCATCTTGCCTGACGGTTTGAACTTTACA
>OZ024741.1:31715215-31720215 GCA_964016885.1 Eledone cirrhosa
TTATACTTATTCCTAATTAAACTATTTTTTACTGGGATAAATTTGTCACCATTTTCTTTTCCTTTTTACTAATATATCACAACTCGTGTGTCACACTTATATTTTTTAAAATATATTTATATATATGTATATAGTGGATAACAAGTTATCGTTATAGGTAATCCAGTTAGAGGTTGTGAGTGTTCTGCGTTGTGGATAGTTTTAACGTACGGCTTCGTTTAACTCAAGAAGATGTTTCCATAGTTATGCAACGAGTTCGCGGTAATTTCTATTCAGGTTGTACTTGGAGTAATAATAGTTAAAGAATGAAGAGTAACATGGCTGGCTGTACAATAAGGGGTTTATTTAAATAAAGCCCTTATTGTACAGCCATATATATATATATATATATATATATATATATATATATACGGATTAACAAATAATAGTTAAATGCAGACCACTTAGGTGAAGTCCAGTTATGGTATTCCAGGTAGTGGATGTCAACGCTTCATTTTGCCTTATGACAGCTAGTTTTCACGCCGTAACATTAGATACATTATATACCCCCCACCTAAGTAATGTCAGGGTCTCCTTAAATAATTTATTGATAGCATTGTTGTAATTGTTGTTATTGTTCTAATTGAATGCCATTACTACTCCATATAGTAGCCTGTATTTTCTTTTCTTTTCCTGCCTGTGTACTTTCTTCATTCTCGCATGCTCCGAAGATCTGACTGGTTATAATTCTGTATTGGCGATCGAGTAACGCAAAATTAAGCGGATAGCGATCTCTAGACATACCAGTTCAGTGAAACAAATGTAAGCTATGTGATTAAAAACTTTTTTGTATAGCAAACCATGTAAACCTTCTTTCCTGATTTATATATATATATATATATATATATATATATATGTGTGTGTGTGTGTGTGTGTGTCTGTGTGTGTGTGTGTGTGTGTGTGTCTGTGTGTGTGTGTGTGTGTGTGTGTGTGTGTGTGGCGGAGTGGTTAGAGAATTGGATTCGTAATCGTAAGGTTGCGAGTTCGATTCCTGGACCAGGCGATGCGTTATGTCCTTGAGCAAGACACTTTATTTCACGTTGCTCCTTCTACCTGGAGTTGCGACCGATAGATAGTATTAGCAATTGGAAAGACCAACGGAAACATTGTTCCTTTTATATATATATATATATATAATATATTGAGAAAATATGGTTTGAAAAATGCAATGATCTTTTGGTTATTTAGAAGGTTTATTTATTCATGTGCCAAGTAAGTTGATGATTATTTATATATATATTTTTTTAACTTTTACCGGTTTCAGGTGTGTTTGCAGCCTTTTAAAAAGGATTTTCATGACAGTCTTTAGAAAAATGTCTTTTGTTTAGGTTTATCTCACGTAGTTGGTGGCTTGCGTTCTTGTTGAACAGTCTGTAAGCACAGTTGATACCGATAAAACTAAACAAAAATATATAAATAGTCAACAAATTACTTGGCACATGCATAAAGAAACCTTCTAAATAACCAAAATATGAGATATTTTATTAAAAAACTTGTTTCCTCTATAATAGGTGATATGTAAAGAAACCCCTAACGTTTTAATTTTTTCACTAAATACATATATATATAACTATATATATATATATATATATATATATATATATATATATATATATATATATATATATATATATATATATATATATAGAGAGAGAGAGAGAGAGAGAGAGAGAAAAGATGAATATACAATGAAAGTGCTTTTATAAAGGAATTTATTAGGTATTGACATATGTTTCTGTAACAGACGGAATACCTATGTATCGCTGCTTGCGTAATCATATAATGTTAGCAAGTATTCGATAGCAAATGTATAATCAGTTGTCACTTCTACAGAGATATTGGATAAATTGGAAAGAATCAGAAAAATTGAAGTATTTATATTAGTTGTAAGAAAGGAAGAAGAGAGGGGATAGTATATGACAGATGGCAATTCAATTTGCTGGTAAACAAGTATATAGAAGGTTTTTAATTAGAATACAATGAGTATATGGCTTATTTTATCTAAATAAGAATTTTTTGGAGTGCCTATTTTAATCTATATTTGACCTATTTTAATCTATATTTAATAAAATATTTTGGATTTCATAATACAAAATAATTCCATATACACAATTTACAAAATTCCTGTCCTTGGAAATATGAAGGGGCAGCCGCTATAATATCCCATTTTAGGTTAAATTGTTGGTTATTTTCGCGCAGCTGCCAAGCCTTGTCTGCGAGTGTTGTTACATAACGCTGGTTTTCATGTTTTATCGAGTAATGATGTCTATAAAGGCGAGATTTGAAGGAGGTAGCTGTAGACCCCACATAGTACCACTTCTGGCTACCCTATTCGATAGTACATTTGTATATGATGTTGCGTTGAAGACACTGATTGTTCAACGGACACATTCCTGGTAGGACACAGTTACAGTTATAATTTTGCGTTGTTGTATTACCATGGATGGATTGATGAGGTTGCTTAGGCAGGACTGGATGTTGTTTGTTGTTTTGTGATGTTATAGCCGATGTTTTACGTGTATTGTTATGTGTTGGAAGGCGTTTATACAACCGTTTTGCGTTAAGCTTTTTTATATGTTGTTCAATATTAGGGGCGGTTGAATATGAAAGTCGAATAGTGCTACGGTTTAAGATTTTATTATATGTATGTGATGTTGGAAAATGTTTTTTAACTAATCGAATGAATTGTGAGGGTAGATTGGTTTTAATAGAGTTGTTATAGACCGGATTGTACCATATATACTCTTTACATCGCCTTCTGTTTGGTGGTGTGCGACTATTAGTTTGTCTATTGCGGTAGTGTATGTATGGTGGTGATTCTATGCTATTTCTCCCTCTATGAGATTTATTTTGGGTGTTTTTTTGATCGTCGACTATATACTCTATATTAACTAGGTGTCCAGCCTTCCTAAGTGCATCATCATAATATTCGGCATGTTCTTTGAAGGTTTGCTGGTTGGACGACAGGCGGGAGATTCTAAGGGAAATATTTCTAGGGATGGATTTAATTATAGAGGGTGGATGGTTAGAACCCGTATTTACATATTTAAGGTTCTCATTTAGTTTATGGAACGGTTTAATCGTTTCTGTATTGAGATTCAAAGTAACATCAAGGAAATTAACCTCTTTGAGGTTATATTCAAACGTAATATTTAATCCTAGTTCCTTAAAAAGCTTTCTAATATTTTTACGCATCCTTTCTAAATTCAGGTTATTCATATGCTTAACTAATAGGAGCGCATCGTCACGGTAGAGTCCACCGTGGAGATCCTTGAATTTTCCTTGTAGTCTGTGGGTGATATGAATTCCCACATGATCAATTACTTCCGCCGAATCATTGGAACCCATAGTTATATCAAAATTAGAAGGTCTATCTTTGCGAACCCAGTAGCTATCATCAAATTTAACAATAGTTTTCCTCGCTTCCATAATAATACTAATTTCATCATCCGTAAGGTCGGAATTAGCCTTAGCGAACGAAAGAGCTTCATGCAGAGTATCAGGTGAGATTGAGGAGTAATACTCATCAATATCGAGCTGAATAAATTTTGATTTCTTCTTATCAGTAATGCTATTAAACCATATTATTGCCTCATGGGTGTTACCCCATAGTTTAATATCTACTTTAGCCTTAACTTGGGGGATAATTCTGTCTAGTATATATTTGCTAATTTTGCCTGTATCAGATTTAGAGGGGCATATAAGTCTAATTTTAGGGTCAGTATCGAGGTTGAAGGATGGTGTAGCTGGTGTTAAGGGTTGCGTTCTATCGTCAATACAAAGTTTTTTTAACAATTTCACATGCCGAGTTGTTGATGTTTTTAAGTGTAGCTTCATTAGTTTTATTGTATTTTTTATGCAATTCCTTACGGATGAAGTTATTGTAAGTGTCCACATCCATGGTATATACGTTTGATGTTTTGTCTGCTCTAACAATAATTCCATTGGCGTTTTTTAGATTATTTAGCAGTGCCGTGATCTCATTCTGTAGTTTATTGTTTTTCTGTTTTGTAAATTTGATCTCCATGATCGTATCCATTAGGTCTTGTTCAAATGCATACAAAAGTGGGTTTGAGGGTGGGTTTTTGTAAGATTTAAATCCAAATTTATCCTTGTTAAGATCCGATGTTTCGTTTATACGGCTTTTGTCAAAATGGAATGTTTTCCATCTGATTCGTCGAATAAAATCATTGGTCCTTCGTATCATACCTAGAATATATTCCTTTTTTGCCTGAATAGGTATGTTTTTTAACGACATATCCAATTAGTGCCTTTCCATTTTAGAGACGTATGCTGAATTAGTTGCTCAACTGTATAGGAGATTATTAAAATTTCAAGTTATCAATAATGTAGTGATAATATATCGTCTCGCTATATATATATATATATATATATTTCGTTTCTGAATTTGTTTAGCAAGATTCTTTATCTGAAATCGTGTGTTGAAACCGATATTGTTATACTTTGGGATATATATTGGGATATATATTGGGATATATATTGGCAACATGACCCTCCCAAAGTATAACAATATATATATATATATATATATATATATATATATATATATATATATATATATATATATATATATGCATATATCTACATATATATATATATATATATATATATATAATATATATATATATATATGATAATAAGGGCGCTGCGGAGTTGCAAATGGGTTACATATGGAAAAAATTTGTCCTTCATCAGTGATCTTCCAACCATCATAGGCATTTCATCGCTTTAAAGACCATATACCTCCGGTTGGTGCGAGCAACGGCTAAAAAAAGTCGTTGGGACACGTAAATAAAGGGGACGCGAGGGTAAACAAACAAAATGGTGAAGCAACAGTAAGTGAGGAAGAAAGAGACAAGTCCCAGATTTCTATGAATTTAAATTCGGTGAAATCGTGAACGAGAGAATAAAGACCATCAAACCTGGTTGAAATGTGAGCA
>OZ024741.1:31725215-31752715 GCA_964016885.1 Eledone cirrhosa
ATATATATATATACACACAGGTATTTTTTATCAATGTTTATCATATATATATGTATATATATATGTATATGTATATATATATATATATATATGTATATATATATGTATATGTATATATATATATATATATATATATATATATATATATATATATATATATATATATATATATATATATATATAAAATAGATAGATAGATAGATAGATAGATATACTGTAAATAAAAAACACCATTCTTCCTATACATACTGCTGCAGTAGGCAATGATTTGAAACACATCAAAAGTAAGATCATTAATAAAATATTCTAACTACTTTGTAATATTCTGGAAGAAATGAAAGGATATTTTTTTTAAAGATTGTTTAAGAGGAATTCATTAACAACGAGGCATATTCTCACTTGTCTCTCTTACATACACACATTCACACATATATACAGATAGATACAAACACATACGCACATATATACAGACACCCATATACACTCAAATTTACAAAGGTATACAAGCATATGTGTTAGTATTTATCATACAAACACATATGCATGAATACCTTTGTAAACGTGAGAGTAGGTGCGTGTCTGTGTATATATGTGTGTATATAAATATACACATATGTACATGTTTGTAATTAGGAATTGGATACATTTGTGTTGGTCATTATTACTTACATTACATGGCGGAGGATTGGCAGTATCGGTAGAGGGTAGGACGCCATGCTTTCCAGCATAGTTACGTCCCTTTACGATCTGAGTTCAAATCCCGCCGAGGTTGACTTTGCCTTTCATCCTTACGGGGTCTATAAAATAAAGTACCAGTGATGCACTGGGTAATTGCTGGCCGTGTGCCTAAAGTAGAAACAATTATTACTTACATTACACACACAAACTCATATAAACATACACATACACACAATCATACACACACATATATATATATGAACATTCATATATGTGAGTTCGTAAATGTGAATCTGTGTATCTCTCTTTCTCTCTCTCTCTCTCTCTCTCTCTCTCTCTATATATATATATATATATATATATATATATATATATAATATGTTGAGAAGGTAACACACCAGAGAGAGATATATAGTGTGTTATCAATAATACAGGGAAAAAACCACCAGTGTATGGAATCTATAACCTATGAAAGGCAGACTATAGACACGATAATTAAAAATATAAATTAAAGCGTAAATAAATACCTTTATAACTATATAACACACGTACAAATCCAAAGATATGTTTCACCAAAAAATTTGTTGAAAGAAATGGTCTAGTCTCGGTTCATCAGCGTGTGTAAGGCCATACATTTCAGACAACACTAAGAGAATTTTACAATTGACTGTCCAGCTACACGTGGGAGAGAGAAGTCACAGCGTGTTTAAGGGCAGTGAACCAGTGGCCTCTGAGAGACGAACTGCTAGAAAGGGCAGCCCAAAGCCACTCAGAGAAGTGTGCTCAACCAAACAGAGGTAGGAAAGACTGTTATTAGGAGCGAAATATCACGATAAATTAACGGAGGCATAGGCCGTCGTTATTCCCTGTAAATAATGTGCTGAAAGGGGAAGAGATCCTGAGCCCTTTAAAATATAATATGTTGAGAAGGTAACACACCAGAGAGAGATATATAGTGTGTTATCAATAATACAGGGAAAAAACCACCAGTGTATGGAATCTATAACCTAGGTTATAGATTCCGTACACTGGTGGTTTTTTCCCTGTATTATTGATAACACACTATATATCTCTCTCTGGTGTGTTACCTTCTCAACATATTATATTTTAAAGGGCTCAGGATCTCTTCCCCTTTCAGCACATTATTTACAGGGAATAACGACGGCCTATGCCTCCGTTAATTTATCGTGATATATATATATATATATATATATATATATATATGTATTGAGAAACAGAATATATAATAAAGAAGTTAAATTGTTTGAAGAGGTGTGTATAATTTACTGTTTACTATCATATATATATATATATATATATATATATATATATATATATGTGTGTGTGTGTGTGTGTGTGTGTGTGTGTGTGTGTGTGTGTGTGTGTGTGTGTGTGTGTGTGTGTGTGTGTGTGTGTGTGTGTGTGTGTGTGTGTGCGTGTGTGCGTATATATATAAAAATATATCATATATTCATATACAACAACATTGAATATAGAAATGGCTTCTACAAGACTAGAACTATTTCATTGAAACGAAAGAGTTCTAGCCCTGTAGAAGCCATTTCTATACGAAATTTTGTTGTATACATTCTACTACGGTATTGAGCACCTTACGTACCGTGGTTACCCCCGATTGAACCCGGGACACACTCAAGAAAAAGAAAATACACATACCCCCAAACACACACATATATATATAAACTACCACCCGGTTATCGAACCAACCAGCCAGCCAACTAACCGTAAATTTATAATGAATTAAAGTCAAAACCAACAGGTGCGTGTGTTTTTATTGGCAACATGACCCTCCCAAAGTATAACAATATCTGTTTCAACACACGTTTTTGGATAAGAAATATTGCAAAATAAATTCAACAATGAATTGTATATTCGTTGCGGTTCTCTGTTGTCTCTGTTCAAATCCTACGGAGGTCCACTTTGCCTTTCATCATTTGCTGGTCGATAAAAGAAACACCAGTCAAGTACTGGTGGACTGTTCTTCCTCTATATCTCTTTCTAGCCCCCCCCCCCCCCCTCTCACTCTCTCTCTCTCGCTTTTCTCTCTCACTTTCTATCTTTCGCTGGAAGAAATCTACTGGAGATGGGCCCCACCAGGTTTAAGAAAAACCGTATGCCACCATGGTGCCTCTACGACTCCTTCGAAATTTACGGGATTAAGAAAAAGAAGAAAGTTGCGGTCTTCATATCTTCTTGGAGATTGATGTATGTTTGCAATTTAGCTAGAGAACTTTACTAGTTGAAGTGGATTTGTGTGTTTGTGTGTTTGTGTGCGCGCCTGTTTACACATATATGTGTGTAAGTGTATGAGTGAGTTTGTGTGTGTATGAGTGTGTATTGGTTCGATATAATCTATGAGTACATAATCCAATGTGAATACGTTCCCTTTTAAGACTCCAAGGCAGCGACATCAAGACTGAATGCTGTAATACCTTACTGTGTCACTGATTATTTCCAGGTGTGTCAAGATAGTGAAATTAGTCTAATCAACTACTGCGAATATTCGGTAGTGAGGTATAGTTCAAATCTGACAATTGTATTTTTATATTTGATAGTGAGGTATAGTCCAAATCTGACAATTGATTTTGTATATTCGGCAGTGAAGAATATTTCAAATCTGAGAATTGTATATTGTATATTCGGCAGTGAAGAATATTTCAAATCTGAGAAGTGTATATTGTATATTCGGAAGGGAAGAATATTTTAAATCTGAGAATTGTATATTGTATATTCGGCAGTGAAGAATATTTCAAATCTGAGAATTGTATATTGTATATTCGGAAGGGAAGAATATTTTAAATCTGAGAATTGTATATTGTATATTCGGTAGTGAAGAATATTTCAAATCTGAGAATTGTATATTGTATATTCGGCAGTGAAGAATATTTCAAATCTGAGAATTGTATATTGTATATTCGGCAGTGAAGAATATTTCAAATCTGAGAATTGTATATTGTATATTCGGCAGTGAAGAATATTTCAAATCTGAGAATTGTATATTGTATATTCGGAAGGGAAGAATATTTCAAATCTGAGAATTGTATATTGTATATTCGGCAGTGAAGAATATTTCAAATCTGAGAATTGTATATTGTATATTCGGCAGTGAAGAATATTTCAAATCTGAGAATTGTATATTGTATATTCGGAAGGGAAGAATATTTCAAATCTGAGAATTGTATATTGTATATTCGGAAGGGAAGAATATTTCAAATCTGAGAATTGTATATTGTATATTCGGTAGTGAAGAATATTTCAAATCTGAGAATTGTATATTGTATATTCGGCAGTGAAGAATATTTCAAATCTGAGGATTGTATATTGTATATTCGGCAGTGAAGAATATTTCAAATCTGAGAAGTGTATATTGTATATTCGGTAGTGAAGTATATTTCAAATCTGAGAATTGTATATTGTATATTCGGCAGTGAAGAATATTTCAAATCTGAGAAGTGTATATTGTATATTCGGTAGTGAAGTATATTTCAAATCTGAGAATTGTATATTGTATATTCGGCAGTGAAGAATATTTCAAATCTGAGAAGTGTATATTGTATATTCGGTAGAGAAGTATAATTCAAATCTGAGAATTGTATATTGTATATTCGGCAGTGAAGAATATTTCAAATCTGAGAAGTGTATATTGTATATTCGGTAGTGAAGTATATTTCAAATCTGAGAATTGTATATTGTATATTCGGCAGTGAAGAATATTTCAAATCTGAGAAGTGTATATTGTATATTCGGTAGTGAAGTATATTTCAAATCTGAGAATTGTATATTGTATATTCGGTAGTGAAGTATATTTCAAATCTGAGAATTGTATATTGTATATTCGGTAGTGAAGTATATTTCAAATCTGAGAAGTGTATATTGTATATTCGGTAGTGAAGTATATTTCAAATCTGAGAATTGTATATTGTATATTCGGTAGTGAAGTATATTTCAAATCTGAGAAGTGTATATTGTATATTCGGTAGTGAAGTATATTTCAAATCTGAGAATTGTATATTGTATATTCGGTAGTGAAGTATATTTCAAATCTGAGAAGTGTATATTGTATATTCGGTAGTGAAGTATATTTCAAATCTGAGAATTGTATATTGTATATTCGGTAGTGAAGTATATTTCAAATCTGAGAAGTGTATATTGTATATTCGGTAGTGAAGAATATTTCAAATCTGAGAAGTGTATATTGTATATTCGGTAGTGAAGTATATTTCAAATCTGAGAATTGTATATTGTATATTTGGTAGTGAAGTATATTTCAAATCTGAGAATTGTATATTGTATATTCGGTAGTGAAGTATATTTCAAATCTGAGAATTGTATATTGTATATTCGGTAGTGAAGTATATTTCAAATCTGAGAATTGTATATTGTATATTCGGCAGTGAAGAATATTTCAAATCTGAGAAGTGTATATTGTATATTCGGTAGTGAAGTATATTTCAAATCTGAGAATTGTATATTGTATATTCGGTAGTGAAGTATATTTCAAATCTGAGAAGTGTATATTGTATATTCGGCAGTGAAGAATATTTCAAATCTGAGAAGTGTATATTGTATATTCGGTAGTGAAGTATATTTCAAATCTGAGAATTGTATATTGTATATTCGGCAGTGAAGAATATTTCAAATCTGAGAAGTGTATATTGTATATTCGGTAGTGAAGTATATTTCAAATCTGAGAATTGTATATTGTATATTCGGTAGTGAAGTATATTTCAAATCTGAGAATTGTATATTGTATATTCGGTAGTGAAGTATATTTCAAATCTGAGAAGTGTATATTGTATATTCGGTAGTGAAGTATATTTCAAATCTGAGAATTGTATATTGTATATTCGGTAGTGAAGTATATTTCAAATCTGAGAATTGTATATTGTATATTCGGAAGGGAAGAATATTTCAAATCTGAGAATTGTATATTGTATATTCGGTAGTGAAGTATATTTCAAATCTGAGAATTGTATATTGTATATTCGGTAGTGAAGTATATTTCAAATCTGAGAAGTGTATATTGTATATTCGGTAGTGAAGTATATTTCAAATCTGAGAAGTGTATATTGTATATTCGGAAGGGAAGTATATTTCAAATCTGACAATTGCATGTATATATACAATTAAACACGTGATGAGTGACACGTGATATAGTATTTAATGTTTATTTATTCAACATCGAGTCGCTAACATTTATTTTAAGAAATATGTCAAAACTATGTCAAAAATGTTCACAAATGTGAAAGGATTCGAACGTCCGGACGAAGTCTTCAAAAACGTTATCTCTGTCTGTTCCCTTGCCGCTTTAGTTCGGATTGCCTCAACAACGTAACATCATTACATAATGAAGCTGTCTGATGAGATCATACCATTGGTTGCATGGAATCACGTGACCACTGTCGTCATTCAAATGTGTATCACAGCCTTATCAATAAAAGACTCTTTAACATCTACAACAACTTCGCATTTTTCTTATTCTAAATATTCTAAATATACTCCATCATTTCCATTTGGAAGAAGTAAGATGACGTTCAGTGGTTGATCGGGATTGCGTCAATATTTACCATAAGTATATATATATATATATATATATATATATATATATATATATATATATATATATACATATATATATATAATTGGTGTTGGATGCTTAAAGCGTCCGTATGCGGTAGGCCATATGATCGTGCCTCGAGCTGGTCTCCCGGGAAACATTTGTAATATGTCCAATAAATTCCTTTCGTCGCAACACTGATTCTCTTTTTTCTGTGATATATATATATATAGGTAAAAGGTAAACAGAAATAACAACTCAATCGGTACAGTATATGTAAGGTATATATTAGGTTAATGCTTGATAGAGCAGGAAGAGGGTCTTAACGTTTCGGACGCTAGTCCTCCATCAGAAGAAAGAATGAGAAATAAAATAGATCAAGGGGACGGGCAGGTTGGAATTGGAAAAAATGTCTTTCGATAAAAATAATAGGTCCATTCATGTTGATATCTCTTGCAAAACTGTTGGTGCTGGCGGTTTGTGTGTGTATATATATATATATATATATATATATATATATATATATATATATATATATATATATATATATATATATATATATATATATATATATATATATATATATATATGTATATATGTATATATATATATATATATTTATATATATATAAGTATGTAATCGTTTCATTTTTTTCCGTTTATCGTTTTCGGTGCACCCGGCCGATTAACCCACTCGATATGCAAATTGGGCTACTCAGCCATTAATATGCATAAGGTAAGTATATACGTTCAACAATCTGGCAAGAAGGTATACGTTGTTGACGATAGCTAATAAGCTTGAACTAGTACAGCGTTCCTTTGTCAGTGTTGAACAAACGAGCAACGATGGTTGCTGGACACTACGGCTTAATACGGGATGTTTGTTTACAAACACACCGAGCATTATAATACATGTTCGGTGAATCCATACGTACATATATATATGTGTGCATGTATGTGTATATATATACATACTACTGTACGTCTGTATACATATATGTATGTACGTGTACATACTTATATTTAAGTAACAGCCGTACTAAGAGTGGGAAATGAAATTTCGTTTCATTTTTTCCGTTTATATATATATAGTATTAAGGATACTATTTATGGTTATGCAAATACAACAACCTTTTGTAGTTATATATATTTTTACAAACCTTAAACAGGCAGTAATATATTACTACCTTATTACCAGGAAGTTAAATAGCTCAATGTAAAATCATCAGATGTTTTACAGACCAGTTATATATAAGTTATAAGAATCAAAGATCTGTTCAAAACATTTTTATGCTTACAACTGTTTTCTCCAAACCGAGGTTTGGATTCTTCGGAGCAATTTATTAATGAATGAACAATTATATGACCTCCTTTTCAACCCAAGAGACATACAGATACATATGCAAACATTGTTGCTTGGTGGGTCGACATCCATTACAGCATTTAGTGTGGCAGTATACATTTAGAGGTTACATTCATATTAAAAGAGGATAAAATCAAAAATACATGTTAAAATACATGAAATTAATGCGATAGGATAGTCATAAGCAGTTATTGAGTGCAATAGTTACACGTGTGGCAAGCACGTGCGTCTTGTTTATATAATGCTATAGTGTGGCAGAGTGTTACATGTAATAGAAGCACTTAAACAGGTAATCTAGAGTGTTAGGGGGTCGAACTGGTAATGAATCCTTTATATGATTGTTATAGCCTGTGCGTGGAGAAATAATATAAGCATTAAATATATTGGAAATGCGTAGCAAAGCGATGATATGGATTTCATGCACAGCACCATTTTCACACTCCGGGTAGCGTATTATTCAGATTATATGCCCCTCACATAATCTACGACGATTCGATATTGGGCGTTTGACGATCTTGTTAGAAAATCATAGTTTGTTGGTCTTTAGCTCAATACAGCAGGTTGTTACGTTGCGAGAATCGACATCGAATTATTTTCCGGAAGTGTGTTTGTGACTAAGGGGAGTTAATGCGTGAGTGGAGGTAACTCAGTGGTTTCTATGACTAACTATTAAATGGTGTCTCAAAGTAGTCCCTAACTTATATGGTTATACACAGTTTCTAAAAATTTAAAGTGTCTTAACTATAATGTAGTCTATCAAGCAGTATTAAAGGTGTTCATACTAGGGTGATCATCCTCCATCACAGAGTGTCACAATTGAATCTTTTACACGATGAACGGGATTTCTAAATCAATGATCATTGTGATTGTAGTCTACTCATAGAACCTGGCAGGGTGATTATAGAATCACTTCAATATATAATAATTCCTGGTAAGCTCTGGCTCAGTGCATGTTATATTGGATGTCGAAAGTTAACTATCAATAGGGTAGATCAGAGGTCAGTCTACACTCCTCATGTCACTAATCTGACCATCTATTCATACATATATGTACAACACATACGCCACTTGCAATACATTCACTGCACTCAGCAAATAGGTTATACAGCTCATCAACGATACTAGATTAATTAGTCTTCCATTTATCCAACGATGGCATTATAACCAGCAGACTAACACCCAGAATAATTGTAACTGTAGAGCAAATAGAACCTGCCCTTTAGATAAAAAATGCTTAATAAAGGATATCATATACTCATGCACCGTCACAACTAGCAACTCTTCAGAAGCCTATGTAGGCTCCACATCTAACTGCTTCAAAACCAGGTATAATTCGCACATCCACTCGTTCAAAAAACACAGTCTAGCCAACTCCACCTCACTATCTAGCTACGTACACTTTCTAAAAACTAAAAATAAATCTTACACACTCAAATGGGAAGTGATAGGTAGCGCGATTTCGTACAAACCACCTAATAAATTTTGTAACCTCTGTCTACTAGAGACCCACACTATTATCTTCTCTAACCATAACCTACTTAACAAAAAGTATGAAGTATTCGCAACTTGCCAGCACCGCCCAATATATAGCAATGTCAGACTTGAACCAGGCACCACCTCTAGCATCAAACACCAAGGGCACACCTTATACCACATCCCCACACTCATTGATCCAATATAACACTAATAGGGACATCCCTCTAGAACCCTTCACAGTAAGAATACCCCTTTGTACTTCTACTTTGGGTGTGACTGCATCCAGTTGCTTGAACTGCACCACTTTATAATTAATGTAAAATTTAAGCATGGAATTGATTGTATTGTTGGTGCTCTGCGGGTGAAGTGCCATCGTTGGATACATGGAAGACTAATTAATCTAGTATCGTTGATGAGCTGTATAACCTATATGCTGAGTGCAGTGAATGTATTGCAAGTGGCGTATGTGTTGTACATACATGTATGTACACACACAACAATAATAACATACACGGAGACAACAACAACAACACACACATTCTATGCCTCTCACCACCACCACAATCTTAACAAACACACAGAAACAGAAAACAGGTAATGAGAGTAACACAGAAGTAAGGGAAGGTAATGGGATTGAAAGAGAAGGGAGACTATGAATACTGACAGAGAAAATAACCAGGTAGAACACACAGACACACAACATAGAGTAGATAATAACAATGATCCAGAGGAAAGAGACAGGAGTAATAATGAGAGACATAGAAACAACCATGAGGCTGTTGGTGGAAATAGAAATAGAAACAACACAACTTACAATAACAATAGCAATAGTACACATAAAGCAGCAGCCTGGAATTCTACTTTTTATAATCCTTCCGATATGTCCTTCGACCTACGACGAGTCCACGCCACGACTTTAGCTTTAAAAAAACGCACGCAAGAGCCGTCGCAGGTCGATGAACAAACAGAAGCACAATTTAGTATAGCACATGGATGAAATGTTTATTCTATTATAGTAATTACGATCAACCTAATCTTCCATGACTTCATATAGGTTCGTACACGCACACATTTTCAGCAACATAATTCTTTCTTAATACACTTAATACATTTATCTGCACATGTATATATACAGATTATACATATATATATATACACATATAATAATTTAAAATATATAAAAAATATCCATATATATATATATATATATGGATATTAGAAAGTGAGTTTTTTTTTACAAAATGAAAAATAATCGAGGTGTCCTATACGAGTGAATGTATAAAGAAAAAAAGATGAAATCGAAAATGCAACTGACGTCTTATTTTTAAGAAAATATATATATTTATTTGGTTCCTTTACTTTTGAAAAGCAGAAGAACTGCGAAACCGGTAAAGGAACCAAATAAATATATATATTTAAAAAAAAATAAGACTCCAGTTGCATTTTCGATTTCATCTTTTTTTCTTTATATATATATATATATATATATATATATATATATATATATATATATATATATATATATATATATATATATATATGTATGTATGTAAAAGGTAAACAGAAATAACAACACAATCGGTACAGTATATGGAAGGGATATATTAGGTTAACGCTTGATATAGCAGGAAGAGGGTCTTCATATTCCGGACGCTAGTCCTTCGGCAGAAGAAAGAATGAGAAATAAGATAGATTGAGGGGACGGGTGGGTTGGGATTGGAAATAATGCCTTTAGATAAAAATAACAGGTCCATTTATGTTGATACATACACACACACTCTCTCTCTCACACACACACACACACACATATATAGGATATTAACAATTTATGTTGAAAATTTGTTGCCTTAACGTACATGTACAAATCCATAAATATGTGTAGGAGACAGGTGTGAGGAATTGTGTGGCCTTGGGGTAGGTGTTTTGGGACTAGGACCATAATGACATGGGTTCGATTCTTGAGCTGGGTTGTGTTCTTGAGCAAAACACTTCATTTCAGGTTGCTCCAGTATATTCAGCTGAAAATAGCTGGCTGGTTTAGCCCTGCTATGGACTGGAGAGAACATGTATACTCAGTCGCTTCAGGCACGGAAACTGGGATAAGTACCAAACTGACCACTCTCCTGGCTTGAGACACTTTTAGAGACCTAGCTGTATTAACTTAAATCTCCTGGTTTGAGACAGATTTGTAGAGACCAGGCTGTATTAGATTATATTTCCTGGCTTGAGACAGTTTAAGAGACCAGGCTGTATTAGATATCACCTGTCTTGAGACAGACTTTTATAGACCAGGTTGTATTAGATTATAAATCCTAGCTTGAGACACTTTTAGAGATCGGGCTGTATTAGATATCTCCTGGCTTGAGACATACTTTTATAGACCAGGCTGTATTAGATTATATCTCCTGGCTTGAGACACTTTTATAGACCAGGCTGTATTAAATTATATCTCCTGGTTTGAGGCACCTTTATAGACCAGGCTGTATTAGATTAAATCTGGCTTGAGACAGACTTTTAGAGACCAGGCTGTATCAAATTATATCTCCTGGCTTGAGAGAGACTTTTAGAGACTAGGCTGTATTAAATTATATCTCCTGGCTTCAGACACTTTTAGAGACCTGGCTGTATTAGATTATATCTCTTATATCTCCTGGCTTGAGACACTTTCAGAAACGAGGCTGTATTAGATTATATCGACGTCAGTATTTTACCTGTGCCTCATCTGAATCTACCATGTACATATTTTGCCTGTACAATGTTTACTTTTTCTGTATGATACACCTGATGGTACATTTCTGACCGGATTTTGTAAAAAAATCTAATTTTAGAATGAGAGTAAGTTTCCATGTTTTTGGAAGAAAAACATCTTAAATTTATGTAAAATAATATAAATGACCGACTTAAATCGTACATCAGGGTATGACTCTGTTACCCAACCCTGCATCTATTAATATTCCTTCATTATTGAGAATTTCTATCATTCTTAATTAAAAGGATGCTGCAGCATGCCCCTGGTCGTGTCCACAAAGACGAACACAAGAACTAGTAAATAATAATATTGTACTAGAATTTTATACGTTGTGAGTTTAAATTTGGCAATGTAGTGTGTTCCCTGGTTATTCTCAATTTCTAGATACGAGTGAATATCGAGTTAAGATGCCATAAATCGTAACTGATATTAGTGGAATACGAGAAGAGGTATTATATCGAATTGATTTTAGTTTTATAAGCGAAGGAAATAGGCCACACATGGTAATCGAAAATTAAGCAGTTTGATAATATTAGGGTACTTCGATTAAGATTGCTTGTTTGATGAGATTGTAATGCTATTTCTCTGCTGTACGTAATTGGCATAGGTTTAACTTTGACCTGACAAAATTACGAATTCTACTCGACAAACAACATCCCCAGTATAGGAACCAAGTGATCTACACAGTTATTGAAAGGTAACACATAGCAGTGGTTTACAATATGCCCATCCATGTAAATGTACGCCCGAAATATTTCCATTAAGATTTTTCAAACATTTTCGTCAATATTATGCCAAATCCTAAACTTTTCTTCAGCATTTAGTCAAATTCAACCATATAAATATTTATTCACCTTCGGGTTTTTCGAATATCTAGCATTATTAATGCAGCTACTTGCATACATAATGCCGCACACTCAGGTGTACATGCACATACACGTACACATATACATACACATACACATACACGTACACATATACATAAACGTACACATACACGTACACATATACATACACGTACATATATATATGTGTATAAATGTATACGTATACACACACACACACACACACATATATATATATATATATATATATATATATATATATATATATATATATATATATATATATATATATGTGTGTGTATATATATATATATATGTGTATATATATTTCAAGCGTTAAACCAATATATTTCTTCGTTGTACTGTGTCGCTTGCTTTGTTTTTGTTTACTATTTACACACACACACCCATATATATATATATATGTATATATATATATATATATATATATATATATATATATATATATATATATATATATATATATATATATATATATATATGAGTATATGCACGTTCATATGCACACAAAACAATGCATTTTATGTGTTTTGAATGTTTGTGAGGAGTCAATAAACAAATAACTTTTTTTAAACGAACGTACATGGTTTACGTATGAAGTGCATACTTAATTAGAGTTCTGGCGATAATCCAAAATATGTCTACATACTTATACTTATGAGATAAATGTGAAGAGAGTGACGGAATGTGGTGTTTCGTTAGAAAGGAACAAGACAAAATCCTCTTATACTAATAGCTATTTAGAATACAAAGCTATTTCGATTATCTAAACATTCATTTAGCTTTATTTCAAGTGTTCACTATACTTGTAGTTATTTATTTATTTTATTTTTTGTTGATATAATACATACATATACATGTACATATATACACACACATATATACATGTGTGTGTATGCATATTTGTATATATATATATATAAAAGGATCGGCCCTCCCAGCCAGCGCTAAGTTAGGATACATAAGGAACGAACTAACACGTATCCGGAACAAATGCACCAACGCTAGAGACCGAGACATACACCCCACACATTTCCTGTAAGCACTCAAACTGAACGGATACCCGACATCCACCACAAACCGTGCCAGAAAGAGCAGAGGACACCACACCCGAGGCACTAACATTTGCTTCCTGAAGCTCCCACACTTCAGTGACGAAACAACAACAGCCATCCGCAGAGCTATCAGACGAGAGGGACTAGATATCCAACTGGCCCACTCAGGTCCTTCTCTACGCGGACAGCTAACCAAAAGACACTCCACCAGACATGACAACCGCTGCAGGATAGCCAACTGCCCCATCAACGACACAGACCTATGCCACCAGGCTTACGTCGTATACAGGCTAGAGTGCGACAAATGCAGCCAACTGCTACGTAGGTAGCACCACCAGACCACTCTACATAAGAATAAAAGAACACTTCAATACTAACGCTTCCTCATTTAAGAAACACCTAGTTAAATGCAAAAACACCGACAAAACCATAACAGTTAGGATAGAAACAAAGGAAAGAAACCTCGGCAATCTTAGAATTAAGGAAGCACTAATTATAGATAAAACACAACCACCAATCAATAATAGACTAGAACTCAACACCCAATTTATAACTTGATATAGCATCTAGCCCCATATTTACACCCCCCCCCACACACACCTACACCTCTACTTATTCTCTCTAACACACACACACTCACACAAAGACCAGTTCTAACACGAGATAACATCTACCCCCCCCCCCACATTTACGTATAGAGATATCTTCTCACACTCACACACACACATACTTACACATCACACATTCTCCCACACACTTAAACAGGCATGTACAAAAAACCCTTTTAAAGGGAGACTACTCTTTATCCACCTAACCTTAACTCTTTGACATTAGAGATAGAACAGATACTCTATACCATTTCCTGTCAGCATGACTTGGCAAGCTATTTAGAACACTGGTTTAACCGCTTTACTTCCCTCCGAAGAAGAGATATTATCTCGAAAATTAAGGACATTTAAATAAATCTAAGGTAAAAGACTAATTGTCAACAATATCTTTTGCATTTACAGTCTTTATTCTATGTCCATACCTGCATTGTTTTGGCTTTATTATACAGGGCGGTGAATTGGCAGTATCGGTAGAGGGTCGGATATGCTTTCCAGCATAGTTACGTCCTTTTACGATCTGAGTTCAAATCTCGCCGAGGTTAACTTTGCCTTTCATCCATACAGAGGTCGATAAAATAAAGTACCAGTAATGTATATATATAAATGTATATATATAAAATAAACTAAAATAAACTAAAATAAATAAGTCAAATGTTTAAAATTTGGCTTCGTTTATTACTGCTATATATATTTCGGTGACAGCCATCTTTGGCTGTGACCTCTTCAGGCAGTCCGAATTAGTGTGGTAGAGACTAGTACACATGTTGTTGAGCTGTTTAACTTTGTCAATACTCTGATATGCCCAGTTCCTGGTTGGGTTGTTATTTCACTGAGGGACTGGAATCATATGAATTTAAACAAACGAATTTCAGCGTCAAAGGACATCTTCTCATCCCATTGGTCAGTTGTGGGAACATTCCTCAGTCAAAAGTCTATAGAAATTCGTTCTGAGGCGAAGCAAACTGTAGTGGTTGTTCTTGTTATTGTTAAGCACATCTGACCTCTACTCTTATGTTGGTAGTGTTGTTGGTGTTGGAGCGACATGATAAAGTGGTAGAAGGAATAAGATGGTAAAGGAACAAAATAAAATAAGATAATCAAATAAAATATGTGTGTGTTATACCCAATCTCAATGTTAGAATCATTTGTAAGATCACCCCTCCCATGGTCTGTTGTGAGAGCATTCCTCAGCCAAAAGTCTATAGAAATTTTTTCTGGGGTGAGGCTAGCTGTAGTGTTTGTTTTTGCTATTATTAAGTACATCTGACCTCTACCCTTATTTTGGTAGTGGTGTTGGTGCTGTGGTCAGCCTAGTTCTTGCTGCTGCTGACATTTAGAAGTATCTGTGTGTGTTTCTTCATCCATCCTGCACCATTTCTCGTGGTGGTGGTGGTGGTGGGGGTATGTGTGTGTGTATGTGTGTGTATGGGTGTGTGTGTGTGCTGTGCCATGCATATGAAGAAATAGAAGGCAATAAAGTGAAGAAAACAGAAAACAAATGAAAAATATATATATATGTATACATATATATATATATATATATATATATATATATATATACGTATACATGTATATGTATATATATGCGATCGACTTTCGTCAAATCGGACCGAGGGAACAATGTTTCCGTTGGTCTTTCCAATTGCTAATACTATCTATCGGTGGCAACTCCAGGTAGAAGGAGCAACGTGAAATAATGTGTCTTGCTCAAGGACATAACGCATCACCTGGTCCATGTATCGGACTCACAACCTTACGATTGCGAATCCAATTCTCTAACCACTCCGCCACACGTATATATATATATATATATATATATATATATATATATATATATATATATATATATATATATATATATATATATATATATATATATATATATATATATAAATATATATATAAATATATATATATATATATATATATATATATATATATATATATATATATATATATATATATATATATATATATTAAATGGAATAGAATGAAATGAAATGAAATTTCATTTCTCATTCTTAGTACGGCACTTACTTAAATATAAGTATGTATACGTAGATACATATATATATGTATACAGACGTACAGTAGCATGTATATATATATATATATATATATATATATATATATATACATATATATACATGCAGGCACGCATATATACATGTACGTATCAGTTTAGCGGACATTTATTATAATGTCCGCTTTGTTCGTTTGTAAGCAAACGGACAGCCTGATTTATGCCGTACGGTGTTAAGGCAACCACGTCACCTTTTTGTTCAACACTGATACAGGAACGATGTACTAGTTTCAAGCTTGTAAGCTATCGTCAGCACCGTATACCCTTCTGCCAGATGGTTGAACGTTCGAAAGTATATACTTTCCTTATGAAAATTAACGGCTGAGCAGCCTAATTTGCATATCGAGTGAGTTCAGTGGGCCAGGCGCACCGAACACGATAAAATGGAATAGAATGAAATGAAATTTCATTTCATTTCTCACTCTTATAACGGCACTTACTTAAATGTAAGTATGTATGTATACGTACATACATATATGTATACAGACGTACAGTAGCATGTATATATATTTATATACATATATATATACATGCAGGCACACATATATACATGTAGGTATCAGTTTAGCGGACATTTATTATAATGTCCGCTTTGTTCGTTTGTAAACAAACGGACAGCCTGAGTTATGCTGTACGGTGTTAAGGCAACCACGTCACCTTTTTGTTCAACACTGACACAGGAACGATGTACTAGTTTCAAGCTTGTTAGCCATCGTCAGCACCGTATACCCTTCTGCCAGATGGTTGAACGTTCGAAAGTATATACTTTCCTTATGAAAATTAACGGCTGAGCAGCCTAATTTGCATATCGAGTGAGTTCAGTCGGCCAGGCGCACCGAAAACGATAAACATCAGAGGCTATGGACACGTAGCGACTGTATATTTACCCATTTACCGTGTACTAAGCGCACTAACACTGCCAGCCAACACCAAAGCACGCTTCCCGCACGTATAGGTCGCAGTCCCCAAATCTGCCAACATTCCCAACGTGAGAGGCTATGTCTGCTGACTGGGACACAACGCATGAACAATCTTCCTGGGACACAACGCACGAACAGAAAAGGGGCTTCATGCCAACCCACAAACCACAATAAAGCCACCCCTGCTGCGGTAATGCTGCTCCAGTCTCCCCACAAAGACATGATTACAACAACAAAAAGCAACAAAAGTAACGCTGATCCAGTCTTTTCACAAATACAACAACCAGAACAAAAGAGGGAACTGCAACTCTATCCATTGTTGTAACCACAAATCCAATCAAAAACTGCTCCCTGAACAACGAAAAATAAAGCCTTTCTTTTTTTAGCCATGAACCTGGCAAAAGAGATAGAGAAAAACATCTTAGCCATCACCCAACACCATCCTTGCTGTCACTAATACACAATCACAAAACAAGCCGCCTGCAACACTCAAAACCAGCCACCACACTATCCCCCACATTCTTACTCAATACACAAGGTATCAGCCCTTCCATCAATGCACAGAAATGGAAGATCCAATTCATTGAGCATTTTGTTGGTAACCATCCATTTCACATCCCTTCTTCATTCTTACTGAGACCCACCTTGACAACTCCCACTTGGATGCCGAAGTAAGAGTGAGAAATTTCACAACCATCCGTGCGGATCGTGTTGGCAGAAGGAAGGGTGGAACTGCCATTTTCCTGCATGATTCCTTTACGGCAGATGGCAACACAACATTCTCTAATGGATACTGTGAATCAGTTACTGTGCACAATAAAGCCAAGGACCTGACATTAGTTGGGCTCTATAGGCCACCACAAACACCCATAATCTGCTTCAAAGAATGCGTCAACAGTATTAAATGCTTTATTAAACAGTGCCATTCTAGCAACATACTTCTGATGGGAGACTTTAATCTACCCTGTGTCGATTGGTCTACATGTAGTTTGAAACCAGGCTCCACAGCCTCAACCACTGACAAAGAGGCTGTTGAGTCACTTCTTGACTTCATGAATGAGTTTTTCTTGTCCCAACTTGTCCTTGTACCAACGAGGCATCAGAAGAACATTCTGGATCTAGTGTTTAGTAACCACACTAACACTATACATAATACTACATTGGAAAAAACACTTCTCTCAGACCATGACATGGTTCTTTGTAACCTGAGATTCCACCAGCCGAAAGCTAATTCCAGGGTCCTCTCTCTAGCCCACACATTTGATAACATGGATCTCTACAATGCCAACTGGGATGTAATTATGAACGAACTATCACATGTCGACTGGTCTTTTACACACGCACACACTTCCACCAACATCAAAACATCTTGGCAGATCTTTGTAGACACTGTCACAAATATATGTACAAAACACACCCCGCCAAATCCTGTGAACAAAACTAAGTGCAGTATCCCCCAAAATAGAAAAACAATTATCAGAAAAATAAAAAGAACAAACAAAAAAATTAACACACTAAAATACTGCCAACAGCAACACACACATTCAATGGCTATCACCCTGCTTGAGTCAAACAAATATAACCTCCAGCAATGCATGATGACCATCATGAATAACCAGAGAATAGCTGAAGAGAGTTGGGCCATTGAGAAAATCAAACTCAACTCCAAAGTGTTCTTCTCATTAGCTAAAAATCACAAGGTCACCGTCTCCACTGTTGGCCCCCTAGTTGATGAAAATGACACACTCCAGGACAATGTCAAAACCATGGGCGAGATACTGCAGAAACAATACTGCTCTGTTTTCAGCAATCCTGATATAGCCGATCTGGGCCGTATCAGTGATGTTAACCCCCAACACACTATATCAGACATAATGTTTGGCGCCCTGATGTCTTAGCGGCAATAAACGAAATTAAACACAATTCAGCAGTAGGCCCTGACAGGTTCCCTGCTTGTGTCCTGAAGGTGTTTCGACACCAACTTGCATCTCCTCTTGCTAATCTGTGGAGGAACTCACTGGACAATGGCTATATTCCTGAAAACCTTCTGTCCCAGTCCGTTGTCCCAGTCTTCAAAAAGGGAAATAAGTCCCGTGCAGTGAACTACCGTCAGTTCTCACTCACCTCTCATATTATCAAGGTATTTGAGAGGGTGGTGAGACCACGAATAACTCACTTTCTTGAAAGTAACAGCCTGCTGAACTCCAACCAACATGGATTCCGTAATGGAAGGGACTGCCTAACGCAGCTCCTGCATCACTTTCACAATGTTTTGAGAGCCTTGGCAGAGGGCTCCAACACTGATGTCATCTACCTTGACTTCAGCAAGGCCTTCGACAGGGTTGATCATATGATTCTACTGAAAAAACTATCCAATGTTGGTGTTTCTGGAAGGTTACTACAGTAGATCAAATGTTTCCTGACAGGCAGAACCCAGCATGTTGTAGTCGAAGGAGTAACATCAATCCCTGCCAAAGTCAGCAGTGGCGTCCCACAAGGCACTGTGTTGGGCCCACTTCTTTTCATCATCTATATTAATGACATTACTGACATCATCAAGCACAGCAACATCAGAATCTTCGCAGATGATTCCAAGCTCCAAAGGGTCACCAATGAGGTGGGTGACCGGACTTGCTTTCAGTATAAAAACATAAAGAAATCCAAGTGATTTCAACTACTGAATCTGTATGTAAATCATATGTATGAACTAACTTCTTTCTTTCACAAACATATGGACAGACATACAAACGGATAGACACAGAAATGACGGCCAAATATTCCTCAAATAACGCCATGTTAGAAAATGTCATACACACACACACCGACGCACGCGCTCACACACGCAGATACACACACACACACACACACACACACACACACACACACACACACACACACACACACACACACACACACACACACACACACACACACACACACATATATATATATATATATATGCAGTCCGTGTTTGGAATATTTAGTATTATCAACTGTATGAGTTTATTCTAGCATCCGTGTGGTATTAACATAGTCCACAGAATAGTATATATCAAAAATGTGGTGAGATATATTATAGTTTAATAGGTGTTTATTTACATGGCACGTAATTTTGTTTTTTTTGAAAAGTCAATTGCAACTGCATAACCTTACCTACTGTTATATAACTCTTTAGCTTGACACCGAAACAATTCACTCATCAGATGATTGCGTGCATACTTATAGTTCAACTCTATATTCATGGAATATGTAGGCGTAATTAATAATAAAAGTGAGATAATCTTAAACTGTAGACATGCATTGAAGCAGTAGTTTCTGCTCCAAATATTTACCTAATTGAAGTACGGTAACAATGCATTAAAATTCCTGTAGCAACAGTAACGCTTATCACATATTGGATAGAATTAAGGTTGAATAAATAGAAATACTTTTGCTAGCTAATGTGGTGAGCAGGGGAACAAATACACTAACAACTGCGGCAGCCATCTTGAAAATGTGTAAATGCCAAAATATCTGTGATGTGGTTTAAAATATTTAAACACAAACTTAAAATCCATAACATAAACAAGTACTGGACTTTCAAATATTGCAAATTTCATTCAGTGTGTAATAACAATGTCACAACAAAAAAAAAGGAATCGCTGGACAGATTTTACGAGGAAAACCAACTGGTAGGAGACCCAGGGATAGAACCAGACAACGATGGTTGGATAAAATCCTTGAGTTTGGCTGGTCTCACTTGGGGATCCAGCCGAATCAGTTGGAGACAGTTGCATCTGACAGAATCCTCTGGAAAGATTGTTTGAGGACTCTGCCCCCACGACTCTCTCAGGAATAAATGGGGGAAGAAGAAGAAGAAGAAGAAGAAGAAGAAGAATTCTGTTTTCTCATTAGGCAATGTTTGAAGGAAATATCTTGCATATAGAGCTTTATAAAATGAAAAGTTTCAAAGTAAATCACAAGTATCTAAACAAAAATAATAACGGTTTCGGATTGAAACATAAGCCCAATAACTTCGGAGCGGGGAGGGTTGATTTATTCGGCCCTAGTGTGTTACTGATACTTTAATTTATCGACCTGTAAAGATGAAAGGCAGATTTAAATTCAGCGGGATTTGAACTCAGAACGTAGAGGGTCGTAAGTCTATGTCACGAAGCATGTTGTCAGACGCTCTACCGAACACTTCCAATCCACAACCATTGAGAAATAAATAATGGGCCAGCAAGTTTTGTTGGAGCGAAAGTCGATTAAATAGACCTCACTGCATTACTGGTACTTTATTTTATCGACCCTGTAACGATGAAAGGCAAAACTAATTTCAGCGGGATTTGAATCAGAATGTAGAGGTACGTTACCATATGACACAAAGCATGTTGTCAGTTGCTCTACCGATTCTGCCACTCCAGCGCCATTTGGTGGTTGCTGCTACCAGTTTTGTGGGTCAGGGGATGTCGATTAAATTGACCTCAGTACTTTATTGCTTCTTTATTTTATCGACCTAGGAAGGGTGGAAGGCAAAACAAGTTGACCGCGTTGGAATTTGAACACAGAAGGTAAAGGACCGGATGAAATACTACAAAACATACTTTGACACACATTAATGATTGTAGAAGAATAACAACAATGTATATACATAAAGTATAATAGGAATGCTTCAATCCCGACCAAAACCAAAACATACACCCTCCCCCCCACACCAATAACATATATATAACCAATAACTTATATATAACACATATATATATATGGGTGCATTTATATACATATATTTATATACATATATATATATTTATATACATATATATATAAGTCGATCGACTTTCGTCAAATCGGACCGAGGAAACAATGTTTCCGTTGGTCTTTCCAATTGCTAATACTCTCTATCGGTCGCAACTCCAGGTAGAAGGAGCAACGTGAAATAAAGTGTCTTGCTCAAGGACATAACGCATCGCCTGGTCCGAAAATCGAACTCTCAACCTCACGATTGCGAATCCAATTCTCTAACCACTCACACACGCACCTTCATATACATACATATATATCTATATGTATATGTGTATATATATATAAAGAAGTCAGTTCATACATATGATTTACATACAGATTCAGTAGTTGAAATCAGGTGGATTTCTTTGTTTTTATTATTAATTTCGCTTTGATTTGATGTGAGGATTTTTGAGTTACATGTTAGTAAAAGATGGATGTCGGATTGATGTGAGCTGAAGTTATTCAGGTTGAACAGAATGAAGGAAAGTAAGGAAGGGAGAATGTTGATTGACAACACGTCATTGTGTCAATGTGTCAACGTGTCAGTGTGACACGATTTCGGAAAGACACTACTACAATACTCTCTCTGTGTCTCTGTTTCTGTTCTCTCTCTCTCTCTCTCTCTCTCTCTCTCTCTCTCTCTCTGTCCCTCTGTATATATATATATATATATATATATATACATATTTATATATAAAGAGAGAGAATATATGTATATATGTATATATGTATGTTTCTCTCTCTCTTTTCTCTCTCTCTCTCTCTCTCTCTCTCTCTCTCTCTCTCTCTCTCTCTCTCTCTCTCTCTCTCTCTCTATATATATATATATATATATATATATATATATATATAAATATATATATATACACACACATAAATGTAGACATGTACAGATACAAAACAGATGCACATGCACATATACAATTCAAAACATACACATCTTCACATACAATAACATCCATACTTTCACACACGCGCACGCATGCAGACATGCATACAAATCTACCAAGTAGATGTTGCTTAAATTCCAACGAAAAGGCATTATGTCTATGTTAGAAACCAACTCTCTCTCTATTAGTAAAAGTTCATAAAATTATAAAACCAGAAGAAGATACATATAATAAGAAACATAAGTTAATCCAGTATGTTTTCAATCTAAACCAACGATATTCTCCCAACACTTCTGATGCCATTCCTGTAGAAATTCAGACGTTTCGGAGAAGGAAAAGTTACGTAGATTCATTTCAATTACCTTCAAGTAACTCTACTTTTCTCCATTAATAAAATGTTACAAACGACGGAATAAATGAGCATCTGAAGGTGGAAGATCAGGCAAATATAAGGGAAGTGGGAGCCTTTTCCAAACAAGTTTTACAATCTTAGAATATTTGATTCTTTCATTATGAGAACTGGTGATGTCGTAACAATACCCTTTCGATTGACTAGACAATAACTTTTGCTTTCAAATTCTCATTCAATCGAATTGTTTATAATACACATGAGTTGTGATTCTTTGGTTTCAAAGTGTATTACATCCATCGTATCCGACCAAGCTAGATCTTCTGAGAATGAAGATCATGTTTCAGATAAGGTTTTATTTGTCCTCATTAAAACCACTACCACCGGCGTTTAACATTCTTATAGAGTATCCACATTTCATCACTGATTACTTGAGAGTTCAAACATGGAGACTTACACTCTTGAGAATGAAGAGCCGTGCAGATGTTGACGCGGACTCTTTGACTGTTTCCACTCAGTTAATGTGGAATCCACTTGCTAAGGTTCAACAGCAGTTCACTTTTCTTCAGCTAACATAGGTATTTTTCTCAACAGCGGCTTTCAACGTATCATTATTAAGAGACATGGATTGGCAGTATCGGTAGAGGGTCAGACGCCATGCTTTGCAAGCAAAGAGTTACGGCCCTTTATTGTCTGAGTTCAAATCCCGCCGAGGTTATCTTTGCCTTTCATCCTTATGGGGTCGATAAAATAAAGTACTAGTAATGCCCTGGGATAATTGCTGGCCTTGTGCCAAAAGTAGAAACAATTATTAAGACATAGGACGGTGGATTGGCAGTATCGGTAGAGGGTCGGACGCCATGTTTTCCAGCATAGTTACGTCCCTTCATGGTCTGAGTTCAAATCCCACAGAGGTTAACTTTGCCTTTCATCCTTACGGGGTCGATAGAATAAAGTACCAGTAATGCACTGGGTAATTGCTGGCCTTGTGTCTAAAGTAGAAACAATTATAAATAGATTATACGGACCCCAGAATGGTGACCACCTTCCAAGTCAAAATCTCCCTGTCTAAATTTATTGAATCACCGTTAGCACTTACGAACATGTTACACCTGCTCTTCAGTAATTCTCATTTTCATAAATAATTTTTTGAGCAATAAATTAAATGTTATGTGTCTAAAAGACAGAAACTATCTGAATGAAGATGTTCGTTCATCACAGTCTTTATACAGCCGTAGAAAAATCTTGGTAGGTATAGTGGAACATGCTTTTAAAAAAAATGTAATATTGACATTATTTATGGGATGTGGTGATAATTTAAAATGTAGAAGTATTTCCCAGAAAGTGTTGTTAAACAGTTTACAAAAATTTAACCAGAAAACATTCTCAAAATTTAAAATTAATTCCACCCACCAAAACGTCCTTAAACATTTCCTAACTTTTGAACATTTTTTTAGCAACATTCTCTTTACGGATAAGAAATTTCCCTTTCACATAATCTGAACAATCATTCCTCCCACTGCGACCACCAACACCATCTCCACCACATTCCCAGTATCTCTCCTTTCATCAATTCCAATACGATCACCGAAGGAACATTGATTTTGTTTTTATTCAAACCTACATGTGTATGAATATAATATAAAATAAATGTATCTTAGGGAGAGGGGGGGGGTAACAGACGATGCAGATGATTTGGTTTGAAAGATAATTTAAAGTGAATGTATGTAATAGTCCCAAGTTTATAGATATTTCTTTTATAGTTTCAACAAAACCTTTCTCGAAGTTTTCCCCCAAGATTTTCCAAAAACATTTCTTCGAAATTTTCTTCAAGATTTCCTATAGTAAATTCTCTCAAATTTATTTACAAAATGTTGTCAATGGGTTTTGAAAAAATTTAATTAACTTTATAAATTTGCTAAGATTTTCTCAAATAACTTTTGCGAAAAATTGTGAAGTAATTTTAACTTAAATGTTTTAGAAAAATGTGTGGAAAGGTTTTTAAAAAGATTCTAATTTTCACATGTTACATGAGTAATTTAAAAGATTTTACGTTCATCTAACCTAAACAATCAAAGTTTTTCCCCATATTTCACCCAAACTTTTCTCCAAAAAGTTTCAAATATTTGCTTTAAAAGCTTTTAAAAATTATTCATGAAACTTTCTTTAATACTGTTTCTCAAAATGTTTTAAGGATCTTCATCAGAATTTTCTAAAACAAATTTTCTCAAAAATCTTTAAAGCTTTTTCCCAAAATTACATAAAACATTTCCTTAAATGGATTCTCAAACTGTTCAAATATTTCCCTCAAACATTTAAAAAAATGTTTTCGAAAATATTTCTTCAAACATTTCACGAAATATTTCGAAAACTTTATCCAAAATTTCACAAACCCAGATTTTTTTCGAAATTTTCGTGAATAATTTTCAGAAAACCTTTTGAATTTTAGAAGTATTTTGTAGGAAATATTTTTGAAGAAATATTCTGGAAAATATCCGAGATAATTTTGATGAATATTATCTGTGGATTGGCAGTATCGGTAGAGAGTCGGACGCCATGTTTTCCAGCATAGTTACGTCCCTTTACGGTCTGAGTTTAAATCCCGCCGAGGTTAACTTTGACTTTCATCCTCACGGGGTCGATAAAATAAAGTACCAGTAATGCACTGGGTAATTGCTGGCCTTGTACCAAAAGTAGAAACAATTATCTAAGAACATTTTGGGAAAGGTTGTGAAAGATCTTGAGAAACATTTCGGGGAAAATTTTGATGTAGGTTTTAGAAAATGTTTGAAACTTTTGATGTTATGTTTTGGAAAATTGGCAAAAATATTTGAGAAAATGTTAATGAATATTTTTTTTTATTTAGCTTTCACATAATCTTAACAAACGATGCTTCTCTCCTATCACTGCTGTCGCCACTACCACCTCAAACACAGCCTCATTATCTTCTCTGTCTTCGAAAGAGATTTAAATTGTTTCTATTCAATCGTACATTTGAATAAAAATGAAATAATTTAATCAAATATTTTCCAAACAATTTCATCTAAAGTTTTGTTCAGACTTTTGTAAAGATTTATCACAATTTTTTTTTTAATCATCAGAATGTTTCTCAAAACATTTTATTAATAATTTTCTGAATAGATTTCCATACTTACTTTTCGAAAATGTTCATATTTTTTTCCAAAAGACATTTCTGATAAACTTCACCTCACATATTTGCGTAAATGTTTTCATTTTTTCTATATTTTTTTTAGAAACTTTTTACTATTATTTGAGAATATTTTAAGGAAGAATTTAATGAAAATTTTGGGAAAATTGTGAAATATTTTCAGAAACATTTTGAACGGAAGTTTTATGAAGATCTATGAAATATTCTGATAATATTTGTGAAAAATAGTTTTGAAAATTTTGATCAAGATGTTTGGACAATTCGGAGAAAACTTTTTGGAAAATTCTAATGAAGTTGTTTTACACCTTACACATTTTACTATCGCCTAACGTGAATAATCGTTTTATTCTCTATTTCAATCTTCTCACAACAGCCACCAACTCTCCATTATCTCCTCTATTTAGAATTCGACTACAATCAGCGAATGAAAAGTTTAGATTTTTCTATTCAAACACACATTTGAATAAAAGTATAATAAAAAATATAATATAATACAAGCAATAGTGTGTAACAAATCATGCAGAAGAGGGCAGACTTGAAATATAATTTAAAGTGTGCAAAGTATATATATATATATATATATATATAGTTTAAGATGGTAATATGGACGAAACAAGAGAAGAAATACTTCATCAGCTGTAAACCGTAGATGTTCCGGCGCTTAATACATTGTATATATATATATATATATATAATTGTTTCTACTTATATGTATATATATATATATATATATATATATATATATATGGTAAGTGGATTGGCAGTATCGGTAGAGGGTCGGCTGCCATGCTTTGACGCATAGAGTTACGGCCCTTGCAGTTCTGAGTTCAAATCCCGCCGAGGTTAACTTTGCCTTTCATCCTTACGGGGTCGATACATTAAAGTACCAGTACCACTGCTAGTACCGGTTGCATCTCAGGGTATTCAATGGGTAATGTTATATTCCGGTTGG